>CM053772.1:243193892-243230213 GCA_028658325.1 Potorous gilbertii | reverse complement strand
GTCTTACACAACACGACTATTATGGAAGTCATTTGCAAAACTACACAGATATGGCCTATATTGAATTGCCTGCCTTCCCAACAGGAATGGGTGGGGAGGGAGGGATGGGGAGAAGTTGGAATTCAAAGTTTTAGGAACAACTGTTGAGTATTGTTCTTGCTACTAGGAAATCAGAAATAAAGGTAATGGGGAAGAGAAAGTTATCTGGCCCTACAGGACAAAAGAGAAGATGGGGACAAGAGAAGGGAGGGAATGATAGAAGAGAGGGCAGATTGGTGATAGGGGAAATCAGAATACTTGGTGTATTGGGGTGGGGGAGGGGACAGAAGGGGAGAAAATTTGGAACCCAAAATTTTGTGAAAATGAATGTAAAAAAAAAGTTAAATAAATAAATCTATAGTAAAAAAAATTTATAGAAGTTTTTCTTCCTTCTCTTAAAATATGTAAAATATAGCTCACATAACTTTAATATTTAATGACTTCTCTAATTGGTAGTCCCAAACATGAATCACTAATTGTAAAGAGATGTGGAATTCTAATCTTAGCTCTGGTGTTTGACCTTGGACAAATTATTTCCCCTTTCCAGACCTCAGTTCCTCATATGTAGAATGAAAGACTGTAAGGTCCCATATCCAGCTCTGATAATGTCTGACTATAACAATGAACACCTGAGGACTAGATGTAAGTAAGAATTAAATTGTTAGGTCCAGATTAAAATGCTGAAGGAATTCTAAAGACAGGGAAATTACCATTCACCTTGGTAGTCTGAAAGCTTTAAAGTAACCAAACACTGTCTATGGTCCTGAAAACCTACCCCTGATGGAGCAAGAAAATAAATATTCAAGTTCTAAAAGGTTCACATGCTATTGGCAGGTAAACAAATTGTTCCCTTTTCAAAGAGGTGGCCAATTCAATGGAGCCACCTCTTCCATCCACCTGATAACAATCCTGTGCAGCTGTACTTATACAAGTGCCAGCAAGAGACTCCCACTTTAGCAGAGGGAAAAGGGTTTTTACTCAATAATAAAAAGACTGAAGCTGAAAACACAGGTCCTCAGATGACCAACCTTGCCTGCCCTCCTATTGTGAGGGTGTATGTTTTGTAACCTTGCAGAGGTCACATGTTTTCTCTGGATTGAATATATCTATCTCTGCAGGACTGGGGGAAATAAGGTAATTACTTGTGTAGGTTTACTTATGAGTGGAGAGATGCTGACAATAACCGGCTGTACACATTCACTTCCTGACTCATGCAACCATGAAGTGTCTACTATGTGTGAATCATGGAGTTTAACATGAAGGGAGGTAAGGATAAACATGACATTGTCCCTGCCTTTCTGAAGCTCACAATTCTAGACTTGTGAGTCTCAAGTTTTGGAGGCCTATTCACCAGGAGAGGGAGCCACTGCTTAACAGTGTAACTGAACAGTAGACACAATGTAACTAAACTATAAAGCAAGGGAGAGAGCCATCCAGAAGAGACTCACTGTTTAACAGTGTAACTGAACAGTAGACACAGTGTAACTAAACTATAAAGCAAGAGAGGAAGCCATCCAGAAGAGACTCACTGCTTAACAGTGTAACTGAACAGTAGACACAATGTAACTAAACTATAAAGCAAGGGAGAGAGCCATCCAGAAGAGACTCACTGCTTAACAGTGTAACTGAACAGTAGACACAGTGTAACTAAACTATAAAGCAAGGCAGGGAGCCATCCAGAAGAGACTCACTCCTTAACAGTGTAACTGAACAGTAGACACAATGTAACTAAACTATAAAGCAAGGCTTTGAGCTCTTTCTTGGGGCTTTTATAGATACAGACACACAAACAGGACTGCACCTGAGTAAGCAGAGGCTGTAGTTTCACTAGCTGTCATATGGAGGAACACTGTTTATTTATCATAATAACATCTGGGACTTTTAGCCCCTTCGAAGAGACATTTCAGACTAACTCAATTTAAATACATGGGAAGCCCCTCTTTGCAAAGGGCTGCACCAGCTGCTACAACTAAAAGAAAAAGCAAGGCAGATCCTGAAGGAGCTTACTCTACTACTCATCACATTTAGACACAGTCACTTTGGGGACCCAAAAAGACAAGACCTAGCTACTAATATAAGAGGATGGTGAGCCTGAGGCAGGACCCTATGGGAGGGAGTTGGGTAGGAAGAGCGATGCAAGGAGCAGGACAAGCAGCAGTAAATCTGGCCCATCAGGGGCTACCCATGAACAGGGGCTGGTGAGGCCAGATTTTGTAGGGAACATGGTATTCATGGAATAGTCTGGGTCCTGAAGACAGAAAACTGTTCAAGATACAGAAGACAAGTCAATTTAAGGGGTTCTCTAGTTTAAATTGTGCTCCATGGAAGCTGGCTAAGGTTCAGTGGGGTTATCCCTGCTACAGGGTAAGGCTCTAGATGTTTTGAAAAATGACTGAATATTTCAGTTTAAGTTTGTGTGAGGCTTTTTTATAATCTAGTTATTTTCTCTCTTAATTCACTCCCAGGTTATATTCTCAGCATCCTGAGGTAGTATAATTCTTCTCAAACATTATGATGACTATGCCAAAAAGTAAATAGGAAAAATAGTCACAGAAACTTTGCTACATTTGCTTTTACTGTTACCCAGATAGGGAGCATAAAAAATGATATTAAAATCCCCAGCTTTCTCCTCCTTCATCAATCTCTACTCCTAACATGGATCAATGAATACAGACTTGTATAAATTTTGCTTTATTATCATTGCCCTATGATTTGACCAAAATTCAACATTTAAAAAAGATACAGCATTTAATAGTGACAATTCCTTATCCCTATTTGGGAAAATCACACACACACACATGACTTGTCAATGACTAATTCCAGCTCTAAAAGTCTAGTATCTTATGAATAGTGATAGTAATTTCTAATAAAATAAAGTCTTAGGATAGAATAACAGGATGACATTGAAGGTCATGAAGAGGCTTGATTAATAGCTCAATACTAAATCATTTCATCACATTCTCCTGAAGATTGATTTTATCCAGAGTCATGTTTCAGAAGTTTATAAAGACAAATAATTTATTGATTTGGGGGGTGGGTGGAGAAAGAGTGAGAAGCCATCTCAACCTACCCTGAGAATGAGATGTTTTAGCTCATCATCTGACAGAAAAGTAGGTTTGTAGTTTGCTTCTGTATATGGGTTGGTGGCACCTTAAAAAGAAAAAAAAAACAGTTCATATTCTTTAAAAAAAAACACACACAGAGAAACTGTACTAATGTCTAGCTAGCTTAAAAATATTCCTATTTAAACCTCCTAGAAGTGGCTGGGTCCACAAAGGGAACTGCAATTGTAAGCATTTCTCTTCTACTCTAATTGGGCTAAATTTGGTCTTGGGAAATATCAGATAATTCATTTACCAGTGAATACTGTTGTACTCTGGGATCTTGGGGAGGGGGGAGAAAAGTGCTTCTCTCATTAAAATGAAAACTGAGAAATAATTACAGGAAGTTAGAACTTTTCTCCTTCTTAGTCATTCAATTGATTCTTGAAGCAGCCTGGCTGAGATCAGGTTTGGTTTTTGGCTTTTTCTTTTTTGGCAGAAAAGCAAATAGTTCTTCAGTAAATCACTCTGACTTTTCCAGCCATGGCCTTATTTAAGGCTACTTTATTTAAGGGACACTACCTTCGAGGTAGTCCCTCTTCATGGAATTAAATGAAGAGAATGTAGCAGGCAACATAGAGTGATGCATTTTCTGGTACATGCAATGACCACAAGTGCCTGAGCAAAGCCAGGACTTCGGTCTCCAGACACTGACACTTCTGAACCTTTTCAGGAGGAATGTCAGCAGTTTATAAAAAAGAAAAAAAAAAGGTAAGTTATTACCACCATTATTATTAGATGACCCTGAATTAGTGCCTGGTTAATGGAATAAATACTAAAAAGGAAGATGTGATTGAACCAACATGAATTATGGAAGGAAAAGCAGTATATAGAATTGAATTTAAGACTTGCATTAATAATGAATGAAGAACAGGGTATTGATCCACATCTCTGTAACACAACTTCAGGCTTTCCACTCTTTTCTTACTTGTTGAGAATTCATTTCTAAAAATTCCTTCGCCATCTTTTCCCCCATTACACAGTCTTCTATCAAATTTAAAATATCGACATCAAAGTACAACAGAATATATTAGTTCCTTTTCAACTACTAGGAAAAAAAGAAAAGAATTTAGGTCTATATTTCTAATAGTTGCTGAGCAGCTATCTGGTGGCCTGGAAACAATGCCGGACTGGAAGCCAACTGATCAGGGTTTCAGGTCTGTCACCTTAGAAAATGCACAGTGTGTACCTGGCCCCTGTAGCCTGTGTGACTTTGAGAAAATAGCTTAACCTCTCTGGAATTCAGTTTCCTCATTTATACAATGAGAAGGATTGGGTTAGACGATTTCTGATTCCTTCCAGAAATAACAATCCTATCAAATCCCTGTCTGGGCCTCAACTCTTTTTTTTTTTTTTTTTTGTAAAAATGAGAAGTCTAGATTAGATGAAAATTCTATGTGTTTGTGAGTTTAAAACATACATCTTTGCAACCACAGACACACATCAGTACCTGCCTTTCAATTTACTCCTATATTTGAAGACTGATTAAGAACAAGAGACTTCTAGACTTAAATACTGTACTAGAGACTTCCCCCTTGGTTTGGCTATGTCATTTCCACTTTCCCTTTCTGCTTCCTCATCCTTCCCATAATTAATTTAAAAAAAAAAAAAAAGAGGGGCAGCTAGGTAGTGGAGTGGGATAGAGCACCAGCCCTGGAGTCAGGAGGACCTGAGGTCAAATCTTACTACTTATATGACCCTGGGCAAGTCACTTAACCCTGGTTGTCTCCAAAAAAAAGAAAAAAAGAAAGAAAATATGACTTCTCTTACAAAGTCAGGCATTATATAAAGAAGATTCTAGGAAGATGTTAATACCATCAACGCCCAATCTTGATAAAATAAAATGCAAGAGGCACTATAAGAGGAAGACTCATTCATCAGAATCATAAGTAATTTTCTGCTAAAAATTGAAACTTCCTTATCTATTACTATGAACAACACATTTTTGATTCTTATAATGTATCTGCAGAGTGATCCATATGGACATACATGCAGGATATGGCATCAGCTATATCTTCGAATGCATATAATGCCTTAACTGTATACATACACATACACACACACGGAATGCAATTAGTATTATATCATCAGTAACAATACAAGCATAGGTTATGGATCTGTGATCTTATTAATGTGAGTATTCACTCCATCAGTACATTTGAGTGTGTGTGTGTGTGTGTGTGTGTGTGTGTGTGTGTGTGTGTGCGTGTTTGTGTGTAGCTCCTCTGGTATTTGAAGACTGGCTAAGCAAAAAAGTTAAATGAACACATACAGAGAGTGAAATACCTATCCTATTGCAAGTCATATTCTGAATAATTCATCCACTTTGTTTTTCCTGCATGGTTGGTTAAATCAATGTCTTTAAAGTAATTATATCATTTCACTGTAAAGGCCTATAGTGTTCCAAAGCTGTATGCAATGAGCATCATGACATCTATGAATGTGGATCTGGACAGAATTTCACTATTTGTGAATAGGGAATCCTTCCATTATACTTTGTGTTGAAAATCTTCCCTGATACTGGAAAATACCAAAGACAAACACGTATCTCTATTTTATACCTAACTGGATATTATTACTCAGTCACTGAACAAAGTCATTTTCAGAGTTGTATCTGTCAGATTTCAAAACTGTTTTAACATGTGTAAGAGACACCTTAAGGAGAACTACAAAAGCAGTGTCTTGTTCTGTCAAATCAAATGCTTTTATTAAATTAACAGACACAGTAAGACCCTCTAAGTCTCCCACTTGTGTGACTATAAAGATGTCCTAAATTTTAAAAAAATGACCCTTTGAAGGCCTGTGTTTTCACTGCCTATATTCAGTGAGGATCCTCCTTATAAGTACAGAAACCATTCTCATAAATGATGAGTTATTTAGGTAGAAGTTCATAATTGCACCTTCTTGGTCATCCATTTCTTCTGAAAGCACTGCTTATAATCTGCCATTCTCTTAGCATCTTGCCCTCTCGGGTACATCTCGAAAACCAATTTTCTTATTCTATCTGCCGTCTCTTGCACAGATTTCCCTTTACATGCTATGTCAGGCTAATGCACTCTTCCTGACTCTGTAGATGCCAACACCCTTTCCTTATATAGATGGGTGGCAGAATCTAAAGTGATAGTTCCACTCTAGTCACTGATAAGAAATGCAGCGACTCTGCTTCATTACACTGGTGTGTTGGCTTCCTTTTAACATTATCTCTAAATCCTGTCAGGATCCTCTGACTTAGCTGGCTCTCCTGGGAGGTTCTTGCACATCTGTTTTCTCAAGTGCCCCATAAAACTGTGAGCTCCTTGAGAGCTGGGACTTGTATTCATCAAAATTACAAATGTATTGTGGCTAAATAATAACAGGCGATATTTATAGTTATTACTAGTCACAAAGGTCTTCTTGTTTGTCCCAGACAAAAACCTGCAGGTATCATTGTCTCTATTTTTACAGATGACAAAAAGTGAGGCTCAGAGATGCCAAAGCGACTTGCCTTAGTCACATGTCTATAAAAGATGACTCTGGGCCGTAACCCAGATCTTCTAACTTAAATTCCAGTGTTGTTTCTACAGCTCAATAGAAGTTGGGCTGGATTTGATCCCAGGACTTTTAACTGTAAGACCAACATCCTTTCCACTATAATGTACTGTGCATTTATTTAATATACAGTTTCAGAAACTGATCATTTGGTACTCCATTCATTGATAAAATGGCAGTACATTTTTTAATGGATGAAAATCTGCAACTGATAATATTTGCTTAGGTACTTTGTAACATTCCGGATAAGTATGCGAAAACGTACTATTTAGGGTACAGAAGAAAACAAAACACAAATTCTCTGACATACATGACTCACCTCGTAATGTTTTCATGTGTTGAACAGCCATTCTTAATACAGTAAGTTTATCCAGCTTTCTGGACATTGCATTGCATGTCGGTACCAAAGAAGCTAGTTCATCAATAAAACTGTTCATTTTATCTCGGCGCCTTTTCTCAATTTGACTGTGAGCTTCCCTAAGCAATAACATAAAAACTATTATTCACAGAACAAAATGGACAAAAATAGAAATGTATCTCCTTTAAATGTTCATGTGACATGACAAATTTAGAATTTACACACTGCCCAAAACTGGAGATTTGACTATAATAGTAATAGTTAACACTTACACAGCACTTAAGGTTTGCAAAATGCTTTACATACATATTTTTTGGCTCCCTATCGCCTCAGGAAAACTTTAATGACACTGTAATCACCTTATGTTACTTAGTCCTAGAGTTAGCCGGAACATTACAGCAGTCAACTCTTTAATTTTTACCCTGCTCGTTTAGTGCACACACAAAGGACACTCTCATCTCCCCAAATCTGGCTTGGACAAAATCTGATGTTTAGTTTATAATTATACTTTTAGTACAATAGGTTTTTTTCCTGTTCTCCCCAAAGTAAAATCTCAAACTGCTGGCTATGATGAATATTCAATTGGCATTTCATTATTATAGGGGGAAAAATCTCAAGAAAGATAAATGAAGCTTTCACTTCACTGAAAATTTAATTCCTTTTCATATACAGTGGCCCAGAACATTACACTAAGTACATTTATTTTTTTCTTTTAAAAGAGATCTCATTTTAGAGTATGGCCTAAATTCAAACTACTATGGTAAATATGAATATTTCTCACTCTGTTTTCACTTTCTTACTTTCTGTCCTTCTTTAAAAAAAAGAAAAAGAAAAGAAAGAACAGTACTCCCACCCTTACAGTGGTTATTAGTTGGGGATCTGTTCCACAGTTAACCAACCTTTGAGTTTTAAAAAGATCTCCCTGTTTTTCTTTAGGAAGTATATTTCAGGTACCTTTCTAGTTAAAAAATAGTCTGTCAATGACTCATTCAATGAGTCACTGTTTAATAACCCTTACATCCTTTCATCAATTACTGTACCCTCCCCAGCCCCCACCCTGTAGAATGCGAATGGACTGTCTCTGTGACCCAGGGCTTTATTTTTAAAAAGTCACTATCCTTCAGGATGACCTACACGCCAATCATTCAGTGCCACGGAAGAAACTTTTTCCTAAGCCATAACACCATAAACGCTAACATTACCTTTCCAGGTCATATCTCCTTTGCTAGCAGACACTATCTCCCTGAGAGGTGATCACCATCCTTCTATAACTGTTCTCAAACAGAGACTAAGGCTGGGTCTGTATGTGGAGAGCAAACAGAACCAGAATCAAAACGTGCTCTGCTGATCTAGACAGAAGATCCATATGGGAGGGACCAGAAGCACCAGTTCTGCCACTTACACAATGTAAGGAAAATCCCTGGTGACACAATTCAAACAAATTTCACAGCTTCACATCCTGTTTGCTAGGACACAGCCTAAGTGTCTGTATTCATGGCATGAAGAAATAGAAAAAAAAAGATCCCCTATTAAAAACAATGGACAGGGTAGAGATAACTGACTTCAGGAAACATCTGCAGTCAGTTTTGAATGGTATACATGGGTAAGAGGCATGGTATTTCACCTCATTACAACAGCAAAGCATCACCCTGGGCTTGAACACTGACCTATTCAATACAGGCTTTGCTCTGGCTCAGAATGGAGGACAGTCCAAGTGTCTGGGGACACCTCCTTGCCCTTAAAGTTAAAAATCCCCTCTAACAATCAATAATCTGCTAAAGCTGAAGGGATGCTTTTATAGCCTCCAACCTGCTAAAAGAGCTGAGAATGGGGTCAACCTAACCTGGAGAGAAGAGCCGAGTACAAGGCCCAGCAGGATACAAGTCAACTCTTTCTGCCTCCCTTGTCCCTAATGGATGTGATAACTTTTCTTTGGTATCCATCAGGATGAGTTATCATAAGAAAAATATTTGATGAGTCTGGGCATTTACCTGGCATTTCTGATTCTGCCCTGCTGGTCTGGGTATTCCAACCTAGAAAAGAAAAACCCCACAAAGCCCAGAAGATTAATGGTAGTGTAAGTCATTTTCTTTCCCATTTCTTTTCTCAACTTCTACTCTCTTTATTTACCTTGAGGCCTGTGTCCCCTGGGCAATGCCATGAAGTCGTACTGTGACTGGGAGAAGGGTCATTACCATCTCTTTTGTATTTTGGGGGGAAGGGGAGTAATTTCTCTGTGTTATATGCAAATTAACCAAACATACAAAAATAACAGCAGCAAGTCTCCTGACACATAGACATTAATAAAGATGTATAATGTACCTTCCATGCTGGTCATCTTTGTCTGTATCCATACTTTCTCTGAAAACAAAACAAAATAAAAATATTCAAACTCGTTAATAAAATATTCACAAAAATGTCTTCATAATATGGAAAGTTCCCATTTATCCAGAATCCAAGCAGCCAAACTAATCAAATTATACAATATCCTCAACCCTGAGAAGAGTACTGACCAAAGGACATTCCTAAATGATGAAATGAAGTAACTCTAAGTCACTGAAATGCCTTCCAGATCAAAGAAAAATTGCATTTATATTTAGTATAATATTAGCATAAATGTAAAGTGTCATTGTATTTTCCTTTTAAATCAGTATGGCATAACAGAGTACCATTCAGTGAAGCAGAATATTAATCTAACCAGAACACAGCCCACTCCCTAATCTTTCTGGATAAATGACAGGTCAAAAACACTGTCTTCTCGGAACTAGAAAGACACTTGAGTGCTAGCACTAGAGGAGCTGACCTAAAGCCCTGCTGCATGTTTTGCTTCCTTTTTATTAGGGACTTTTTGAGTACACTGGGTTTTCAAATTTTCAGGAGAGGAAACCTTGCTGCGTTGGTTTTGAGAGTGTGCATGTGTGTGTGCGCGCACATGTGTGGGTACGTGTGTGTGGGGGTGTGTGCGTGTGTGTGATGGGGTATGTGTGTGCGTGTGCATGTGGGGGGCGCTATGTGTGTGTAGGTGTGTGTGGGTGTATCCTGGAACCCTATTACTTTAAGAGGTATTATAAGAGAGCCTTAATATAACCTCATAGACACAAATTCAATGTCTGCTGTGAATCTACTTTTCTTTCAGGGAATTCTTATGGATGCCTTATTGAACTCTGAAGGTCAATGGAAAAGTCTGAAAACTACTCATCTAGTGGTTCCAAAGGCTCATTACTATAACAACATCCTGGTAGGGCTAAATAAAGAAGTCTGCCTCTTCTCTTGGGCATCTCCTTCCTGTTAGAGGAACTTCTTAACAAAAGGAATGTCCAGGGCAAAATTTTACATTCATAAAGGTGGACATAGACCAATGTTGAATATCCAGAATTTGCATCATGTCAACAACATAAAATGAGCAGGAAGAAGGGTCTCAGTCAAAGATTTCCAACTCTTTCTAAGGAAGAGAAAATGGCAGTAATCTCTCACAGGCACTGTATTCACACTCACTATTGCACTGGGGCTTTCACTCTTCCAACTATCTGGAATTTAGTAAATGCAAATTTCCTAAAGCCATCTCCAAAGAAACTCTTAACGTCCCTAATTCTACCATAATTCTTCAAAAGAAAGTATTTGCTCTAGAGGATGTACTACTCTGTGGATTTTTTCTTTTCTTAAAAAAAAAAATTCCACCAAACGATTAAATGGATATTAGGACAATAATCCAAACATGCAGTAATTCAAATCATTAAAAAACAAAACCGGGCTGTCACAAAAAGTCTTAGTGCAGTTTTAAGTTATGAATGTCCATAAATGATAAATGTTTTTTCATTCTATTTTTTTAGATTTTTTACCTAAGAATGGTAGAAATATAAAAATTTAAATGTGAAAATTTACTTACTCAAAAGAAAAGCCATCAAGTCTGAAAAGAAACATAAATACTACATTATAACAGGTACAAACTCATTTCTAATATCTTCAATAAAATGGCAGTGATCTGAGTCCTATATTCAAGTGTTCTAATATTGCTCTCAAGACAACAAAATCAGCACATTCACTTGTGAATGATCTTAGACATGAGTGTAAAATGTGAAGGCAGAAAAGAAACCTGTCTTCAGTAAAGTAAGCACTCAGTGAATGCACAGAGGCAATATGTACAGACATATCCATTCATTTAATTCAACAAATATTTACTCAGAACCTTACTTAAAATAATAAGGTCCTGGGCTCGAGGAGGAAACTGAAGAACCTTAGAAAACTGCAGAATTTGACTTTTAAATCTCCTCTTTCAACTTAGGTAGGAAAAGAGAGGAAGACAACACAAAAGTCAGTGAGAAAGAGAAGCAAACTAAAACTGTCTTGGGGAGCAAGTCTTTATTTCCCTTATAGTGAATAAGGTCACACCTTTAAGGTTACAAAAAAGGCAAAGCCTAGAGTTTATATCTGACCACTTTTCAACAAGGTCTACATTAGAAAAAGAAAATCCTAAATACTTACTGATAATCAGTTGAACTGCCTTTCCTTTTTCGATTACAGTCCATCCCAGTAGCACTAAGGGAGCTGGAGATGAGGTCAGTGGGACCTGGTGACATAAAATCACTAATTGTAGAAGAAATGTCCATTCTCTGGTCAGCCATTGAATTTTCTGAAATTGTCAACAAAAGGAGGCAAGTTCAGTTATTAAAACATCCCATTCAAAAGTGGCAAGGGAACCCAAAACACCCACCAATATCCCAAATCTAGCAACATGTCACAGCCAAAGTCTGTATATAGCAGGTCTCACTCCTATATCCTTGTCACATTGTGAAGTGAAATTACAGAATGTCAGACCTGGGAGAAACTTTAGACATTACCTTGCCCAATCTTCTCACTTTATAGTAGAGTAATGAGACCCAGCAAGAAGTGATTCACCTATTTAAAAAGAGACAAGACTCTGATCTAAGTCCCTGGGCTCTGAGTCTTTCCATTACACCATTCAGTTTAGACAAAACTTATCAAGCATCCCATTATCTGAGACCTATCCTCCATAGCTAGTATGCCATGCTGCCATCTGGTACCAAGGACTTTCTGTAGCTCAGTTCTCTATCTCATTCTCTTAGGTTAGGGTCATTCTACCTTCTAATATGCCAATTCATTAATGTAATAAACTGTATTAATGCGAAGAGGATTACTATCTTAATTAATGGCTAGGGGAGTTCCCCTCACTACCTTTCTTCCTTAGCTGGTAATATGTGCCCTATACTGAGGGACTCTAGGATACAATGCTACTATCTTTGTTGCGTAACCTAAAGGAGTATCCAGAAAGGTAAGAAACTCAGGATTTCTGTCTATAACTATTTAGTGAGAATGACACTGGATAGTGGGATCCATTCTATTCCATTACATGAGGGATGATGCTGGTCTGAGCCTGGTAGAGGAAAAGAAAATATTATCAAGTTTATGACTTGGCCTACTCTTTTTATGCATGACATAATTGTTGAAATGAAGTAAATTGTGGAATATAAGAAGCAAAAAAAAGAAAAAGAAAAAGAAAAAAATGGAAACCTTCCTTTCACTTTCCTTCTGGTAAAATATAGACAGACAGCCAAGGCATGTAGAAGAGGGAAGGAGAATATGAAACAAACAAGTTTCAAATTCTATCAATTCTAACTAAACATAATTTAAGAGTTGTAAGATTCATGAAAGCTATTTCTAAACACTACTATACAACAAAATGCACTTATAAAAGATATTTCATTGCTCCCCCTCTTGCCTCTTCTCCCCCAATTGAAATGGAGATCAATGAATAATATTGAAAGTACAAAACAACTATGTGGAGTTCTAAGTTTAGGATGGAACTAGGGCCATGAATAATACTGGAAAAAGAAAGCTAAAAGGTAGTTAATTGTGACATAAAAGGAGGTGAATAATAATGAGAGGATGGAGGTGTGGGTGGTAACAGTGGAAGGAGAATGAAGCTTATTTAAAAACAAAAACGAAACTCTGAAGTATAATATTTATGGGACCAGAGAAAATTGTTTGAAAACACATATCCTGATGACATATCTGGTATGGCCCCTAGGTTCTTGAAAACTTCCAAAGGACTACAAGCATTGGCAAGTCCTTGCCACATAGCAAAGGCTTCAAATATGATTCTAGAAACATATTATATCTAGTGTCCATAGGCCCATCCAGTTAAGTACTAAAAGGCTCATCGTAAGTAGGCTGGATACCTCATAACCAATCATTTGGGAGTAAAAACCAAAAAAGTAGCAAATGCCCCTCAGTTTAGTATGGATCTTTCTATTTCTGCAGTGATGGTGGCAAAGAAGCAGAAAAGGGAACAAATGATAATAAGAATCGGTTTTTCAACCACCTATAAACAATAACTTAGCTTTTGGTATTCTAAATGTGGAATCTCTATCCAGTGACCAATGAGTGGACATAGAACTACAAGAAGAAAATCATATCAACCAGAAGACATGACTCTCAGCTTCTCATTGGAGAAACAAAAGACTAGACAGACAGTTTTATTCTTGGTCCAAAGGTAACAAATGGGTTTTTTTTTATTTCATGGGACAATTGGTCACTTGTATCACAGGATAAGCATTTGCAAAAAGAAGACCATGAAGACAACTGCTGCTAAGTGGGCCAACGGATGAAATGCTGAGCCTGGAGTCCGGAAGGTCTAAGTTCAAACCCAGCCTTACTAAACGTGCGACCCTGTGTAAGTCATTTAGCCTTTCTCAGCCTCAGTTTCCTCAAATGGAATAATAACAGCACCTACCTCGCAGTACTATCGGGAGGACCAAAAATGAGATAATATTTGTACAGCGGGTGCTTGTTTTCTTTCTTCCCCTTCCGTATCTACCAACTGCTATAGGGGATGAGGAGACTGAGAAATTCTACAAGGAACTTATTAAGTCCCTCCAAATTAAATCAATATATACTTTAATACAAGGTAACTTTAGGACAAAGGAAGGCATATGGAAAGACATTAAAAATGTTGAAAAACATGGTTCAAGAGTAATAAATACAAGAGGACAAAGGTTTGTAGGCTATAGAGAAACCATACACATATGAACAATTTTTTCGAGAAGTTGGGAGGTAATATAGATGAAAGGACTGATCATCTGTCTGGGAATCATTCAGCTGTCTACGTAAGTCAGACTACCGTCCTGCTAACACAAAACAGCAAAACAAGTATCACATGAGAAGAACAGAGAATGAGAAGACACAGAAAGCAACTTCAATCCCCCTATTTAAACAAAGCACTGACCCCAATAATGGGAAGTGGATAAAAGAACAGAGAGCTATGCAGACTAGTATCATCTTCTAAGGAAGGTTAACTAGTTTAACTAGAGTCGGTCAGTTGCTACAATGAAGATGTATACAAACCACTTCATCACCTTAGAATATATTTTGTTAGATGTTAACCAAAGGCAGCAATTTAGAACATAAAACTTTTATGTAATAAAAAGCAGAGGAGGAAAAACAAACATATCAAAGGCTTAACAAGAGTCCTAAATGGAAAAAAAAAAAGCACTCAAGGTTTTAATGATAAACTCTTTTATTCATTAATGACACTGGAGTCCACCACAAATGAATTCTAAAATCACAGCCCCTGGTAAGCTACACAAGGAGGTAGAAATTGCACAAAAGGGGATAAAGTTGGGAACTAGACTAGCCCTAGTATATACAGAGGAGCTTCATGCTTAAAGCAACACAATTTTAAGGGTGCTGAGGGATCAATCCTCAAGATATATGAAAGAAGATATCTGAAAGATACCCAATGTTTGGAGGGAATATAGAACATTAGCATTATTACCTGAAAAAGGGATGGTAAAAAATCAACTACTGAGCCTTGTGTTTACTTTCCCATTTCTATAAAATCTTTAAAAGAATAACCTAGAAAAGGTATCTTTGATCAAGAAGCAAACAGACAAGCTTTCATAAATTATATTCTCCATCAATTACATAACTGACTGAAAGATACGATGAATACAAGACCCCACTGTGCTTATTCTCTTATAGTCAGCAAATACTCTCTGACAGGACCTTAAAGGCTCTGCTCCCTGCCAAGAAAGTGTCTCCCATGCAGGTGTTAAAATCATATAAGATTCTTATAAAGGCAAAACAGAGATGACTTTGAAAACTCTCTCATTATTACCAAGTGAGGCATAAAACACTGAGATATATGCTCACCAAAGGTATTTACTACGGTCACAAAGGGTGTCCAGTGTAGAGTCTAAAGCGAAGAGGAATTCCCTATAGTAGGTAAGTTCCTTGAGATGCTCCTCTTTGCAGATGATATCAAGTCCCAGAACATTGTAGAGCCTCCTAAACAAAATCCAAAATCACTTAGGTGCTTAGCCTTATTCATACAAGAAAAATGAAGAATGCCTGTTTCCTAGATTATGATTTGCAGTTGGATAGACAACCCCATAAAGATAGTCCATCAGTACATCTATCTTGAACAGACATAGTAGATAATGAACTACCTCCAGAATTGAAAAGGGGGAAAGAAAGCTGGATTGTATTTGAAAAATTACATAATGATTCCAAGCTTCTTCCTGACACAATGGTCCAACTTTTTCATATAAAAAAAATCTTTTGAAAATAACATTAAAAGACCTCAGAACTCTGATCAAAGTCGTAAGTAATCACAACTTCTGAGGACTGACAGTAAAGCATTCTTCTTGCCTCCTGGAAAGGCAGAAGTAGATGATAAATGTATAATATGGCATACATATTATACATAGCAAGGTGTTAATTTGTTTTTCTTAATTGCACTCATTTGTTATTGGGGCTGGGAAGAATAATTGAAAAGTGACAGTGATATGAAAAAAAAACACCAAAAAAATTTTTTTAGTGTGTTTTCATAAAAATTTCTTCTAGTCAGCTCTATAGTAGCAAATCATAGAATAAGACAGTCTCCAAAGAATTCAACTTCTAATCACTCAAAGGGTAACTGAAAGGTACATGGTATAGTCACAAATAAGGTGTGGTATATTACCAAAAAAGTACTGATGTCTTGGCTTGCTTGCATGGATTATAGATCCACATGAATACTTCTACCAGTAGTGAAGATTGCAACCCATCCATGACGTTTCATCCTGTATAACTCTTGTCCATAACCTCATAAATTCTTCAGAGTTGGTCCACCCAATGTATTGGTGGTCCAAAGAATGGCATTAGAGAGATGCATAACTGGAAAAGGAGGTAGAGCAGTCATAACATGAGATAACTAATGGCAGCCCACTTATCTTACTGGTGTATTCATATTATGTCAAGACATCTAGAGAAAGGTTCCAGTACAATGGGTGGACCAACTATGGAGAATTTATATAAGGTTACAGACAAGAGGGGCCCAGGATGAGACTCAAGCTGCCCTGTGGAAGAAGTATGATCACACAAGTAAGCCATCAGAAGAATTAAAATAACAACAGCCACCAGCACTTACACAGTTATGCAAATGCTTATTATGTTCCAGGCCCTGAACTAAGAGCATTACAAATACCATCTCATTTGAGCTTCACAATAACTGGAAGGCAGGTGTGATTGTTATTCCCCTTTCACAGTTGAGGAAACTGAAGCAAACAGAGATGAAGTAATGTGATCAGGGTCATATAGTTAATGTTTCAGGCCCAATTGTAACTCATCTCCCTGACGCCAGGTCCAGTGCTTTATCCACCACACCACCTAGCTGCCCAGCACAAAGTATGGAGGCGAGCATGGTCATAAAAAGCATTAGTGTATTTCAGGAGTTTGACCCTTTCATAGTAAACACTGCTGAGACTGTTGACTGATGAATACGGGTTTTAAAAAGCTTTTGTTTTGTCTCTGTTTCCTGGTTTCTTCTTCTGCATGGGGAAGACATTTCTCTACCTCTAATATACACCAATCTGTATGCTTCTTCATTTGTAATATTTAATAAGTCTTTATTATGTAAAGAGTTAAGTAATGCTATAATTGATGTATCAGTAATGGTTATTTTCATGTTTCTCTCACTGCACCAAAAAAAAGGATTATTTTAAAATCTAGGAACAGAACCTTGTTAACGAGTACTTTCTTAATATTAATGACCTTCCTCTGTGAGCATTTGTGTACACTGCCATTCCAACTGGGCAATTATTCTGTGACAGCAACAAAGACACCTATCTCTGGGTTATTTCCTTGAAAATATATCACACAACAAGGCAAGTTCTGCATAATAACGAGGACACACTAGAGAAGCCTGCGAAGTTTTAAAGCTAGATTTCATTTTACCTGGCACTTAAGGGCCACAAGACTAGGAGCTGCATCTTGAACAAGATATTAGGATTCCTTGGCTACTGTGGGGGCCAAGGGTCAGCCCATGATTGTTACAGACAAAAGGAACTCTCAGTCATGATCCCTTTGCTTCAGACTCTATCTAGCAGAATATCAGGGAGACTTTAATTTCCAAACTCTTCTCTGAAGGGAATAAAGTTAGCGTTACTAGATTAAGCAATGATGAATAAAGCCAAATTGACAATATAAATATAGTCATAGTACTTGGAACATATAGCATTCAGTGGAGTCTTTGGATGAGATTGAGGATGAATGTGGGAACATAAGAATCAAAATGTTAGAACTGGCAGGGTCCTAATAGACCATCTCCTTGGAATCCTTCATTTTATAAAACAAGAAATCAAATATTAGAGATAAGGGGCTTACCTAATATTACAAAAGTTAGACTATAAGCTTCTTAAGGGCAGGGGGAATTTCTTATTTTTGTATCCCCAGCCCCTAGAATAGTGCCTGGCATACAGCAGGTGCTTAACAAATGCATAGTGATGGAATAAGTGATTGGCAGCAGTTCTAACCCTGGAACCTAGATCTTCTATAAGTCAATTCTATTCCATTCATTTCAAACATTTATGAAGGCTCAATTATAAACAAAGTGTTGCATAAGGTGACAGAACCCCAAAAAGGAAAATAAAACTGCCTTCAAGGAGCTTACTTTCTGTTGGGTAGAGGAATAGAACATGTACTGAGATTAGCAAACACAAAGTAATCTAGGGAGGGAAAACTCTCTATATTTTTGCATGCATGCATGTAAACATGTACATTTGTGTGCATGAGGTTATGTGTGCATGCACACACATATACAAGGGAAGGCTTGCCAGACAGAGAAGGTGGCACTTTGTTTCTAAAGATGGAGAGAGACAGCTGATGAGGGAGGAAGGGCATTTCAGGAATAACATCAGCCAAAGTGACTAAATGTCTTCTCTTCAACACCTTCTACCACATACACAGCCTGTCATTGCAAAAGGCTATTGTGCCAAGGGGGAGGAGGGCTATAAAGATGAACTCTAGAAGGTTATCTGAGTAATTACATACCAGTGTACCTATAATTGGGGGTAGGGATAGGGCCCAGGACCTGTGATTCCACTGGTAGAGAGACCTCCCAGGTTGGGAAACTCTATCAATTCAGTTAGGTAGCTTCTCCACCACCTCTAGTCTTGCTTAGAGAGCTGCCTAGAGACCTATTTACAAACAGCCAACTGGCAGGTGTCAGGGACAGGACCTGAACCTTGGTTTTCCTGGCAATGAAGTCAGCTCTCTTCTCACTGCACCATGCTGTCTGCCTCTCAGGGCTATAGCCAGTGAATCTATAATAAAGGATCTTTTCACTAAAGTTTACCCCCAATGCTTTATCATCAAGGGTACCTTCAATTTTCCAGGACTATTACAAGTAAGTGAAAGCTTTTGGCAAGCTGAAAATTCCTTAAATAGAGGTCAAGGAAAAGAGTATGCGAGTCTAAAGCCCAGGGTAGCTAAATTTAGAGAGTTCACCAGCAAAAGGTTGGTCATCAGGGAATACATATTTTTGGTCACAGAAACTCACGTAGAAATTCATTTATGTCTGTTAAAGCATGGAGGGATATTTACATTGATGAAATAAATAAGGGATAGGATCATCAAAAACATAAAACAAAAATAGCCTACTGGGGAAAAGACAGAACAGTTTTAAGAAGTACAATCAGGCCTTATTCATTTACTGTAATTCACAGGCATGTCAAACAAAGGAGAACCAAAAGATGTAACCTTATATAAATTCAGAGTTGGCAGAACATCAGACAGGAGACATCTAGTCTAACCCACACTCACGTAAGACTCCCCTCTTCAATAACCCTAAAAGTAGCTGGGCATTTAGCTTTTCATCTTGAAAATCTACTCTTTAAGTCAGTTATCATGGAAGATAAATGCCATCTCACAGAATATTTTTTAGGGCTACCACTGGCAAAAAAATAAATATTTGGCTGTAAAGACCAAGGAATCAGACCCCAAAGGGGTATAAAGTCTCTGTTTTGTTTTTTTTTTTTAACTCAGACACAGTTGGTTAATGTGGACACATTCTCCAAAGCCAAGGAACCTAAAAGCACTATAGAAAAATGAGCTATTATTACCTGACCTACATTTCTGAAATGAATAGTTCAACCTTAGCAATAACAACAAAAATAGCTTCAAAGTGAGCATATTTATTGGGGATGATTCTTTACCTGAAAATATGATTTTTGAAATTCAGATTCAGACTAGGATCCAGGTCTCCACTGAAGTGCTAGTCACCTAAAGGCTTTTCTCATATCCTGTTTTTTCTAGTCAGTCAACTTCTCATGGAATCCTAGAAAGTGGAACACATGAAGGGAAAAAAACTCATAAGATAAAAGAATACTTTAATAAAGGTTGGGTTCATTTATAGACAGTGACAGTTGGATATTTCATGATCCCACCTCTTTCCACAGTCTAGTCAATTGCTTTGAATGCCTTTACTGCTTCTTAAAAATACAAATATAATAATGTAAGAGTGGGAGAGGAAAAAAAGAGATGGAGGAAGACTGGTGAAGCGTGTTTTCTGAAAGACTACTTCCTAGGTTCTTTAAATATTAATTACTGAACATACCACTCAAAAGGAAACATGACCTAAAATTTCATTTCATTAACTTAAAAAAACAATTAGCCTGATGCCAATTTACCATAAAGGTTGTATGCCCATAATGGTCAACTGGGGAAAGATGTTGATGAAAACAGTCTGAAACAAAATGTTAACACTGTGATGTTGTTCAATTATTATTCTGTTGTGTCCAACTCGTTGTGACCCCATTTGGGGATTTCCTGGCAAAGATATTGGAGTGGTTTGCCATTTCCTTCTCCAATTCATTTTAAACATGAGGAAACTGAGACAAATAGGGTTAAGTCACTTGAGCAGGGTCACACAGATAGTAAGTATCTAAGGTCAGATTTGATTTCAGAGAGATGAATCTTCCTGACTCCAAGCCCAGCACTCTATCCACTGCACAACCTAGCTGCTCTTAACATTGTGATATCTGGGAATTATTAATGAAGATATTATTTGGAATGTGTAATAAAAATCTAAGGGAATCTTACAACTTCTGAGCAATACATGAAGCCAAAGGAAAGAGCTAATTAATTTTAATGAGATTTCAACCCTGACTTCCGTTCTCCCTTCCCTTTATTCCTTCCTAGGAGTTAAAGGTGATTTGAGGAAGAAGGAATCTCCTCTCTTCCCTTAGGATTCCCATGTAGAACTTGTTTTTCTTCACTTCCTTTTTGACGGAGCTGATTCTTTGCACCTACACATGGTGCTGATCCTCCACTTTCCCCGACTCTGCCCAGAGGCCTGCATGAATATCTGTGCTTTTTCATCTGACTGCAAAACAGCGCTTGCTGGCACTCTAAATTCTGTGCTTTCTCTTAAATGTCTTATATTTGATTCATTCACAAGATTCATTTGGAGCTTGTCTTCTAATTAAAAGGGTCTTAACAGCTTGTTTCAGAATAAAATCTATTCCATTCTCCTATCTAACCACTCTTTTCAGTCACATCCAGAAAACAGAAGGCTGGCTCACTTTCTCTTGGATAGAAACTTACACAATTTCATTAACCATGCACATTCTGCGTGTATTGAACAGCATGTCCTAAAAGGATTTTTAAAAGACTCCTTCCATGAGCTAAGCCCTCAGCCCCAGCCCAAGAAGTGGCACAAAAGTTCTATCCCATGATAGAAATGACAACAACAACAAAAATGCAATGATAGAAGTTGTTAATGTTGACTGTGGCACTCTCAGAACCCCAAATCAGAAGGTTCTTCTTAAACTAAGGCTTCATGGAACACCCGTTTTTGGTTTTGTTTTTTTTTGATGGTGGAATTTTGCTCAAACAAGTTCTTCAACAGACTGATAACCTCATTAGTATGGAAAGCCTCTGGGTTTTAGCTCATCCATGACTTTGCATCCCCTGTGATGGTTTTTCATGCCTTTCCATAAACCTTCCACAGAGGATTCACCCCACACATGAGAGGCCTTCCTCTGATTTTAAAAAATATATCAGTGATAACAATGCAGTATGGCCTCACTAAACGACTGTCCCACCTCATTAAGCCAATAACCTTGCCTGCAAGTTGCTATTGGTAATATGCTGGAACCCAGGGTACCACATATCTCTTTATGGTCCTTTGGTCCTACCTGCAATTTTGCTTCTTCTTCTAAGAAGACTATGGTATTCCCTGCCTTTCAATCCTAAATGGATCCAATGTCCCCTCAATAAGGACACTTTCTCCAATATGGCACCTCTCCAACCAGTCACCCCTCTCATCTCATGGAGTTCTTATTTCTGTTCTCCCACAAATCCCATGTAAAGATCAAGCCCTCTTCCACATTACAGGTGTTACATGATGTTTGAAGACAATGATTATATCTTCACATAAGTTTTCTATTCTCTATATTTTCCTTAAACATCCCCTGTTCCTGCAACTGTTCTTCACATGATAAGTTCCCAGTCTTCTGACCAACTGAGTCACTTTATTTAGATACACCCCCAACTTGCCAGTGCTAATGGGTGGCAACCAAAACACCTTCTCCAACCAAAGTCACTTAATGCAGTTAATGTTATAGTCAAATTCTACTTGAACATCTAGAATCCTGTTATAATGTTCTTCAACTGATCACAAAATGTACAATATTATTTCCATGAAAAGGCCAGCTCTCTAAAATGCTGCTAGACTCAAAGTCAGATTTTTGCAGGACTAATAAACAACATAGGGTGAAGGTATGGGTCAGATCAAGTTACAGTGGGACTATTACATCCCTCACTGAAGGTAACAGAATGATACTTCCATTAGTGCTGCCTAAGACTTAGTTTTGGTGACAGCCATATTAAACCAGTATCTCATACTGAGTTTGCAGTCTATTAAAATTACCAGGCCATTCTACTTAAATTTCTCACAGATTCCAGGAATTACTCTGGAAATTTTTATATTTTTACCTGCTGGTTTGCTTTCTTGTGCTCCATTGTGTCTCAGTCTGACACAATGGAGACAACCCTGAACTTAACGTCACCAGCCAGAATCTGAATCATGACTGCAACTCACTAACTATATAAGTTTGGGCCCATTACTTTACAACTCATTCTACCAACCCAGACTGAAGAATTCAGCCTCCTAAGATGATACATTACTGGCATCTGAATTTCTTATGGGTGCTATAATTAATCACTATTACTCCAGTCTCAAAGCCCATTAGTATGGGATTCTCTTCTTACGGAGAAGACCAATTACCTGCACCTGTGTGAGGAGTGGGACTGAACTGGCAAGAGTGGCAGAGTGGGATGTCAGTCTCTTTAAAGTCTTTGGGCTCTGTAGTCACTGAATCTCTTTGAACTTTGGGCACTTTTTGGCTTGAACTGAAAAACTTGAAAGATGTCAGGCCCACTCCAGGCTGCTGAGGGAAAAGACTCTGGGAAGAAGCTGAAATGAGAGGAGCTGGCAGTCTCCATGATGTCCCTATCCCAACTTGCCACGTTAGAGACTTGTGGGAACTCCCCCTTGGGAGAGATCTGGGGCCCTCTCTCTTGGTTGAGCTTAGTTACCTTGATCCTAGAGGGAGAGCTCCTTCACTCTGTAATGTCTGTTATATATTCTCCTATGTATACTTTTTCTGATTTCTGTTTTGCTATTGAATTGGATAAAAAAATTGCTTAGTGCATGTGTTCACTGTGGAACTGGTATTTAGTAGGGGGTTAAGTCAATATAAAACTGGGGTCCTGTTTCCCTCATTAATCAGAATACTTAGAAGTTAGTGTGAACCTGAAAATTACATCACCTAGACAAGGGGTAAGGAACCTGCAGCTTCAGCAACATATGTGGCCCTCTAGGCCTTCAAGTGAGACCCTTTGATTAAATTCAAACTTCACAGAACAAATCCTTTTGTTTGAATTCAGCCAAGGTTTGGATTTGGTCAAAGGGCTGCACTTGAGGACCTAGAGCGTCACATGTGGCCCCAAGGCCATAGATTCCCCACCCCTGACTTAGAACAATAATATTTAAGGGAGAAGATAAATATAATTTTAGTCTAGTATAGAGTGGTCAAGTCTCTTCAGTCCTCCATTTCCTGCTTCTCCTCTTGGAAGGAATTAAAACCTCCCTTGGAGAAAGATGGAGGGAGAGGAGGCCAGAGATATCTACTCGGCCTCTCTCTGAGTCATACAAGACCCCCATGTTCTATGGAGGGGACAGCCCTCTCTACATACATAAATTCACCATACAAAATTTAAAAGTCCTCCAAAGGTGTAACAACAAAGTATTACCACATTGTGCAAGGACAGAATGTGGAACTGGTGCCAACAATGTGTGTGATACTCAAACCCTGAATCATTAATCTATAAAAAGGAAGGAGGAGGAAGTAGGAAAGAGGTGTTCCTGGTGATGGGTCCTCTATGCCATTCCCTAGCACAAGGACATTATTTGGTTATTTGAAAAAAACAATAACCTTCCTTCACTGAAATAATGTTCAAGATAATGAGGTCTTGTTTGTCAAAAAACAACAATAATAAAAGTTTAATTTAAACCGTGCAGGCTTCAGGTGACACAAACGAATCCCACCCAGGCATGGCACTGGAATCATCAAAAGCATCTCGGCTCCACATGCCAGCACTTAGGGCAGTACGTTAGTCAGCATACGGCGAACACTGCCCAACACACCCCTTCAGAAGACTTCGACTTGCCAAATCCAGTGTCTCTGAAGCCTGCAGCTTATGTATTCACTAAAGCTAGCTAGGCTGTGATTGGCTGCATGATTTTCAAAAGCTCAGTCAACCTGCCTTGTCTTAATTTATGGGCAAACATAAAAGGGAAATAAATGTGCTTACCTAGGTTTGGGAATTAAAAAAAACCCAAAACATCAAATGCCTAAAATAAAGCAATGTTATAGAGTCTTCACATTTCTTAAACAAAGAGAAGTCAGAGTCAATATACTCTCTTTCCCAAATACTTACCTGTGGCAAAACAATGAATACAAGTTCATATTTCTAGAGCATTCTATGATCACAAGGCTCTTTAACACACTAATAGCCTCCATCTACCTATGGTTTTAAAGCTTTATGTCTGTTACTCCATTGGACCTTTATAACAAAGGAGGCAAGTTCAGTTATGAATCTCAAACCCTTCTGATTACCAAACCACCGTCCATTTGTACAAGTCAGTTTCTAATATTAATACTGGTGGTCAACTAGGGAGCACTTCAAAGGTTACAAAGTGTTTTCTGTGTCATTGGATCTGCACAGCAGTTCTCCGAGGCTGGTAATAACAAGGTTTACAACCTCATCTCTTTTGAACACAAGAACCCTGTAAGTTCAATACTACAGGTATTATTATACTGCTTTACAGACAAGATAACTAAGATTCAGAGATAAGAGTTGAGTTAATATCCTCTTGGCTTCATTCCTGCACATTACTTTAAGCTACCTCTCCATATTCAAAGACATTTGTCATTTTTCATCAATTGAACATAATATTCTAGATATAGACTGATCAGGGCAGGTGATAGTGGAGCTGTCAGAGAACATTAAGAGTTAGAAGAAACCTTGGGAGTTCTCTCTTTAGGTACCTGACCAAAAATTCTCTGTATTCTATATCCAAGAATTGGTCATCCAACCTTCCCAAGAAAACATCAAAGTAAAGGAGAATGAAGCTTCAGGAACAGAACACAGCAACTAGAACAAGACTGTGCTGGCCTCTGTGGCTGCTACATTGCACTGCTGACTCCTCTTGGAGCTTAAAATCCACAACCTCTGGATCTTCACATAAGTTGTGGTTGTCTAGGCAGGCTTTTCCATTTTATACTTGGACTTAAAAAAAAAACCTGTTATACAAGTAAAGGACTTTGGGTTTATATCCAGGAAATTTCCTCTTACTACTTTATACTACTTTTGTTCTGCTCAATTGAAACCTTTTTGGATCCTCACTGCGAGCCACTGCAACAAATATCATAGCTTCACACCAGCTGCTAATTTCACGAGTATGAAATAAGTCTTCATATTCATATTCATATCAGTCATATTAATGTCTGATAAAATGTTATATAGCACAGAGTTATACAGCATCAGTGCTAAGCTAATACAGCAGAGATGTGACTTTCTTAAGTTAGTTAGGTGTCACAGAGAGGGTCAGAGTACTGGGCTTGAGAGTCAGAATGACCTCAGTTCAAATCCAGCTATTTGCTAGCTATGTAACCCTGGGCAAGTCACTTAATCTGTGACTCAGTTTTCTCATCTGTAAAATTGGGATAACAGCAGCACCTACATCATGGGGTTGCTGTGAGGGTCAAATAAGATAACAATTATACAATGCTTTAGAAACCTTAAAGCTCTATATAAAAGCTAATTATTGTTTGTATTGCTACTATTTTATTATGAGTATTATTATTTGGGGAGAAACGTTGGGAAGAGTATAGAGTAGAAGCTTGGGAAAGTGTCATTAAAACTGTTTGGGAGAAAGAGGGTGTGGAGAATATTCCAAAAGACTGATGGAAGTTTTTTAAGCCATGTAAGAAGGAAGGATGTACAAAAGCAAGATTTTAATAAGTGCTTTTGGATTGACTGATGTTAAGGATGGAAAGGAATAGTCAGGGCAACAAAACAAAACAGTGATCCTAGAAATTAGGGGTCAAGAGGTAAAGTGGTCAAAGTTCCGACAGAAGGTTTGGACTAAGGCTGAGATGATAGGAAGGGAAGAGAAAGATATAAAAGCTCATTATGAAATAAGACCAGATGTAAAAATTCAGGAAACAGATCATAAACTAAACACAGGATACAACAGAGATGGCAAAGTTTAGTTAACTAGACATCTGCTAAAGCACTCTTGCTCTCATAGCTAAAGGCAAAGCAACCGAAATTCCTGACTTGCTTTAATGATAATTTCATTCTTTGCAAAGCAGAGGAAGCCATAAGAGGAAATGTTATTCGGGATCCAACTCTGATACTTCCAACTCTGAGATTCCATGTTCTTCAATCAATGAGGAGAAAACACTTGCCAAAGCAGAAATGATGGGAATCTTGCAAGGAAACAACAATTGCATTTTAGAATTCATGGGGAAAAGGAAGGAAAAGGCTTCCAGACTGAGAAAGTGGATTCCAAAGAGTTCAGAATAAGTAGGATCCCAAAGTCTAAAACACAAGTCAGCTAAAGAGGGATGGAATGAGCTCAAAAATTTAATTTGAACATGCAAATGCAAAATTTCTCTTTCTAGAAGGAAACAAGAGAGGTACAATGCAAACAAAGAAACTCACGTGGATGCATGAGGAAGTCATAAACCAACTTCGATTTTAAAACTAAGAGATCAACACAACTCTTGGCTCTGTTGTAAAAAGACCAACTTGAATTTTTAAAAAGTATGAACAGATATGGAAATGAAGGCCTAAGGCAACTTTCCAGTATCTTCTACCACAGCCCTGGAATAGACACACTGGAATATTCTTTCTGCCCCATGACCCCTCCCTCTGATTGTCTGGTTCCTCTAGAACCTCCATTTAAAGAGGGTGTATAGGCTCGCCATGCCTCCTTCCTCTTCTGGCAGCACCATGGAATCCATTCTACTACAATCCAACTCTACTATAAACCCCACCAGTCCCACAGGATCCTTTGGCACTCCTGTCTCTCCACTTCAGCTTCTCTATATGCACTGTTCTCCCCCAATGGAATGGAAGCTCCTTGAGGTCAGGGACTAACGTTCTTTCTACTTATATTTGTATTCCCTGCCTCAACTTAGTAAAAAGTAAATGCTCACTGATTGACAAACTAAATTTAAAAAGCATCACAGTAGTATAAAAATAGTAATACATTAAGAATGTTAAAGTTCAGAATATACTGAAGCTGGCAACAATGTAGACGAGTAAAAAATAGGAATGTTGGTTTTGTTTTTGTTTGTTTTTAAGCTGTGTCGGGGGCAAGAAAAAGCTTAATGAAGAGTTAGGCTAAGTCTCAGAGTGGATGAGATAATAACAGATAAATGGCAGAACCATTCATCACTTGGTTTTAATTTTTCCTACTGTGGAGAATAATTTCCTGGAATTTCTAGGAGGCACAGAACCATGACTAGCAGGGAGTTGAAACCCAAAATAATAAGGAAATGGCAAAAGTACCTGGCTGCTCCTGACGGGATCAAGTCACCAGGTCTAGGTGAAATATATCCCAGGGTCCTGAAAGAACTGGCAGACAGGACTGCTGGTGATCCTCATCTTTTTTCAAAAACTCAGGAAGAATGGTGAAGAGAAGTGGCTATAAAACTAAGGGCAAACAAATTTCAGCCCAATTTCCTAGGACAGAAGAGAGTAGATTTTTCAAATTATAGACCTTAGTTCTTGACAAAATTCTCTAAGTTACTTTTATGAGACTTTTAGGGAGAGAAGTGACCACTCCAAGTCAACATTAATGGAGCAAGAACATTCTATGACAGAAAACTTCAATTCCCCCCTTTTTGGGCAGAATTTCATAGATTATATGTTATTTATTGCATGGGAAGAAGCTTTTACTATTAGGTCAGGCTACACATTATCTGTGCCACAAGTGGGAAGATGGAGGAAGCAAATTGGAAGTATCAGGCATGTTCTGTCTGGATATTGACCATGCTCTCTCTGTCTCTCTCTCTCTCTCTCTCTCTCTCTCTCTCTCTCTCTCTCTGTCTCTCTCTCTCTCTCTCTCATCTCCTTTCACTCTCAAGCAAAAGGATGGAAAAAGTGTATACCATACATTTTAGCAAATCATTTGACAAAATTTTTCACGTGATTTTCATGTGGCTAAGTGTGGACTAGATGACAGTATAGTTAGGTAGATTTGGAATTCATTCAATGACTAGTTCCAAAGAATCAGGTTATCACTCTGATAGTAAGTAGAGCATTAGAATTTTAATTGGAGGGTTCATGGTTCATGGCCCTGTTCTGGCAGCAAGCTCTATTTTAGAGGTGGAGTGACCTTGTGGCAGGGTAGAAATAGATACTAGCCTTAAAGTCTAGAAAATGAACATGTAAGTCTCACCTCTGCTATTTATTTACCTGTGTGGTCAATGGACAAATCACTTAACCCTTACAAGCCTCAGTTTCCATATTTTTGAAAAGAAGCCCCCCCCACCCCAGGACATTTGTCACCAACCCCATTGAGTGGCAGAAGCAGAAAACCTTCCTAATAAATAGTTGCTCAAAAGTGAAATGAACTACACCCAGAGAGATTACCCTTCATATTAAGCTTTTCCAGAAGGAAATTATAGAAGTAAATTCTGTTCACGTAGAAAAGCACTAAATGATTCACTTTTAACCTTGAGATTCTGTAATTCTATAAATAGAATGGAGACAGGAACTCAGCAATATAATGAAAAGAACATGAGTCTTAGACTCAGAAGACTTGGGTTCAAGGCCCAACTCTTGCACTTGATTAAGTATATGACCAAGGGTGGGTCACCTAATTTTACAATCAACCTTATCAATTTCCTCATCTGTAAAAAAAAAAGGAGGGGAGGGAGAGATTGGGCAAAGTTTAGACTAGAGGATCTCTAAAGTCCCTCTATTTATCATGCAGATAGGGCACAGAGTTTACATGACAAGTGACAAGCTTAGTGAGTGAAATAACAGATTCAACTACACATTTCCCAGATTTCTAAAATACTAGCTAGGCACCTCTAAAAGAATGACAGCAAATTCTCGCTTATAAGTCGTCAACACACAATGATTGACTTGTAAAGAGCAGAATCAACTTTCTTTTCAAATAAGTAAGTATCTGAGTGGCTGACAGCTAACTAAAAAATATACAACTCTCAGTAGCAAGATCCTGGAAGGACTCTACTACACAAAGCAAGAGTAAGGAGCTGGTGGGCATATTCTAAAAGCAGAAGTAGTATAAAGAAAAAAAAAAGATCCATCCACAGAATCTATCTGGATACGGTTGATGAGCATGTAAGCTGTTGACTGAAGCATCTGCAGATCCACTAAGATGGAGAAGGTTCAGGGACAGTCTACAAACTCTGCACACTGAATTTTACAAACAATACTGATTATTACAAGTTGCCATTGTACCATTTATCCAGTGGGGATTACAGGAAGCTGCTGTCCAGTACTAGAAAGTTACTGATGTTAGCAATATCTGTGGGCTCTTCCCACCTGACAATTCAAGATAACTTCAACTTTCAAGCCAACCTCAACCAGTGAATACAAAAGCCCAGTAAAGAGAGCATGCACCACTGGGTATTAGACATGGGCTATTTGCTGAGATAAGCTGTCACTCAACTGTTAGTTTAGTTCTGCTTTCTTTGCCAAGGAGAATGATCTTTGGACTGAAAAGGACAGAAGACAGATAGATGGGTAGCAGAGGGTTAAATGCCAAGGTTAGTAAAGTGATTTCAAGAAAAGGACTTAACTGCCCTTGAAGATCCAGAAGAAATACAACTTGAGGTCCTGAAGCTGTCAGATAGGATTATCAAACTGCTGTCAGGGATCTCTGAAAAACTGTGGAGAATGGGCAACCAGAAAAGGATAAGCCTCCTGATTTTAAAAAAATGAAAATAAGATCACAAATTTAGAGTTAGAAGGGACATTAGAAATCACTTGGTTATTCACCCTCAATTTAAGTTAAGAAAGCCAAAGCCCAAATAGATGAAATGATATGCCCAAGGTCACTCAGGCTACAAGTACCAGAGCTGGAATTCAAACATAGATCTTCTGACATTAGATATAATAGTAGTCTTTCCATGGTGCCATGCTAAGAAGAGAACAGTCTGAAAACCATAGAACAATGAGATAGACTTCAAACTCTTGAAAAATTCTAAAACATATAATCAAAATGTAGAACAATTCTAAAACATTAGAGGAACAGTTACTTGGATGAAGGCATACTTGATATGTTTACCAAATATGCAGATGATCAACACAAGTGAATATCAAAGTAAAGATCCCAAAACGTCTTGACTGACTAGAATATTAGGTTGAAACTAACATGATGAAATTTAAAACCAGGAAAATGATGAGAATGATAATAGCTAGTATCTTAATGCAGTTTTTTAAGGATTGCAAAGGTCTTTGCAAATAATCTCATTTTATCCTCACAACAACCCTGTGAGATATTAGTATTTTTGTTTTATAGATAAGGAAACTGAGGCTAGGAGAGATTAAGAATTCCAAGGTCATATGGCTAGTAAAAAGGACAGATTTGAATTTAGGTCTACCAAGTTATCCACTATGCCTTGTAGATTTCTTACCATTGGGTCTAAAAAACTCAACTTCACTAGTACAAAATAGATATGTGGTTAAACAGCAGAAGGTCTGAAAAAGATTGGAGAATTTTGGTGAACTAAAGTTCCCCATGAGTCACTAGTACCACATGGTAGCCAAAAACAACGAATGTGAACTTTGGCTACAGCAAAAAACGGTATAGTATCCCTCTCACTGAGAAGGTGACAGTCTTATATTCTGCTCTAGTCAAAGTACAGCTAGAAGACTGTGCTTACTTCTAGGTAGCAACTTTTAGGAAGTACACAACAAGCTAGAAGGAGGGAATCAACATGGTGAAAGGCCTTGGAATTGTGCCAAAAATTACTGTCTGAAGGAACCTGGCATGTTGAACTCAGAGAACAGAAGTCATACAGAAGAAAGGTTAGTCAGTGCAGGGACTTCCTCCATCAATGCACAAACTCTTCGAAAGCCTTGTAGGTTTCATGAACTGCTGTAGACTGCCATCCCCAAAGTGGGAAAAATCTCCTACTGGCCAACTAGTTTTTCTAGGTTGGTAGGACCTTCCAGAACTTTCCCTCCACTACCAGAGCCTTGAAGGATCACTATGACAGGCACTTCAACCTCCTAATTTAGAAAGTAGGCATTTTTTTAGATAAACAATTATTCACTTAGGCATAACTACACCCTCTATCCAAATGAAGATGACTCAAATTCAAGTTCATGGACTGAACAAGAGTTGATTTATAAAGCCCTTAAAATGTGGTTCCAACAGACACTGGCAACCCTATAGTTATAGATGTCAAGCTCTACCATAATATATTTTTATAATAACTCTGTTTTTATTCTGGTACTTTTTAAAATGGAATCTGCTCCAAATAAATCCACATTTAGTGACTTTTCAGCCTTCAGCTGCTTGTTGCTTATAATATTCTATAAATAAAAGAAAAAGTGCCCTATAACACACTGTAAACACCCACAGACAAACAGAGCCAAATTCTTCCAATTATGACCCTGAGACTGTTGCCAAGATACTTCAAGGACCTACTTGAAAGAATGCCATCTAGGCCATTTCCTGATTAAGCTTCCATCTAGAAAGGAATCAAAGCATACTGTCTTTGCCCAGTGTCCTATCCATGCTCAAATAACTGCTTCACTTTATTTAAATAAGACTCTTTCCATATAATGTAGTTAAAAAGCAGGAGCAGTAAAACCCTAAAAATTCCCACTGCATATCTTTGTGTGTGTTGAAAAAACACTGGTTTGTTACACAATTGGCTTAATCATGGGTATATTAATAACATTTCACTGTGCAAATCAAGGTCAAACCCAAAGTAGGTCAACTAAAGTAGGGTCTGTAAGTGATTCATGAATCTAAAGGAAGCTGCATCAATCCCTTCCCTCTGATCTGCAAAAATCAATGCAGATCACCAGAGTTCAGAGATCACAATCATGTGGTAAGCCACAGAGATCACCAAGCCAAGACCAACCATGCCAGAGAGTCTCCTTATGTGCCTAAGCAGAAGTTATGACCTTACAAATGCTAATGGCTTTAACATGGTTTATACAGGCTGTTAAAATAACTGCAGCAGCAGGAAACATATATTTTCATATTTCCAAAGAAGTATCACTCTGAGAATACTCCCTCCAAAGACATTATATTTGTGGTTCACTTCCTCTAAGACTAAACTACTTTCAACACTTGTCCTTTAGACCGCCACTTAGAAACCAAAAGACTTTGAAGCAATATTTGTAATAAAATGATTTCCAGCTACAAACTAATCCTTAGTCCAGTCATCCCAAGCGCCAAAATCTTTAACTCACTTTCAACTTAACACAACAAGTATTAACTGAGCATTTACTATGTGTTCCAGCTGTAGGGTATCAAAAGCATACAACATAGTTTTGAAACCTCAATGCCCTTTAAATCTTATTTGGGAGACATGATGAAACAATTAAAGAACAATACAGAACAAAATAAATATGTCAGTACTTGAGTCCATTTCAGGAAACCTGTTTAAATTCTGCTTCTTCTGTTTGCTAGTTGTGTATGTGGCCAAGGAGCTTAATTCCCTTGAGTCTCAGTTTCCTCATTTGTAAAATGAGGAGGCTATAACCTGTGAAGTGCCTACCTCACAGGACTGTTATGAGGATCCAATGATAGAACATGTAAAATGTTTTAGAAACCTTCAAGTTTCTATAGTTAGAAGTATATACATATATATATACATATATATATATATATGTATATATATGTATATATATACATATATATATACATATATATATATATATATTCAATCATTCAACAAGCATTCATTGACATGGTCAATTGTATGAAAGATGCTGTAGCTCCAAAAAAAAAATAATGAAACTTTGCCCTCAAGGAACTATTCTTATTAGTATTATTTTTAGTTAAGGGCCAAAATGTGGAAATACTAAGAAGCAGAGGGGTCAGAGATTTCTTGGAGGACATAAAACTAAAGATAATCAGGATCAGAGAAAGAAAAACAGAAAAGGTATTATAAGAATGGAGGATGATATGCATGAGGGAAAAATATGAGCAAAAATGGAGAAGCAAGAATAAGTTCAATATGCCCTCAGGTAGTTCATTAGAAGAGAGGGCTCGTGTTGGCAAGTGTTAGGAGAAAAGGTTGGACAGGTGGTGTAGGGGCCTAGAGATGTGAGATCTCCTCCTACATTCTGTGCCCCCAAACTCCAAACTCCCAAGTTCCTTTAACTGGTTCTCATATGACACAGTTTTGAGGTTCCCTCATCATTCCTGCCTCCCTTCTCTGGACATGCTCCAGTTGTGACTATCATCGCTAAAATGTGGTATCCAGAACTGGACGCTGTTCTGCATGTGGGCCATCAAGCCCAAAGTACAGTGGGACCATCATCTCATTTCCTCTGGACATCACATTTATGTTACACCCATAGAACTTCCTTTCCAGCAAACCAGAGGCCAAATTGTAGCCTCTGGAGGCATGACCACACTGCAGGTCACTGTTCTGATGTCTCCCTCAATAGCTCTCCACATCCTCCCCCCTCAAAGCATTGTACAAATATGGTCGAAAACAATGAGCATCTCCAACTTCTACTGGAGTGAACAAATAATCCTAAAATATTAAAAATGTGACTTAAAAATATTAATAAAAGTTATATGGGAATAATTAAATAGGACCATGAGGAAGAAAGGACAAATGGGTATTTTTCAGCATAAAGGATGCAGAAGGCTTCCTCCTGCTGCTGCTTCTCCAAAACCAGTAACCACATGAAAGTTAGGTTAATGAATACTCTCAAATAATCAAATATTCCAAGTGTTGATACATAAAACCCCCTTCATTTGCAAAAAATGAGAAAAAGGTATCCAAGTTCTTGTAATAGTCATAGTCTTCTGTGACACCACTGTCAATAACTGAAAATGCATGTGGGCAGACAGATGGTTTCCTTTTTGATCACTAAGAGCATGAAACCATTGGCCTTATAGACACTCCCTGAGTAGGTGAGGAGATCACACTGGCAGGTAAGCAGCAATAGGGCTGGGAAAATCAGAAGGGAGAAGCTGGAAAGCACCAGACAGTTCACTTAAGCTGAATCCATAGTCAGAGAAGTAAAGACCTGTAGGGAAGAACAGATAGGTCAATGACATGGCTACCTAATACAAAGGGTCTCATTCCTGTTGTTAAAACAACTCATTTAAGTAGCACTGTGGACACATACTGCATCAGGAGGTGAGGAGAGGCTTCTGCTCTTGCCCTGGGTTTGATGCCATCAAAGACATTCCCAGAGAATTTTACATATTATTTCATTTGAGCCTCACAAGACCTTGTGAGGTAGATACTATACATATTTTACAGACAAGAAAACTGGAGCTTAAGTGCTTTGTCCAACACCATGTAGGAGGTAACAATGATAACAGTGCTTTCTACAGCCCTTCAAAGTTGGCAAACAACTGTGCAAATGTCATCTCATCTGACTTTTACAGCAACCCTGGAAGGAAGGGGCTGTTATTACCCCCATTTTACAGATAAAGAAGCTGAGGCAAGCAGTTAGTAAGTAACTTGCCTAGAGTTATACAGCCGGTAAGAATCTAAGGAAGGATTTGAACTCAAAGTCTTCCTAATCCCAAGTCCAGCACTGTTATCTCCTGATCCATTTAGCTGCTCAGGTGTCAAAGATGGGATCTGAACCCAGGTTTAAACACTCTATCCACAATGCTACAGCTATAGGTCTGTACTTATATCCAAGGAAAGGCTGAGCTCCATAGCTACTAGTTGGTTTCCATTAAATTAGGGGCAGATTGCTAGGTGATCCAAAGATGTTTTGTTTTTCAGAATAAGAAAATGTGTAATGGATTGAACAATAAATTTCCATTTTTCCATGCTGCTCCTAGGGAAAAAAAATAAACTCCTTAGTTTGACATTTAAAGATTTTACCTCTTTGGAAAACTAGGTCTCTTCATCTTACGCAGGCTGGAAGTGCAGTAGTCACTTGCAGGTCAGATCTCAATACTGACCAGTACAAAAGCTTGAATAGGTTCCTTTTCTGACCTGTGTCAGCCCGCCCCTCCTTTGGCAGTCTGATGAAGCCCTCCTGCTGAGGGCTCCCCCATTCTGGTACTGGACTTAGTGCATGCATCTGATTGGCTTAGCAACAGCAGCTCAGAACTCCTGAATGCAATCCATTAACCTCAGTCTCCCCGCAAGCAGGGACATGGAGAGTAAGAACGTGCCACCATGTCAGGCCTTTAAAATCTTTCACAAATACAATGCCTGGCACATAGTGGGTTCTTGCTAACAGCCTTTAAAGCCTTTTTATAAGCACAATGCCTGGCTCTTAGGACTGACTGACTTTGTTCCAGCTTACCTTTCCAGGCCTACTTGGCATTACTTCTTAATATCTTTCAGTCAAACTAAGCTCAACAATTCGTTATTTCTGGCTGCTAACTTGTGCTAAAGGAACTTTGATGAAACATGCTATCCACTAGGGTACAGAAGGAGGAATACATATTTTTGTATATAGTCATTGAGGGAATTCCCTTTGCTTGATGATACATATTTGTTACAAGAAATGTTTTTATATCATTTTCGGGGAGGGGAGCCAAGATGGCGGAGTAGAAAGACTCATATTTGCTAGCTCCGAACCCACAGCCCATGGATTTCCTCTAAAAAGAATTCCTGACAAATTCTGGAACAGTGGAAGCCGCGCAGCAACACAGTGAAGGAGATTTCCATTGCAGAGAGCTCTGAAAAACCGATCCTAAAGGTCCATCGAGCCCTGGACGGGAGTGGAACCCTGCCCTGTGGAGCCCTCCCCTGCCCTGCCCCGGCCACGCGGCACTGAGAGTAGTGAGCAGATTCGAGCAGGATTCGGGGACCGGAATCTCCAGTGGCCCCGAAGGTCCCTCCACCCACAGACACACAGGTCAGTGAGAGAGACGGGCTGAGAGGGGAGCGGGGTATCTCCGGGACTCAGGCCCCCTTGGGAGGTGCCGCAGCGGCGGCCACAGGCTCCAAGAGCAGGCAAGAGCTCGGCAGCAGCTCCATTACAAAAGATCTCTGCATAAACCCCCTGAGGGAACTGAGCCTGAGAGGCGGCCCTGCCCCCACCTGAGCACCAGCAGATAAGCTCCCATTGAATAGCAGCCAGGCCTGCCGCCAAAAGCCCTGAGGCTGGGCAGCAGCATTTGAATCTCAGACCCCAAGCACTAGCTGGGTGGACCTAGGCCAGGGGTGGAGAGGACTCTCAGAAGTCAAGTAACTGGCTGGGAAAATGCCCAGAAAAGGGAAAAAAACT
>CM053772.1:243145920-243193392 GCA_028658325.1 Potorous gilbertii | reverse complement strand
ATATGGGTAATTAGAATGCTCAGTGTATTGGGGAAGGGGGAGGGGACAAATGGGGAGAAAATTTTGGAAGCCAAAATCTTGTGAAAATGAATGTAAAAAGTTAAATAAATAAATTTATAAAAAAAAAAAAAAAAAGAAAGAAAGAAAGTCTTAGGAACTCACATCAATGCAATGACCAAGCATGACTCTGGAGGACCAAAAACTCAAGATGCAGAATGTGACATATTTTTGAGCTACAGGAAGCCTTCCCTGATCCTCCTCAATTCTCCCCTTCTCTATTGATTATTTTAGATCTATCCTGCACCTATATTATTTGCATGTAGTTGTTAGCATATTGTCTCCCTATTAGACTCTCCTCAGGACCAGGTATGCATTTTGTCTTCCCTATATTCCCCGATTGCACAGGGCTTGGCATACAATAGATGATTAATAAAGTTTACTGACTGACTGATCACACCAAATGTAGGAATCTGCTTTGCTTCTTTGTTACAAGAACTATATATTTTTCTTGTAAAAGCAATCCTTAATTCATTTCAGAGTTTATTCCCCAGATCTAAGTAAAATCTACTCTGGTCAGAAATTTTCAGGACTAAGATAGATCAGTTCAGCATATGCTGAGCCTTCTTCTCCTACTACTAAAGGTGACTAGTTCCTTGCTCCAAGCATCAAACTGGAAAGAAGGTCACACAGCTACTTTCCTTTCTTCTATTCCGTCTAGTCATTCCCTTCACTCCTGGCAGCTGAGGCTTAGGGGATGTCATCCTCTGGAGAGTCCCTGACAGACTCTACCTAATGGACTCAGGCATACTACCCCATGGCAAAGTGTGTCCTTAGGAGAGATAGTGGGGTTGGGGACTCCAGCATTCCATGAACTTTAATTCATACATTAAGCTTCTTTCCCTAACTTTTTATTGGGACATCTGTGAAACTGAAAAGGTTGGAAATGATGATGTCTAAAGTATCTTTCAACTCAAGACCCTCTGATCTTACTAAAAGGGATGATAAAATTATATGCTCTGGAGCATTCCCTTAGAATAAGAGAAAGCTAAGCATAATCAGACACATTCCACAGACTGTGTGAGAGAAGTTAACATGTATTTATTGAATGCTTAACTATCTGCCAAGTACTGTATTACGAAGACTGTCTACTACCCTCAAGGAGCTCACAATCTAATGAAGTAGTCTTCTAAAAGTTCAGAAAGGGGAAAAAAAGAGATTCTAAAAGGAAATTTCCTGAGGAGGGCCTTAAAAATTTAATTCTAATAATACTATTGCAAAAGATCCTGACAAGAAAGAAAAGACATTGAAAACACTAATATGGCTGTGTATGAAGCTCTTTAAGTAAATCTGTTCTTTTGTATATATTGTTGATCAGCCATATCCAACTCTTCCTGACCCCATAAACCATAGTATACCAATACTGTCTATAGGATTGGCAAAGTTACTGAAGTAATTTGCCATTCCCTTCTCCAGCGGATTAAGGCAAACAGAGGTTAAATGACTTGTCCTCAGTCACATAGCTAGTATATGTCTGAGGCTGAATTTGAATTCAGGTCTTTCTGACTCCAGGACTAGAGCTCTATCTACTGAGTCATCTGGCTGCCTTATGAACACAAACAAAAGCTAAACTAAAGAGCACTATATGACCACAAATACATGAGTGGCACAGTAAGAATTGTGTCAAAGCCAAGAATGAGTTGAGCCTTGAAAGAAAATACTAACAACAAATTTTTTAAAAGAGTTTTTCTGACTATCTTTGAAGCAAAAAAAAACCAGGAACATAAAGGCCCATTGCTTGGGGCAGATGGTTTTAAAAAAAATATATTAATTGATGACAGGGAAATCAGAGCTACTTAAAATCCTGTTTTGCTTTCATCTAATCTGCCAAGGAAAATGATCTTCAATCTGGAAAGAAAAGAATAAACATGGGGAACTGAAGCCCAACATAGGCAAGGAGCTAATAAAACAATAATAGCTCTTTTAAATGAATTCAAATCCTTTAGCTAGTATAAAATTACATTTCAGAATACTGAAAAAACTTGTAAATTTGATTGCTGAACAGTAGCTGGCAATCTCTAATAAGTGTTGAAAACAAAAAAGGTGCCAAAAGACTAGAAATGGGCAAATGGTACTCAAATTTTTTAAATGGGTAGCAATAGTAGATTATGGAAACTATACAGAAGTTAACTTGATGACAATTCCCAGAGAAACTCTAGACCTGATTATTAAATGGTTGCCTTGTGAGAATTTAAATGGGTGATCACTAAGAGCCAGTACGGACTCACAAAAAACAAGCAGTGCCAAACTAGTGCCTTTTTCTTTTGCTAAATTAACAGACAATAGAAATATTATAGATTCTATATTAGAATTATTATGTATTATCACTTAGCCAAGGTATTTAACCAAGTCTTTCAGATATTTTTGTAAACACAATAGATAAACATGAGCTTTTAGCTCTTTAAAATACTATAATCAAATTACAGTTGGGAGAATAACTATATGCAAGAAGTGCTTATTAACAAGTCTGACTTCCTTGGCTTTCTCTAAATCTTGTCCCAACTAAATCTCATCTTCTTCAGGAAGCATTTACCAATACTTCTTAATTGTAGTGCCTTCTCCTGTTTAATTATTTGCTATTTTCCCTGTATATAGCTTGTTTGTCCATGTGTGTTGTCTTGTTATCTTCTCCCCTAGATTGTGAGCTCCTTGAGGGTAGGGACTGTCTTTTATCTCTTTTTATATCACTAATGATTAGTGCTTACAGCACACAGTGGACACTTAATAAATGTTTAATGACTGACTGACCTAATCAAATTCAATTTGAAGGGAAATTTTCTAGTGATATACCAAAGTTTCTATTTTTAGCCTGGTTCTGGTTAATATTTTTGGCAATGACTTAGGGGTGTTTATTAAATGTGTGGATAATACCAGCTGGGTAACAGAATATGAATTTTAAAAGATCTAATCAGTGCAAATCAGTGAGCTAAATCTAACAAGATGAAATTCGTAAGAATAAAATAAAGTCTCCCTTCTCCCTTCCCCCTCCCCATCAACTATGGTAGCATGTAATAGTATACTATGCCATGGGGTTTAACATGCACATATTTTGCATTGGATCTGTAATTTCATCAATATATCCCTGGGAAGGAACTTCCTGTGTCAATAAAAGTCAGTACCTTCTCTGCAACATAAATGCCTTATAAAGAGCTACTGGGTCACTTAAGAAGCCCAGAGATTGGCCCAAGCCCCACTGCTCATTGGTGTCACAGATAGGAAGACCTGAATTGAGGTCTTCTGGACTATGAGACTAGTTCTCTAACCACTGGACCATGGTACCTCTAGTGCATGTGTCTAGGGAGAGAGACAAAGTATGTCACAGACTATGTGATTTCTTTAGGAGCAGACTCAGGATTGTATATTTAGATGATTTCTCACGTAGTCCTGCATCTACTCTCAAAAGAACTATTTGTTGGTGGATTTTTCTTGCACACAATTTCCCACCTCAGGCAACTCATAATTGCTCCTTACAACAGCAACATGGCCAGCCCTGAAACACCAGTTAGTTAAAAAAAGATTCTTTTTCTTATCATTGCCATCAATAGAAACTTTATTATTCCATCTTGGACTATCAAGGAGCAAAGAAAATGTTTTCTTTAAAATCTCCAACAAAGAAATGACCACTTGTTGAGTTTGTTACAAAGAAAATTCTTTTCATTTCTGGGTGGGACTAGGTGGCCTCTGAAGTTCCTTCCAGCTCTTGGATGTTGTAAAACTTTAGTTCAATTTCAAAAGAAGAGGGTTCATTCACTCAGGAATGGTTCAAATCAGGCAGGGAGCAAACTCAGTTGAAATGGTTGGGTCATTACTATTAAAAGATCAGGGGAAAAAAGTACTCAAATTAGTCAACTGGTAACTTTTTTTTTAATCGAAAGCCAACATCAAAGATTAACACCACCGCAAAGGGGCTGAACCCATTTCCCACTTTTGCTACCACTTACTTATGTTCTACAGAGCAGTGACCTAAGCCTATAGAGAATTAAATAAACAAAAACTTCTTTTCTTTTTTTTTAAGGTAAAACAATAATACGTGGCCAGATATCACTTGAAACCACAAAGCTCCCAACTGTTTTGAACATAAAGAGGATATTTCTAAGGACTGATTCAAATCCATAGAATAACTCAGAAAAGCCAGTGCTGGGCTGCCTCGCTATACCCAGCCCACTAAAGAAACTGAAGAACATTCAGTTGAAATACTTTAATAGCAATATGGTTAAGGTGACAGACACATCAAGGAAGTAGGCCAGGACAAGGACTCACTAATGGGGCTCAATATCACCAGCTTCTGAAGGTCATCCCAGAAGGTGCAAAGAACACAAAAGCTTCCCACTGCATGGTATACAGATGAGCAACAAGTTTTCAAAGTCAGCATTTGAATTCTTTCATTTTTTCCATTCTACCCTCACCAGGTGCTAATTCTGGCTCCATCAACAACCAGAAGCAAGATAATGGAAAAAAACCACAAACTCCAACTCAATTTCAACTAGTACAAAGAACTTAGTAATGCTGAAGGCTAAAGGGAAGGTTTGAATTGGACCTGACAGAAAAATAAAACATGAACTGAATCTGCAGTGAGAATGATAGGCAAAGGAGAAAGAAGCCAGTGTTGACTTCCTCATCATGTAGACACAGGTCTACAAGCGAGCACTCAAATTTGGGGAGTGGTCTCCCAAACTAAGTTGGCAGGTAAAACTAAACCTGTTCGTGTGCCTTTAGAAGTACCCTGCAAAAGTGTCCCTGGTCAGCACTCTGTTGGAATTCACTGAAAGCTAGGTCGGAGACCAGTACTCCCAGGTCATCATCTGCCCTACAGAGGAGGCCACAGTAAGAAAAGAGTGAGGAAAGAATCTATAGTTAACAGGGGAAAGTATTTCCTGAGTGGATGTGTTGTTTTAATTGAACTCCAAGAGGTCAGGAGAAAGGAGGCCCAGCTCTCCTGGTAATAGGCTATTTAGCAGTACTATGTTGTTTGCAATGTTAGCCTAGCACTAACACTTGGAGTGAGTGATAGATGGAAAAGAGATAAGGTAAAAATATACCTGAAAAAAGTGAATAGGTTACTCAAGACTCAAAATCCAAGATAATGTGACTCTGGCATCATAGAATCACAGAATATTAAAGTCAGAATGGTTTTTTTTAAAGGTCATCTGGTCCAATATCCTCATTTTTACAAGTGAAAAACATGAGGCCTAGAAAGGTTTAGGGCAGGGGTGTGTAACCTAAGATCTCAAGGCCACATGTGACCCTCTAGGTCCTAGAGAGCAGCAACTTGATTGAGTTCAGTTTTATAGAACAAATCCTTTTGTTCTGTAAAGTTATGTGTTAAACTTTAACGAATTGCCAACCAACACATATCAGCTATGTATTTGTATTTCAAAAACAGATCTGACAAAGTCCTTGAGCCTGGGGGACCTGGATTCAAGTTCCATCTCTGAAACAAACTGGTTTTATGCCTTTGGGCAAGTAACTACCTCTCAGGGTTATAGGTAACTCAGCTCTAAGTTAAGGGGAAGGTATACCAGTGAAGGGAGTTTCATCACCTAAAAGTTTCTAATACCAATGAAATTAAAAGTACAGTCCCAGTCCCTACCATATTATGTGCCAGAAGCTTTCTAGGTGCTAAGGCTACAAAAACAAAAGCATCCATGTCCAAAAGGAGTTTCCAATTTATCAGAGGAGACAAAAGGCACATGTATAAACATATGATCATAGGGAGAGGAAAGGAAAAGGTAGTAGGACCTGGAGAAGGTAGGAAACCAGGAAAGGCTTTCTATGAAACTGAGGCTGAAGCTGATTTTTGAAGGAAAAAGTATAGGAGGTGATTCTAGCCTTGTAGAGCAAGTACAAAAGCATGGAGATGTAGAGCAGAGTGTTCATTTAAGTGGAAGTTGCATTTCAACAAAATTTTGGTTATTTCTTTGACTGGGCTGAGACCAAAGGAAAGATAGACATTACCTTGCATAGAGTCAACAATCAACAAAAGATTTTTTGACATCTGTCAAACTGGTATGCTGAGGGAATGCCATGGATATTATATATTTGTATTTCAAAGAGATCTGACAAAGTTTCTCAGGATATGTTTACGGACCAGAGGGAAAGACACAGGCTAGATGGGAATATAGCTGGATTCATAACTGATTAAGTGCTCAAACGCAAAGGTTAAGAATTAATAGATCAAGGTTAAATTGGATGGTGGTATTCAGTCAATTGCACCACAGACCTTCCCTTTACCTGGTTCTCTTCCACATTTTTAGCCATGACTTTGATTAAAAACATACACTTATGGCACACTTATTAGATCTGCAGATGATACAAAGCTGAGGATGACGGCAAACATGTTGGCAACAGAATTTTAATGTGAGAAACTAAAAGGTCTCTAGAGACTAGAATAATGGGCCAAATCTAATAAAATGCAATTAAATAGGGATAAATGTGAAGTTTTACACTTTAAAAAACTGCATAAGCACTAGGTATGACTGGACAATATGCGTAAAACTATCCAGGAATTTTAGTAGACTACAAATGCAATAAAGTGTTATTTGGCAGTCAAAAAATTCTAATGCTGTTTTAGGTTTTATTTTTTAAAAAAGAATAATGTCCACAAGAGGTGGTAGACCCACTGACTCTGATAACTTGTTGTATGATGAAGGGACTAGAAGCCAAACAACATGACGATCAGTTTAAGCAATGAAGTGAGTTTACCATAGAGAAGAGCATATTAAGGAAGGGGGAGGGAAGAGAGAAGAAAGAACAGCTATCTTCAAATATCTGAAATTTTGTCTTTTGCAAGAGAAATTAGGCTTATCTTTCTTGGTGTCAAAAGGCAGATTTGGAAGCAATAGGTGGAAGTTGCAAAGAAACAGAAATTTAATTAAAAATTTTTCCCATGAACAAAAATCAATTTTCTCTCCTTCCCACTCCCATTTTCCCACTGGGAAAAAGGAAAAAAGAAAACAAACATTTAAAAATACTCACAATAAATAAGCAACAATAAGCAAAACTAACTCCCGCATTGTCCATGTCCATGTCCTAATCCTCAAGCAGTAGATTTCAGGTGGTAAGGGAATACTTCCTGATCAGCAAAGCTGTTCAAAAGCACCAGGGGCTGCCCAAAATGTGGGGAAGGGGTTTCCTACTGTGGGAAGTTCAGATGCTGAATGGCCACTCATCATCCAGGTAATGTTACTAGGCATGTAGACAGGAAATTGGAAATGAAGGAAGAACCGATCTTATACTTGTGCCCAGATCTGTTTAACTCAACAGGCATTTATTGTCTGTTATGTGTAAAGGGACTGTATTAAGTGCTAGAAATGGTAAGGAATAGTGAAAAATGGAGCCTACATCTAGAAGTGTTCTAGGTTTTGCCTAAAATATCGAGGTTAGTCCTGTATGGAGGTAATGCTGCTAAACCCCCTTGATGTCCCGGGGCTCCTCTTCTAGGGTTGTGGTATTCTTGTATCCAGAAGGAGTGGAGGGGTGGGGGAAGAGAGGGATATGGGTGGAAATCTGTAGTTGGTCACAAAATTCAGGCTATAAAAATAAGCTATGAGAGCTACAAGTTAAGAACAACCAAAACTGCAGGTTCTTACTTGCAGTAAGTATGGAAAAGGTAGAAAATTTTGTAGTAACATTAGGAGATAAGTATGCTTACTCCACTTGTGTCTCCATGAATGACAAAAAAACAGCCATAGATGTAGAAGGCACAGACTAGCCTCCCTACCAGAGAAGGTAAAAGTGCTAGAAGAACCTCTCTCCCCTCTAAGTAGAGATGGGGGTGAAGGGCAGGGTAGGGTATCTTACTTGAGGAGAATGAAAAATGTGTTTCAAGATGGTGAAAGGAGAATTAATCCATGCCAGTAAGATGGAGGATGATATCAAAGGAAAGGAACAAAAGGAGGATCACTAAACTTTTGGAGCTAATATTTATGAGGCTCTCACCTCACCAGAGAGCAGAAAGCTGAATCTGGGCAAGAAACAGCTTCTCGGATTCTGAGAAACAATGATGTGGATCCACAGGTACCCCCAGCATAAAGGTTACCTAGTCATTAACTGCCAGAAGCAAAAAGAGAAACAAGTGGGGAGAGGTGGGAACTCCCTGATAAGGTGGTACTAATGCTGTTCTTTGCTGACTGGATAGGAATAATTCAAAGACTTGCCGTCTTCTTGGGGGTACATATCTACTGTGAAGACAGCCTTCTCCGATTTTATAAATAGGAGGCACAAATGATACCAACAGAAGGAACCAGAGATGACGAAATCCTGGGACAGAAAATGAAGACCACAGGGTACAGAGGGTGTCTTCATCACTGCTGCCAAGTGAAAGCAGGGGCTTCTTAAGAGAAATACTGATCTCAGAAGTGAACAGCTAGATAAAAATATTATCTGAGAATGATATTTATATTTCCAGACTACAACTTACAGAATGAGGGGCTTGTGTTCAACGATGTAATGTACCTACAGGAGACCAGTAAAAATTGAATTGTAAGGAGTCCTCCAAATCTGATGGTAGAGGGATTAAAATTGAAATTTGAGGGAAGAGAAAAGAATGTCTATATGCATCTGTCAGACCAGACATCAAAGACAGTAGCTATTACAACACTAAAAGAAAAAAATTAGTAGAGGTTTGATAATACAGGAAATAATTCCCAATAGGAAAATCAGGAACAACAAATGCACAAAGTCTGAATGATGAATTAGATGAACAAGAAATCCTAATACAAGAAAGCACACTCAGATGTTTCTGCGTCTTGGTGGGATGAAATTCATGAATGGATATGTCTATACAAGAGTATACCTTGTTGAAAAGGAAAAAAATAAATGCAAAGGTATAGTAGAATAATAAAATTTTGACAATATATCTGTGAGAAAATGCATGACAAAGAAAGAGGAAGCCCAGTAAAGAATAAATTAAAAAGGATGGTAAGGATTAATGGAAAAAGAAAAAAAAATGTCCTGGGAGTCCAGACTCCGGACTCTGGTCTAGAGGTGCCAAAGATATAGACTTTCAACTGCTACCCAAACCAGATGAAAATGTAATGTTTAAATTAAATGAAATGTTTTAATTCAATGAGGAAGTCAATAGATCAGTACTGATTTAACAAAATAAATAAAAATATAAGAAGACATAGAAAACATTACATTTTAAAACTAAGTCCACAGTTTCTACTTGAGTTTGCCACATTTGCTCTAGAATACCTGGACTTTCAGAGGATTATGATAACCTGGCACAGACAGGAGATCACAGTCATGAGGGATGCCAAGTCTCAGACATCTACCAAACTGGAGCAACTGGAAAATTCTTGACTTGCTTTAACGACAAATACACTCATCAAAATGTGGAATAAACATCTGATTTTGACCAACAATGGGGAACTGACTGCTGAAATAAAAAGGACAGAGACCAGGAGGAAAAAAATGATGAGGAAAGTCAGGCATAGTCTGACATGCAACTCACATTTTGGGGGAATGGATTTCATTTCAAAGGGTTTGGTCAAAAGATAGATAGGATCTCATGGGTTGAGAGCACAATGGGAGAAATCAGTCAAGATGGATGGGAAACTCTCAAAGATGAAATTCTTGAGAAATAAACACAAGTATTTCCAATGAAAAAGAAAAAAGACAGATGTCTAAAAGATACTGATGGGGTTACGTAGTGAACTCATCAATCAATTGATTAAAAAAGTTCACAGAAAATGGAAGAAAGTACATTTTATAAGGAATGAATACAAAAAGTGATACGGTCCACGAATACAAGATATCTGTTGTGATTACTAAGCCCTGTCAGTGACCTTTGAAAGGTCATGGAAAAAATATGGAAATACCACAGGAATGGAGACAGGCAAATGCTGTCATCATTTTCAAAAAAGTAAGAAAATAGGATCTGAAAACTACTAATTTCATCAAAGCAAGTCCTGCCAGACTTGGATTGGACTTAATTTGGTTGGCCCCAGAAAGCTAGAAGGAATAAGTTTAGAAGCTGCTGTAGGCAGATTTCAACAATGACCACCATCACTAGAGTCACCAAAAGAAGATCTCTCAAATGGCAAAGAAAAAAGGGTAACAAATATTACCTACAATAATCATAAAATACCCACAGGAATGACAGCGATGGACCAAACTCCAAAAAGAGAAGCAGGAGAAATGTGGAATAATAGGGACAAGAAATTTTCATCCATCTAAACCACCAGGAACCTTATGTTTCTTAGCAAAAAAGGACTCAACTTCTCTAAAGACTTCTCTATCATTATATCTTACTGAGTTACACCAAAAATAGTCTGAATGAATATATTTCAAACTTATTTCTGATTTCATATTCTCATTCTCAAATTAATTCATTTTCCTTGAAGAACCTTCAAATATATTTCAAAAGAATGAAAACTATAGTTATCATTTTAACTTCAGAATGTAAAAATATATTTTTCCATTTATATTTTGTAAAACGCAGAAATTTACCTATATTTCTTTTAATTCAATGAGAAAGTCAATAGATCAATATCACAATTCAACTTGGATATCAATTTCATAGGTGACTGAACTATGTTCTTTAATTTTAATATTTGGTTTGACCATTCTGGCTATGCATAACTCTGCCCAAAGGAGCACTAAGAGAACCTCTTTCTCTTTAATTGCCAGTGTTTGATGAACCAGTGTTTGATAAACCTACTGGGATATGAATCTGACAAACACTTCTAGGAAAAAAATGAAAGTAGTCTGACAGAAAATACATTGAGACCAACATCTCACACTATACACCAACATAAGCACCACATGGGTTAACGGCTAAGACATGAAGGGTAATGCAAGGAAGAACTTACCTTTTAGATTCATGGATGTAGAAAGAGCTCAGGAACAAACAAAGGGAAAAGAAGGTCACAGAAGATAAAATGGACAAATTCGATCACATAAAACTTAAGTTTTTGCAAAACCAAAACAGTTGAAATAAGAAAGGAAGCAGGTAACTGGTAAAACAAAAAAAAATTATAGTAAGTTTCTCTGACAAAGGTTTTATTTCTAAGATGTAGGTACCTGATTAAAGTTTATAAGAAGGGTCACTCCTCAACTGATGGCAGAGATTCAAGCTCTCAGTAGCTATTTTGGGGGAAAAACAGTCCTCCAGACCACTAAAAATGAACAAACAACTCAAGGGTTTCACTCTATAACCATAATAAGATTGACAAAGTTGGCAAAAAGGGAAGAAGATAAATGTTGGAGGAGCTATAAGAACAAAAGAACATTAATGCACTGTTGGTGGAACTCTGGATTGGTCAAAGCCACTCTGGAAAGCAATGGAACTATTCCCAAAAAGTCACTATATAAACTATACAGACCCTTTGATCTAACAATATGACCACTAAGCCTACACCCTAAAGAGATCAAAGAAAAGGGGAGAAAAGGACCTATGAATATAAAAACATTTATAGCGGCTTTTGGTAGTGCCAAAGAATTGGAAACTAATCCAAGTTGCCCATCAATGGTGAATGGCTAAATAAATTATAGTATATGAACATAAAGGAATACTACGGTGCTATAAGAGGAAGGTTTCAGAGAGACCTGTGAAGATTTGTATGAAATGATACTGAGTAAAGTGAACAGAACCGAGAAAGCGGTTTATATAATAACAACATCATAGTCAATTTTGAAAGGCTTAAGAACTATGATTAACAAACACAATGATCAACCATAATTCTAGAGGGCAAGATGATAAAGCATGCTACCCATTTCCTGACAGAAGTGACAGAATTCAGATGCAGGATGAAACACATTTTTTGGACATGGCCAATGCAGGAATTAGTTTTGCATGTTTGTTATGAGGGTTTCGTTTTCTCCAGCGGAGAAGGGGAAGAAGAGAAGGAGAGAAAAATAAGATTTTTGTTGACTAAAAAAAAAAATTGATAAAAAAATAAGAACATACTATCATAGGGTTGTAGTGTTTGTCCTTCATTCTCAAAGAGGACCATAACATCAAGATGATGACAAGACTTGCAGTTGACTTTGAGTGAGGGAGAGCTGTGCAAGGTCACCAACCTCACTTTCTCCTCCTGAGCCATCTGGATCCAGCGACCAGATATTCATCAGGATGACTGGAGATGGCCCAGGATGCAATGGGAGACCCTGGTCCTTTTAGGCTAAAGTCTTATAGTGTTTTCTCTTTGAATGAGAAACTCCTATTCAATGAATAGACTTCTTTAAGTAATTGCTCAAGGGATGGCCCTTTAATCAAAAAAAAAAAAAAATTAAACTGAAAGGAGAAAACCCTCAGAGTTCCTCGGTAAAAGAGAAACAATTACTATTTAGCATTTAATTTATAAAAATGTGCATACTCTTTGATCCAGCAATATCCACTTCTAGGGTTATATCTCAAAGAGATCACATAAATGGGAAAAGCACCCACATATATAAAAATATTTATAGCAGCTCTTTTTGTGATAGTCCAAAACTGGAAATTGAGGGTATGCCCATCAACTGCAGAGTGACTGAACAAGTTGTGATATATGAATATAATGGAATACTATTGTGCAATAAGAAATGATGGACAGGAGGACTTCAGAGAGGCCTGGAAAGATTTTTATGAACTGATGCTGAGTGAAATGAACAGAACCATCAGAACCATTATACCCAGTAAGAGCCACAGTGTGCGAGGACTGTATCTGCTAAACTTAACCCTTCACAGCAATGCCAGGACCTAAAACATTTCCAAAGGACTCGTGATGCAAGTCCTCCACATCCAGAGAATAACCATAGAGTCAGAACTCAGAATGAAGCCATCTATCTTCTCTTTTGTTGTTTTGTTTTTGCTTTTCTCATATAGTTTCTCCCTTTTGTTTTAATTCTATGGAACAGAACTAATGTGAAAATGTGTTTAATAAGAATGTATGTGTAGAGCCCATATAAGATTGCATGCCGTCTTAGGGGAGGGAGGATGGAAGGAGGGGGAAACTTTTAAAACTTACGGAATGATTACTGAAAACTGAAAACAAATAAATTAATTATTCTTTAAAATGGACTCAAATATTCAACTCTCTAAGGATATCATTTATACATTCAGTTTGCATTGCACTGATCTGAAGGCACATTTTAGGTCCTGTAAAAGGACCCCTAACAGAAGATGTAAAAACCAAAAGAATGACCTCTCTGCCTCCCCCTTCCTCAGTCTCTCCACTAACGACTAAAAACTGGAATATCTGAAGAGCAGACGTGATGAAGATGGAGACTACCCACAGGGCACTGATGACTTTGGCAGTCTTACAGACTGAACACCGCTGAAGGCCTGAAGTAGTATTTACTGCCACTCAGCATAATGACTTGCATTTTTTGAACTGAACTATTAATTCAAATGCAAAGGAAGAAGTATTCTAAGGAGAGAGAAAACATGATCAGAAAATATAAAAGTAGGAAGAAATAAAACTTCTTCCTAGAAATGTTTACATTTCTAGAACGCAGCCACAAGGACCCTGGTCTAACTAAAAGTGAGATTTCATGAAGAGAAAGTGAATTAGAAGAGATAGGGTGAAGCCAGATTAGGGAGGGAGGTCCTCGAAAACTAAGCATAGGAGGAGTTAAGAGGAAGTAGCTAAACACTAGAAGTAGATTAGAAAGAGAGATCAGCTAGGAAGTAGTAGGTAGAGTAGGTAGAGGCGGAAAAAAGCCCGAGGGCAGGAACTTCTGTTTAGGAAGTAAGGGCAGTAATTGAGGCTTAAGGCGGTGTCTTATTATACATGCATATCAATGAAAAAGTAAACAAGCTAAGACTTAATGAAAAAAAACTAACACCACTTTCAACCGTCCTAAGAGCAAAACCAATTCAGTCCAAAGTCCCATACCTACTCCATACAGCTGAACAAGTGTTTAGCAAGTACCTACAGTGTGCAAGCACTGCGCTTAAGTGCTATTCAGACAGGATGATTACCCTAAAATCCTGAGCTAAAATATAAACCAAAACATGTAAATCATGTATTACCAAAGATTAAATGTAAATCAATGATTAACTTAACCTTCAGTATACTTTTACTATATTTTAATTCTTTGGAAAAATACAGAACACAAATTTACTGGATGGTATAGAGAAGGAACCACATATAGCACATTTTATATAACATGTTCTTGACATAACATTGTTTTCCCTTACTGTCTAAATTTATTTTTAGCAGACAGCATTTAAAAATCCTGCAAGCCTACCTACCCCCTTCCCCCATTCTTAGGTTAAGAAGTTGGCAAGGAGCCGAAAAGCTGAGGGGAAGAAGAGAGATGTAGAAGCAGTATCTAAGGGGTGTTTCTTCAATAAGAAAAATAATAGAGTTTAAGGCAAGGGATTTTCGGATATGGAAAAAACTGAAGTTGGAGGAATTGTTAAACTCTCTCATCTCCAATGAGCTGACTGAACAGGAATTCAAAAAGACACACAAGACCCATATTAAGAAAGTGAAAGGAGAGGAAGACCAAAACACAAGAGAAACAAAAATTCTCAACAAGATCTTTTTTAAGGGAACATTTACATAGGTTTCATAGGATTTAAAGCTAGAAAAGAGTTTAGACACAAATCATCTGTTCCAACTGCCTCAGTTTACTGATGAGTATGCTAAAATTCTAAGAGAAGCAAGTTAATCATGGTCACACAGGTGTTAAAATACAATGTGAGCTCCAACGCGAGTCCTCAGACTCCAAATTCATGCTATTTCTCTTAACTCCTAACATATTCTCCTTTCTGAACCCTCACTAATTCTGGGGGACAATGGCCAAATTGGCACCAATCTTGCTCTGGGGGTAAGCTGCGCTGAGGGATGAGGGAATGAGGGAAGAATAAAATTCTCTTAAGAACAACTGGGTAATCATCACAACATATATGAAGCTGGTGCTTCATATATGTTAGAAAGTGATTCTGGTTACTGGAGCATTGCCAGACTCACCCAGGCATTTTCAGTCTTGCTTTGAAGTTGTTCTTTGTAAGGACCAAGGGCTTTGTGAGAGCTGAAAAAAAAAATCACTTCCCTCCAGCTCCTCTGAAGTTTTGCTTAATGGAATACTCAGGATTGTTTGAAGGGGATTCAAGCTAATAATGTAGGGGTATGCTAGTAGTGAAAAGAAATTTGGGTTACCAAGATAAGGTCAAAATGAGTGCATGATTTAGATATAAAGAGTGATACCGTAAGCAAATTAGGAGAGCAAGGAATAGTTTACTTGTCAGATCTATGGAAAAGAATTTATGACCAAACAAGAAAGAGACATAGTATGAGATGAAAATGGATAATTTTGACTATATTAAATTTAAAAGTTTTTGCAAAAACAAAATCAATGAAACCAAAATTAAAAGGAAAGCAGAAAGTTGGGGAACAATTTTTACAAGTATCTTGGATAAAGGCTTTATTTCTCAAATATATAGAGAACTGAGTCCAATTTATAAGAATTCAAGTCATTCCTCAACTGATGAACAGTGAAAGGATATGAAGAGGCAGTTTTTTGATGAAGAAATTAAAACTATAGTCATATGAAAAATGCTCTAAATCACTATTGATTAGAGAAATGCAAGTTAAAACAACTCTGAGGTACCACCTCACACCTATCAGATTGACTATTATGATAAAAAAAAAAGAAAGTGATAAATGTTGGAGAAGATGTGTGAAAATTGGAACATTGTTGGTGGAGTTATAAACTGATTCTGGAGAACAACTGGGAACTATGCTCAAAGAGCAATCAAACTGTGCATACTTTTGATCTAGCAATACTACTGTATTCCAAAGATTTTAAAGGAAAGGGAAAAGGACCTATTTGTACAAAAATATTTATAGAAGCTCATATTGTGGCGTCAAAGAATTGGAAATTGGGAATATTCCCATCAATTAGGGAATGGCTAAACAAATTGTGGAATATGATTGTAATGAAATACAACTGTCTTATAAGAAATGACAAGCAGGCTAATTTTAGAAATACCTGGAAAGACTTACACAAACTGATGCAAAGTGAAGCAAGCAGAACCAGGAAAACACTGAACACAGTAACAGCAATATTGTAGAGATGATAAATGTGAATGACTTAGCTATTCTCAGCAATACAATGATCCAGGAGAATTCCGAAGGACTCATCCATGATGAAAAATGCTATCCACATCTACAGAAAAAACGGATGGAATGTGAATGCAGACCAAAGCATACTATTTTTAACTATTTTTTCCTGTGTTTTTTTTCTTTTGGTCTGTTTTTTTTTCACAATATGACTAATATGGAAATATGTTTTACAAGATTGCACATGTACAACCTATATCAAATTGCTTACTGTCTTAAGGAGGGAGGCGGTGAGGGAAGGAGAAAATATGTAATTCAAAAATTTTCTAAATGAATGTTTACAATTGTTTTTACATATAATTGAGGAAAACAATATTATTTAAAAAAAGAAAGAGAAGGATTTGGGGGCCATAGCTCAGATAAGAATAACAACCTTAGCAGTAGCAGGGAAAGACAATTCAAAAGACAGACTTGAAAATGTGTAAGGGCTTTTCTTGCCAGCTAGGAGCCTAGCTTGGGGGCCTACATCACAAAAGAGCTTAAGTTAACCCAGAGGGCTTTAAGCTAAAGAGCTGACAGAATTTCCTCTTATGGGAAAAATCTGAATTGCCGCTAATAACCAGCCGGTGGCAGCAGAGAGCACCTAAGTGAAGATGCCTATAGAGAGTAATTCTACTCCTAGAGAATGCTACAGAACTGGAGGTGGGATCTCCCCTGGTCACACGTTTGTTGACCATACACATTGCCTACAGGTATGCTCCTCAATGCCATGATCCTATATATCTTCTCTCTACCACTGTTGGCATATGGTAAGATGTGGAAGGACAAGATATATGAACGGGGAATATCTTTCTTGTCAATTATTTTACTGTGTTATTTGTTTTCAACCTCTATACCCTCTGGTTGGCTCTTAATGTGTTGGGGATTTGTGGCTTAATGGTTTTAAGTGCATACTGACCAAACAAAATGACTTGCAGTAGCTCCCTGGGGGTCCCCTTATGAAGGAGTCCTCAAGGGCCTTAATAGAAGCCCTGAAAATTTGAGGTGACATGACTGTAGTATTCACGGGGAAAAAGGAAAAACTACTTATTATGCTTGACATCAGGGAGCAAAATATGTCCAAGGGATCATAGGTCCAATGAACCAAAGTTACAGAGAAGCAGATCTTTTTATCAGCCTAAGGAAGAACTTCCTATCACAGCTCTCCCAAAATGGGATGGCCCACTTCATCAATCAGTCTCTTCACACAGAAGCTGAATGATCAGTTATTATCAGGGACTCTAGAAAAAGGGATTCCTGTTTCACAGGAGATTTGACTAAATGACCTGTGAAATCCTTACAATTCCAAGATACTAGGATTCTACAGACTCTCTGCTCTAGCCATCCATGTTATTTATATAGATATGTGTACATGTGAATCTATATGTATATATAAAAATATAATTCAATTTGACTCAACAAACATTTTATTAACTATGTGCCAGACAGTAATTCAAAGACAGAAACGAATCATTCCCTAACCCCAGGGAGTTTACATTCCACTGAGTATTATGAAATTACGGTTTTATCTTCCCTATTAAATTATAAACACCTTATAGAATTTGTATCAGGCACAGCACATTAAAGGGGGGAAAAACTATATATAAGTATGTGCTAAAAAATACCAATTATGGGTTTTATAAACTTTATTGGAAAAACTTCTACACAAAGTCACTATTTTATGAAATAAAGTCTAATATTTATTCATTGGAAAATTTCCACTGTTAAGCCACAGAAATCTCTCACCCTCTAAAGTGTCCCCTAAGACTATTCAGGGCCCTTTTTTCTTTTCTCTTTCCCTTTCATTGATTTCTATGGACTTCATTATCATTTCCATGCAAATAACCCCCAAACACACACACAAACAATGTTAAGAAAAAAACCTGCATTAAGACTTTGGAGACTGTGTGTGTGTGTGTGTGTGTGTGTGTGTGTGTTTCAGTCACAACTCATACAAAGTTGTAAAGATGTCACAGTCTACACCAGAATAATACTAACACAAAAGAAATATCAGTTTTGTGATATTTAAAATCTGATTGTTGACAGGAACTGTTTAATCTTCTAGAACAGGACTATTTCCTCACCAAGACCTTTGATTCTAGCAGAAATATTACTTCATCAGAAATAAGTCAATAAATAATGGACAGAAGACAACACTTATCTCAAAACAAGGTCGGAAATGTTTAATTTTTGCATCATTATATTCCTGGTGTTCTCATTAACTAAATCAGTCTATACTGCTAGTACAAAATTTGAATATATAATCTATACCGAAAATATAGACTTTGATACAAAGGAAGGAATCACATTCACTTCCTTTTCTAACCCAGCAACAAACATAGGATGAATGAATGGAAAGACGGGATTGTGAATCAGGAGGGCTGGGCCTTAGGCCTGCTTTTACCACTATCTGTATGACACTGGGCAAGTCACTTAAAATTCTGGCTTGTTTCCTTATCTATAAAATGAAGGAACTGGACTGGAAGAAGGTACCTAATGCCTTTATAATGTCTTAAAATAGGAGATGCTTAATACATGTTATTATGTACAATCAGATTTTATCTTAATGATTCTCTGTCACAGAAACAGAGAATCTTGAAGCTGGAAGGGACTTTAGAACTCATCTAGTTTAAATACTGGAGCTAATAAATCCAGTGAACTCTACTCTAGTCAGACCACATCTAGAATATGAATTCCTCAACTGAGGCACGAATTTCCTCTGCGATGCTTTTGTTAAGTGGGAACTCATTACATTCCAAAGCAATCTATTTCATTTTTTGACAGCTTTACTTGCTAGAAAGGGTTTTTTTTCTCTCTCTCTCTTATGTTAAGCAAAACCCTGAAACTACCACTCACTGGGCATAGGTCTTCCTAAGGTCAAGCAGGAAATTATTCCATCTCCCAAAGACAGGGATATTGCCCCTCAAATTCTCTCTTTCCAAGGTAAACATCCCCATTTGCTTCAAGCATTCCTCAGATAAGAGAATTTCAACTCCATCCTTACCACCCTCACCATCCCAGCAACCTTCCTCTATACATGCATTACTTTGTCAATGTCATTAAAATGTGGAACCCAGAGCTAAATACAAAACTTTAGATGTGATCTGACCAAGGCAGATTTCAAGGCTAGTGTGACTTTCTCCTTCTAGACAATATGCTTTTATGAATGCAATCTGAGATCATATTAGCGGTTCTGGCTGCCCAGAGACAATGTGGCCTCATACTGTTTGCAATCCCTAAGGTCTATTTCATATGAACCCCTGTCTAGCCATGATTTCTTCATCCTATGTATCTTTAACAGTTTGTTCAACTGAAAAAAATTTAACCCCGGGCTTTACATTTATCTATTTTATTTAATTAAAATTAGCTGTGATTAAATTTGCCTGTCATCAATGCAGCTAAGATTCTTTCAGATTGCAAGTCAATTTTAGATGGTCCTCCTAGATTTTTATCTTCTCAAAATTTGATAAACATGCCATCCACATCTTGCAGCCTGAAGAAAAGGTTTTCCCCTGAATAAATTTCAAACAAAGAGACTTCAGAGATATTTAGCAGATAAATATATTCTTTTCTGAATTTCTAATTAGTTATGTTTGGAAGGTTAGGGCTGGAAAGGTTAGACATTAGAGATCATATTGTCCAACCCCTTCATTTACAGGAGAAACCTTATTAAGACTCACTTAAATGACTTACCCAAAATCACAAAGGCAGTTGATGCCAGGGTTGGACCTTGTACCTAGTTTTCCTGACTCCAAGTCTAGGGTTCTTACATTTATAAAAGGCTGGTCACAAATATATCACAAAAAGAAGTAGGTTCTTTTACATTAGATGTTAAAATAATAATCCAAAATTGAATCATGTCAAATATTATAGTTTTAATTTAAGCTATTCACCTTTTACATCTAAAACTGGGAATTCTACTAGACATCTAATTGTCTGTACATAGTTTCAAATCCTGCATCAGAAATTAATTTCAAAAATTCATCTCAAATGTGTTAAGTGAACCATTTTTAAGACTTGGCAATAAAATATGAACGGAAAACTGCAATTTTTAATATTTCAAAGTACTGACATGGTAACCAAATTTAAAATAATGCTTTTCTCTTGCAAGCAACGGGCAAGTAGGTGGCACAGCAGACAAGAGCACTGGGCCTTGAAATCATGAGTTCAAAGCTGTCCTCAGACACTTCCTACCTGTGTGACCCTGGGCCAGTCACCTAACCCACTTTGCCTCAGTTTCCTCATCTGTAAAATGAGCTAGAGAAGGAAATGGCAAACCAATATCTTTGCCAAAAAGAACACAAAATGGGTCACTGCGAGTTACACAATAACTTAGAAGAAAATCAAGGCATAACTCAAAATTACCAGTGGTAAAAATCATTTTGAACTCAACAATGAATTAATCAATGAATTAAGAATCCCAACAAGCCAAATTTACATCAGAAGTCAAAGTCATTATCTAGTAGAGTGAACATTTTATGTACAATTTATCATATGACATCAGCAGATGACAGAAAAATAAACGACAACTCTAGATACCTCAGAATGAACGCTACCTAAAACGCAGCTTTGAAACACCAAATTTTAAAAATATCTTTTCCAAATCAAGGCCTGTTAAGGAATGACTATTGATCAATCCTAAATCACAAAGTAAACTGTTCAAAACACAATTACGAAAACGTTCATCTTCATATTCTGCTGAAACACGGAAACCATTTATTGGTTTGAAAGGTGAAACCTTAAAGGTGGAGCAGCCTATAAAGTGGGCGGGGACGCAAGTCAAGTGGGTTTAATTCAGGTCAGTCACCTCAACCTAAACTTAAAAAAAAAAAGGCAAACACACCTAAAGCGAGGGCAAAGCCTTTCCACCCCCAAAACACACTTCCCTCTCCGAACCCTCCCCTTTTCACCTGGAGGAAAGAAAGGCTGCTGTAACTGCGAGTCCCAGAAAGCGTCTTATTTTATCTTCGGTCCCATTCACTGAGCAAACAAGGGCTGGGGGGGCGGTGGGCACCGGCCGAACTCGGGGCCCTCCCCCCGGCCCCCGGACAGCTGTCAAAGCCCTCGGGCCTTGGGGACTCGGACGGAGGCGTCCCCGGGCCCCGAGGGCTAACGACGCGCCCCAGAAGCGCTCCCCGTCAGCTCGGCCCGGCCTCGACTCGCGGGTCCAAATGTCCAAGCACGAGCACAGCCCGGGTGGAAGTCCGCCCGGACGGGCTGGGTGGCCCATCGTCTCTCACGCCCCCCCAGAGGAGGCGAGTCCTCTGCCTCCTTCCGTATCCCCAGGACTTAGCCCAGGGACTGACACACAGTAGGCGTCTAATAAACGTTTACTGAATCGAACTGCTCAGAGCGAGGGGGGAGGGGATGGAGGACAGAAGGATCCCCCCCTTCTCGAAACCTGCCCGAGGCTGACGTCGATTTCCCCGCTTCCCTGAATACACTCGCGCGAGCCGGCCCCGGCTCCCCCGTTCCCCGATCAGGTCTCTCCGGGGGAGGGACTGTCCCTTTAAGAGACAGCAAACCTTCTCCCCTCCCCCATGACAGGTAGAGGGAGCGGGGAGGGTCTGAGGAGTGAATTGGGAACCCTGCACCTTTAAGGTGACAGCAGGAACCTCTGCCGCTCCCCCCTCCCCCGCTCCAGCTGGGGGGCAGCCGGAGGGAGAACGGTCCCTGTGCGCCTTTAAGAGAGGCTCCCTGAGGGAGGGGGTTTTGACGGGGGAGGGGGGGCTGTGCCTTTAAGGAAGACCGATCGTCCGAGGGCGCTCGGCGGCCCGGGGGCACTGTGCCTTTAAGGGCGTCAACGGTCCCTGAGGGCAGCCGGAGCCCGAGCCGGGGCCCACAGCCTCTCGGCTCCCCGCCGCCGGGCCAGCCGGAGGAACTCACCGTGGGCGGGCGAGCTGCCCGGAGGGCGCGCGGTCCGGGGCCCCAGCTCTCCTCAGTTTCCGCGGCGGCGGCGGTGGCGGCGGCGGCGGCAGCAGCTGCGGTGGCAGAGGAGGAGGCAACTGCGAGCCCCACTCCAGTAAACAGGCACCTCCGTCCCTGACCTACTTTCTGCTTTCCCTAAATGTCGCACCACTAACCTACTTTCCGACCAATCCGCTCCCCGCCGGCCCAGGCCCGGCCCCCAGCCCACCAATCGTAGAGCCCAACCCCCCCTTACTCCTCCCTCCAATGGAGGAGCCTGGAAGCCCGGATACCTGCCTCTCTCCACGAGCCAATCAAAAAGCCCAGAGGGACCCCGGTTCGGCGGCCACCGCTCGCCAATCGGCGCTCGGCTCCGAGGGTCAGGTTCACCAATCGTTGAGAGCCTGGGGAGAGGCTCTGGCCAATAGAGGGCCGCCAAGGAGGCGGGGCAGCAGGAAGGCGGGGCGATCTACCTGACGCTTCATCCCAACCAATCAGCAAACTCCTCTAAAGTTCACACCCTGGAGAAGCCTCCAATCAGAGCGGGCGCTTCCTTTTCTATCGGGTTCCTCCCCACCCCACTGCCCCGCTTGTCCGCATTCCTCTGCCAGCGGCGGGGTGAGCACCTGTTGCCTTCTGTGACCCCGCATTGCTCGGTGCCGAGTCATTCCAAGCTCGACCTCCCGGCTCCTTTGGGCCGGACCCGGAGCCCGCAGTTGGAATTGGCTGTCACTCCCAGGACCTCTTCGGTCCACAGCGCTTTCTTCCTGGACACCCCAGCAAGCTTTCCGGTCCACCGACCCATTTTGTCTCCCGGGAGTGTCTTGTACCCTGGGCGCTTGAGGAGGAAACTGAGGCACGTAGTGGTTAAAGGGCCTTCTCAGAGGTCACACACTGAAACTGACCCCTAAGAACAGCAAGGTCCTTTCTAGCTGAGCGCTGTCCTCAGAGGAGGGGGAGGGGCAGTCCAGCTAAGTCAGCAAGCCTTTATTATTAAGCGCTCCCTTTGTGCCAAAAACCGGTGCATGAATGTTGGGGCCGCTAATTATGCTCTTTCAGGTCCGTAGATTTTGAACTGGAAGGAATGTCAGGTCAACCCATTATTTCACAGGAGGAATTTCAATTCCGCAAGCATTTATTAGGTGCATACCATGTGCAGAACACTGCTGGGATCTGAAGCTACAAAGACAAACTTTTGTTTCAAACCGACTTTTAAGATTCAGTTTGTAGGTTTGAGGGATCGCCACAAGTATACAAAGTGTGGTCAAGGAAAATCGAGAAGAAGATACTGACAAGGAGACCAGGAAAAGCGTCGGGAGGTCATGCCAGACAGAAATCCGTAAGAAAGTTATGAGAAAGGTGAGAGAGGACACGTAATGTGGGGGGGAGGGGGAGGGGTGTGCCATGCAGGTGAGAGGTGGAATTAAGATTTCAGAGAACAGCAAATAGAAAGGAAAAGTGAGTAAAGGGAACTGGGTTGGCCAGGGCCAAACTGGAAAGAGTTTTAAATGTCAAGAGGTAGAACTGGTATTTTATCCTAGAAAAAGGAGATGGTACTAGAGATTCTTAAATAAAGAAGTGATGTGCGAACAGAAAAGATGACTTGATACTATGTGGAAAAATGACTCGAAGAAGGAAAAGACTGGAAAAAGGACTGATTAGGAGGCTTTTGAGGTAGTCCCAGGCAAAAGCTGATGAGGCTCTGAATTAAGGAGTTACCTGTGTGAGAGATGAGAACAGGAAAACTATTAGGAAGGTAGAATTCACAATATTTGATAATTGATTGGATATGGGGAAGGGAGGAAAGGGCTCTTAAGAATAAGGGAAGAAATGGAAACCTGTGTGTCCAAAAGGATGTTGTCCCCACTAGAAGTAGGGAAGTCTGGAGGAAAAGGTTTAAGAGAAGGAAAGATGAGTTCCATTTTGAGTTTCAGATGTTTTGCAGATATCTAGATGGAGATGTGCAGTGTGCTGTTGGTAATATGGAGTTAGTTCAAGGATTTGTGTCATGGACCTCTTCAGCAATCTAATGAAGCCTATGGACCCTTAATCACATATTTTAAATGCATAAAATGGAATTCATAGTGTTTCAAGAGAATACAACTGTATTGAAATAAAAGTTATCAAGATCATTTTTTAAAGTTGAACCCCAGATTAAGAATCCCTAGACTACATCAAGAGAGGGATTAGGACCGCATATCTAAATTTGAGAAGAAACAAGCTGAGGTAGGTTGACTATTCACCTTATCACCTGACTCCTGAAATTATTCCTTTTTAGTCTATACAATAGATAGCAGGACTGCCTGGTACATCTTTTTATTCCCCACAGAGACTGCCTTGAAAGAATTTGATAATCAGTAAAAGTAGAATGCCTTTTAAAGTCAGTCAGTCAACATCATTCACAAAACTACTTGCTATCTTGTGTACTCTAGACAGAGATGAAATAAATAAAAGTATTTGGTCATAAATAACTTGCAATTTAATTGGAATCCTAGTGCTTTATCTTTTGGATCTATTCCAACTTCATCTAAACTTCAAACCCCAGTTTTTCCTTTCTTGTAACTCTTCTCTTTCTTGGTGTACCTATTCCCTTCTCCACTGTCTTTCTTTGTATTCATAAAAGCTTTAATTTTATGTAATACTTTATGCGGGGCTTGATTAACCAAATCACAGATGAACTTAATCCTCAGGAACTGAAAGACTTGGAAGATCCTGATTATTGAGCCACTGTCAGTGATATCAGAAAGATCAAAAGGAGAGGGCACATGTTCAATAGCTAGCATTACAAAGTGTTTTCCAGATATCATCTCATGTAATGCTCACAACAATCCTAGAAGGTAGGTGTTATTGTGATTCACTTTTTACAGATGAGGAAACTCAGACAGAAGTTAAAGTGGCTTACCAGGATCAGAACAGTAAGTATCCAAGATCAGATTTGTGCTTAGCTTTTTGTAACCCAGAACTATATCCACCACATTGCCTAATTGCCTGGGCAATTGTTTCAGTTTTCAAAAATGAGAAGAGAACAGAATCTATGAACTATAGAGAGGTAAGCTTGACTTCAATTCTTTTTGAAAGTCTACAACTAATGAGAACTGCCGTTCTTTTCATCTTATTTTCATTTAGACAGATGCAATGTAAGCAATGTGGATAAAGAATTGGCTTTTGAGTATAGAAGGCCTGGGTTCAAGTCTCATCTCTGCCACATATTGACCATTTGACATTAGACAAATCACTTAAACTCAGAGCCCCAGGCAAGCCTCTTACGACTGTAAATTACAGAAGGGATGCTGGTCTACTTTGGCAGAGGAGATTCCTTGCCTAGAGCTCCCTACAACAACAGAATTACAGGTGAGATTTAAGAAAATATATATCATTCTTTTTTTTCTTTGTTATGCCATTACCCTCCTTTTCTACTTTTTAATCTACCCATAGATACTTTTTTATTTCCTTAGTACTCTCTTCTTGGAGGTCATCTGCTTTTATCCAATGACCCAAAGTCTATGATCCTTTCAAATTTGTTAAAGACTTGTATATTGTTTACTTATGAGTCAGTCAAGATGCCTGGGCCTTCTGTATTTATATCAAAGTGGGATTGAAACACCTACCCTTACACCTTGTAACAAACATTATTGAAAAATGGAAGAGGAAAAAGCAGCCCAGTAAAAACCAGTTAATATCAACTATGTTTTGACAGGATATATAATACTGCAGTCTGTGAACTTAGTTTGCTTTGCGGTGGTATTTTTTTTTTCAGTATATTTTGGTAATTGCATTTCAGTATAATTGGTTTCCTTTGGAATTTACTCTGAGAAACTGTCCATAGACTTCACCAGACTGCCCAAAGGGAGAACCGTGATACCATGACACAAAAAAAGGGTAAGAATTCCTAATCTAGAATGTATTATTAAAGAAATAGTAGTGAATATTTAAATAAGGAAGTAGTGATCAAAGTAGCTAAAGTAGCTTTATCAAGAACAGGTTATACCAGACTAACCTAGTGTTCTTTATACATTTTTCAAGTATTGAGTCCCATCTGGCCTTTATGCCAATCCTGTGAGGAAAAGCAGCATTATCAATCAAACAAAGAACATTTATTAAGCCTTTACTGTGTGACAGGCATTGTGCTATTTGTCACAGTGGATAGAGCATGGAGCCTGGAATCAGGAAAACCTCAATTAAACTCCAACCTCAGACATTTGCTAGCCGGGTAACCTTGAGCAAGTCACTTAACCAGTGTCTGCCTCATCTCCCTCATTTGTTCAGTGAGAAGGTTGGATTTGGCCTCTAAGATCCATGTCAGCTCTAAATCTATGATCCCATATACATATATATACAAATATATGAAGATAATTTGAGGAAGAAGAAGTAGAGAAGGGCCAGGAGAGACTTCATGTGGAAGCGTGTTCTTTCGCTAAGTTTGAAGGAAATGGGACTCAAGATGGAGACCAGAGGGAAGAGTATCGTGTATGAGAAACAACAGGATTGCCCATCTGCCTGGATCCTGGACTAATGTATGTTGGAAAGGTAGGTTGAGGCCAGATTTTGAAGGGCTTTAAAAGTCAAAGAGAAGAGTTCACATTCAAAAGAGAACAAAATGTTCAGTTTATTAAGTAGGGGAGTCATGTCCAGGAGAAACACTTGAGGCTGGGTGAGTCATTAGAAGTCTGATCTAGGTGAGAGGTGATAAGCTCCTAAACTAGTATGTGCCCTTATGAGTGAGACAAAAGATATGGATATGAGAGGTACTGTAGAGGCAGAAATGACAAAATATGGTCACTGATTGGATTTATAGGATGAGTTGAAGATAATACTAAGGTTGCAAACTGGGGTGACTACAAGAAGCCTCTAGAGCAATGAGGTAGTTCATAAGAGAGGTGAGTTTGGGGGGAAAGATGAGATCTGTTTTAGATACATTGAGATACTTATGAGGCATCACATTTGCAGTAGCCTATAAGCATAAATTTGTTGCTCAGAACTGTTTTTAAACTGACCTCCCCCAACTTTCTGGTCTTATACCTTACCCCTGTGGGCTCTGATCCAGGGATACCTGCTCTTGAGAGCAGGGGCTTTTTGCCTTTTTTTGTATCCTCTAGCACTTTGCTCTGTTTCTGGCACATTGTAAGTGCTTAATAAATGCCTGCTGGCTGACTGACCATTGGAAATTCAGGACTGGAGCTGTGCAGGGAGGCTGGGACTAGATACATAGATCTGGAAGTTATTTGTATGGAGATGATAATTAAACCCATGGGAACTAATGAGGTCACCAAATAAAAATGTAGGGAAAGAGAAGATGGTCCAGGATGCAGCTTTTGGGGTCTACCCTTTGTTAGGAGCCACAGTATTGTTGATCAATCAACAGAAAAAAATCAAGGAGCAGTCAGACAAGAGAAAACTCAAGTGTTACAAAAACTTAGTATTCAGAAAGAGGTGACCAATTGTGTCAAATACTGCCGAGAGGTTGAAAAGAATTAGAATATAGACAAGGCTCTCAGATGTGTCAATGAAGAGATCATTGCTAACACCGGAGAGAATAGTTTCAGTTAAATAGTGAGATCGAAAACCAGATTGCAAAAGGTTGAGAAGTCATTGAGAGTGACAGAGAGGAGAAAAGAAGGAGCAGAAGCAGCTTTTCAATGAGTTTAACTTAGAAAGGGAGAAGAGCTAGAGGAGGGTAACTTGAGGCAGGGCTGGGGTCTGGTCAGTGCTTCTTTGTGGTAGAATAGAAGGTGCTTGAAGGCAGGAACCATTTTCATCTTGTCTCTGTGTTCTCAGCACCTAATACAGTGCTATGCACATAGCAGCACCTAATAAATAATTGTTGGGTTGAACTGAAAAATAGTGCTGTTTATCAAAGACTATGCCAAATGATCACAGAGACCCTTGTTTTACTTATATAAAAAATTCTCCTGATTTAAAAAAAAATTGCTTCAAGAGACTCCATTTTTTAATATGAGGTATATATACTATAATAACAAATGTTCATTTCAAGTAATTTATTTTTAAGAAATTGAAACTGTTTGAAACATTACTAGAAGTGGAAATTTTCTTGCTCTTAGATTCTGCACATTTCATTAACATGATCAGCAGTTTATTATATCCTGTGCAGACTGTAATAAATGGCTATAAATTGAAGTGATCATGGGGGGTTTATTTCCCAGAAGATTCTCATGTCTCTTCCTGGTATTTCCCTCTTCATCATAAAAGAGATTGTGTTATAAAGTAGATAAAAACGTTGTTGAAGCACGGTTTAAAAGAAAACTGAAAATTAGATAAGTTTCTTTTTTTTAATTACACCAATTCTGTGTTTCAGTGAACACCAGAGATATAAAAAACAATTAGAATAAGCACTGCAGATAAATAAGTTTACCATGTTATCAGTTACCATGGAGTACACTTTATATGATACCTCCACTTAGATCAGTATCCTCCAGGGACTCATTGTAACATAAAAAAAGGAAGAAAAAATAATTTAATCACCTAATAAGTGCCACTGTGCTTGGCATCAAGGATAAAAATGTAGGTTAGACAGTTCCTTTTCTTAAGGAACTGACATTCTAAAAGCAAGATACCACACATGCATATCAAGAGTGGGCCAGGGCAGGGAGTTTTGCTCTGGGGAAGATACAGGAATTTGTCAGTGGAACCATAGGTCCCTCTATTCTAGAGCCCTTTCAAATGGTGATGTTAGTATTTATTTACTTAATGTTCTCTGAGTAAGAGCAAGAAGTAAAAAGTCAGGGCTTGGAAGTGGGGTGGCATGCAGCATACTTGTAGTGGCAGTGGTAGATACCTACATGGGATCTAAAGCATGGTCTGGGGTCATCCAGATATAATAGATTAGGCGAGTTTTCATTCACCACACCAAACAGCACATCTTAGTCCTAGGCTAGAGCAGCCTCACTCCCCCAGGCAGAGAGGGGTGTGAGCTATCTCTTGAGGTCCAAGTAAGAGGCTCGATTTTCTTAGTGGGAAGAAAGGGGCCACTTGTGCAGAACAAATGGCAAGCTGATCAGATAGCGCCTGATTTCCTGCTGGATATCTGGATGGCACAGGGGCATCCTGTCTTCATATGGGCAATGACACGAGAGCTCAGCCTCTAACAGGTTCTGTCAGGATGTAAAAGCTTCAATTCAATTGTAGACCAGTGATAAGTAAGTGTCTCCTGTTAGAAGTCCAGTCCCACCGTGCTTGGAGAGGTTCACTACTAGGTTGGGGTGGCTGGTGGGTGGAAAACTACAAATTCAGTTTTCCAATGACTCTTAAAAATCATATACTAGGTCACAGAGAACTTATCCTCTGCAAGCCCTGGTGGAGGAAGTGTCTATACCTATGAAATCACAGGTTTTAAAGTATTGAAGCCAATATAATCAACCTTTGGCTTTTTTTTTACCCTCAGGTTACCTACCTTTTTGGGTAATTTCATTACTCAGCATGTCTGCTATGTACAAGTGGGTAGATTGAAGGCTACAGCTGGGAAAGGAACATAAATTCAGTCCTTACCTCTCTTTTAAATTCCAGGCCTACTTGTTAATGCCTACTGGACATTTACCTGGCATCTCAAAGTCAACATATCCAAAAGAAAATCCTTCTCTTTCTTCTTAAACTCACCCCTTCTAACTTTCCATTTTCTGTCAAAGGTACTACCAGCTTCTCAGTTCAGATTGGTAACTCTGATGTCAACCTCGGTGCAACTCTCTTTTATTTGTCCCCACTTGTTACCCAATTCAATCAGTTGACAGCTATTGATTTCTCTTCTACAGTATCTCTCACATCATCCCCTTTTCTCCATTAAAACTGCAACCCCCCCAAGTCCTCATCTTTCTTTGCCTGGATTATTGCCAGTATCATTGGTGCCCCAGCATCTAGTCTCTCTCCTCTTCTAATCCGTCTTCCAAAGTTGCTAAATTGATATTTCTTGATTTTTTAGATTCTTTAAAAAATTAAAAAAAAAAAATTAGTTCCACAGTCTCTCACTTGCTTTACCTCCTCTCCCAACACTTTGGCAAGGTGAGAAATAGGATATTCATTATATATGTATGGAGTCATGCAGAACATTCCTGCATTAGCCATGTTCTGGGAGGAGAAAACAAGAAAAATGAAGGAAAAAATATGCTTCAGTCTGGACTCTCAGTCTACCAGTCCTCTATCTGGAGGGAGGTAGCGTTTTATATCCTGAGTCTTTTGGAGTTGTGGACCATTATATTGATCATAGTTAATATTGCTCTTACTGTGTACGCTGTTCACTCCATTCTGTCTACTTCACGTTGTATCAGTTCATAGAAGTTTCCCCAGGCTTTTCTGAAGCCATCCCTGCATCATATCTAACAATGACGTTTCCAAAGCACTGGCCCGTGCGTGTCACAGAAGCTCAAGTTGCAGTGGCTCTTGATTTCGAAACATAAATTCTTCTCCTGGAGGTTTAAAACCCTCCACAGTCTGGCTCCCACCCAGCTTTCCAAGCTCTTTACAAATTTCCATTCTACCAAAACGAATCTACTTATCCCCACTATGTAGCATTTCATCCCGAGACAGGTAGGTGGTACAAGGCAACTCTGCGTCATCTAAATCTAATTTACATGCAAGTTAAGACATCACTCATCATTCATGATTTTTACAATTTTGTTTTTTATGCAACTATATTGCTCTCTTATTATTTCACCTATCTTGAAGTCCTGCAGTGACAGGCTAGTAACAAAGCAGCAGATGTGGATATACTGGGAGCTGCAGTCACAACCCTGCTCACAGGTGTCCCAGGGTATACGGTCACCTTCTCACTAGGCAGAAGCAGCAGTGAGATTTGGCAGCCCTTGGGTAACTGAGCAACTGAAAAGTCATCTTTTTTAAAATAATTTTTATTTTTCCCTAGTTACATCTAAAGGCCATTTTTAACATTCATTTTTTTAAATTCTTTTTTAACACTCATTTTTTAAAAAATTCCAAGTTCCAAATTTTCTCCCTCCTTCCCTCACCTTTACTGAGACAGTAAGTGATTTTATATAGGTTATACATGTTCAATCATGCAAAATATATTACTATATTAGTCATGTTGTGAAAGAAGATACAGACCCAAAGGAAAAGAATGTAGAAAGCAAAAAATAGTGTGTTCCAATCTATATTCAGACATCATCGGTTCTTTCTCTGGAAGTGGATAGCATTTTTCCTCCTAAGTCCTTTAGAATTGTCTTGGATCACCGTATTGCTGAGAAGAGCTAAGTCATTCATAGTTGATCATCATGCAGTATTGCTCTTACTGTATACCGTTGTCCTAGATCTTCTCACTTCACTTTGTATCAGCTTGTATAAGTCTTTCCAGGTTTTTCTGAAATCAGTCTGCTCATCAATTTTTAATAACAGTAGCATTCCATTACAATCATATACCACAACTTGTTCAGCCATTCTGCAGTTTATGGGCATCCTCTCAATTTCCAGTTCTTTGTCACTATAAAAAAATCTGCTATAAATATTTTTGTACAAACGGTCCTTTCTCCTTTTAAAAAAATCTCATTGGTATACAGACCTAGTAGTGATATTGCTAGATCAAAGAGTGTGTACAGTTTTATAGATCTTTAGGCGTAGTTCAAAATTGCTGAGCAGCCCTTTTTAAGAACCACACTACTCATCTCCTGGCTGGAAGAAGTGGCTAGAAAAGGTGAACAAAATACAAAATAATGTACAAATTTTTTTGTGAAGATGATTCTGCTCACCACTGGTACATAGAATGTACACACGCTCATGGACAACATGAAGTTCAATAGATCTGAAAGAGGAACAGCTCTCGTTGCAAGATAACTCAGCAGGTATCACACCCAAATAGTGACCCTGAATGAAATAAGACTGGCACATGCAGGCTGGCTTAACCGAAGTCAGAGGTGAATAAAGGGTGGACAGCTGTCTGGCCTAATGCCGTGGGCTGCCAGGTCCTCTTACCTAGTCCAGGTCTTTGGTGATCAGCCAGATAAACATATGAGAGAAGAGATGGCCAGAGTGAAGCAGAGGTGTCGGCTTTTTTACTGATACAAACTACATGTTGACATGCAGGGCGAGTTCTCCCCAAGGGAGCGTCCCTCTCCTTTCCGAGGAGAAAGGAAACCCCCCTCTCAAGCTTTTCTGTCCCCAGGTAAGCTCTCCCAACTGCATAGTTTGCTCATGGACAGCATGCTGTCACAGCCCCTTAGCCAATTAACAAAACCTGCTCAGACCACAGACCAACCTCAAGGGTGGGATGCTCTCCCCAGCAAGTTCCCACTGAGAAGAGGTAGAAAAACAAGATAACTCGTGTCTCACTTCTCAATTTTCAGCTGTTCTCTAGAGGGGGGCATCATGAGAGCTCAGCAGTTAAGCCCTCACCTTTACCTGACCCAAGACCGTTCATGTGGGAACTGAGCTTGTGCCTTAACCGACAGCTACATGTCATGCCAGTGTAGGCACAGGCTGTCAGACATTATAGGAAGTACTGGGGACTAATGAAGTGGGAAACAGCAATAGAAGTGATCACTTACGCCTGAAGACTTGTGCATCTCACACTCACCCTTCTTGTCACCAACACTGTCTTTCATATACCTGAACACAACCATATGTCATCGATGCAAATATAACGATCCTCTTTGAGTATGGAGGATGAACATCTACTACCTCTGTTAGCCTACATGCTGAACCTGATGCCTGAAAAACTGTTTTCTCACTTTTGCCTCTTGAAACTCTTGGCTTCCTTAAAGGCTAACCTCAAGAGTCACCTTCTGTAATATACCTTTCCTGATGCCTCTGGTTGTTACCATTTTGCCACTTTCCTATGATCTTGTATTTATATTGTTTTTACTTGGCTGAGTATCTGTGATTTCCCCCAGGAGAATATTAGCTTCTTACAAGCTGAGATTCTTTCATTTTGGTTTTTGTATCCCCAGAACTTAGCAGAATGTCTCACACACAAAAGGCATTGAATAAATGCTTGCTGAATGAATGAATGAATGGATACCTCAGTTTGTGGAGACCCTCTTTGTATGCCCAACATTGCTTTCCCAACTCTCTGGTTTCCATGAACTAATTCTGCCTGTTCTTTCCTTATGAATAATTGTTCTACCCTTCCCTTATGAATAATTGTTGTTGTTTAGTCATTCAGTTGTGTCCGACTCTTTGTCATACTGTTAATGGGATTTTCTTGGCAGAGATCCTGGGGTGGTTTTCTGTTTCTTTCTCCAGTGGGTTTAGACAAACAGAGATTAATTGACTTGCCCAGGGTCACCCAGATAGTAATTTATTTGAACTTGGGTCTTCCTGACTATAGGTCCTGCACTCTTATCCACTGGGGCACCTAGTTGTCTCCTCTTATGAGTAATTTGTTATTCAGTCATGTTCAACTCTCTGTGACCCCATTTGGAGTTTTCTTGGCAAAGATCCTAGAGTAGTTTGACATTTCCTTCTCCAGGTCATTTGACAGATGAGGAAATGGAGGCAAATAGGAATAAGTGTCTGAGGCCAGATTTGAACTCAAGAAGATGACATGTTCTAGGTCTGGCACCTTATCCATTGCAGCACCTAGCTACCTGTAATGAATAATAGCTATAATTTACATAGTACCTTAATGTTTGAAAATCATTTTACAATTATCTCACTTTATTGTCAACAACAAATCTGTGATGTAGGAACTATCATTATTCCCATTTATAGGTAAGGAAACCAGGGTCTTGCTCAGGGCCACACAACCAATAATATCTCAGGCTACATCTGAACTCATGCCTTCTTGACTTCGGGCCCAGCACTTAGTCTGCTGTGCCATCTAGAAGCCTAGGAATAATATGGAGATGCTAACTTTAAAGTTTTATTGATAATTTCAAGCTGATTTGGATATGTTAATTAAGTAATCCCAAGGTAGGATGGATAAGAATTAGTCTGTTCCCCTACAAAAATCCTGCCTGGAGCATTCTTCCATCACTGTCAGGTCCATGCTGCCAAGTGCTCCCAACTCTGATCCATGGTTCCTTGAGTTATTCTCTGTGTTTCTTCCCCAAGTCACTTGCATCCTTCCACCAACCCATCCACATCCCCACACTGACTGCCTCTGTACCCCTCTCCTCCTTTCATTCTTGTCTGTGTTCTTTCTTTGTCTGTTCATCCCAACATTCTCCAAGCCTTAGTAAAGGAAAATTGAAGACTTACTTCCTCCCGCCATCATAGTCTTTCCTGGAGAGTACTCAAAGAACCAGGCATGCCTGCCTCATTTCATAATTTCATAAATTAATTAGCAATTCATCCACATTCTAGATTTACTTCCTTTCCTACTGCATCTTCATTCCATGGTCAGCCATTCATAGCACTTTAAAGTTTTCAAAATTCTTGTCAGATGTACTGTCAGCATTAATAGCCTCTCCCACAGTGATCATAGACAAATTACGCTATCGTTAAGACACTGGAAGTTAAACTGACGTTCTGCTGAGACTGGTACCTAGCACAGCAGAAGAGAGATTGCAAAAAGGACAGAGAGAAATCAGGCAAGCAAGCCAGCCAAGGGGCCATGCTGAGCTCCAAGATACATAGAAAGACAAAAACACGCTCTTCAGGGAACTTACATTGTAATTAAAGAGGATGGAGAGAACTTCTTTTCCCTAAAAGAATAATTTTAAATCTCATCTTCTGAAGAATCTCTATGGAGTGAATTATTATGAGGTTTTGATTGCATTCTTCAGAAAGCTGAACAGTGGGACTGTATTTCTAGAATGGAGGAGGTCAACGTTTATAATGATGCTTAAGGGTGACTTTGATGTGACCTTTCTCATGCACTTAATGTTATGTTTGCTTTATTGTATGTTCTACTCTAAGTAAATCATATAGTTAGTGACTTTTATGTTTAAACCCAGGAGATTAGAAGATTGATATACGGAAAGAGATTTCTCTGGGTTTTTTTTCAAAGTATATAATATTCCATAAATTTAGTGAGGGCCTAGAGCTAATTGATTAATGAGAGAAATTTTGTAATTTTAATAATTTATGAAGAAATATCGGAACATATACCTTGATTGTCTGAGAGAGAGCCGAGCCTAAAATGAGATGGGATAGTAAGGATTAAAGGATAGTAAAGGAAATGGGATAGTAATAGATGAGAGAGAAGTAATTACCTCAGCCAGACAAAGTGTAAGGTGAAGATGGACCCTAAAACCCTTGTCACATGTAGTGTATACTGTATCCCAAAGGTCTCAGTGCAGCTCTAAGACTAGAGCGCTCTAAATGACCTCATCTGCTTCTCACAGCAACCCTGTGAGGGAGGTGCTGGTATTATCCCCATTTTTTCAAATGAGACTAAGAAAGATTAAGTGACTTGCCAACATTCACACAGCTATTGTGTCTGAGGCAAGATTAAAACTCAGATCTTCCAGACGCTTAAGTCCAACACTGAGAATACTACATCAAGAGCCAAAATATTACAGAGCATCCTAAAGGACATCCACCCCCATTCAACTGCATTTAGTCTGAGATTCCACATAGGAAAAAACAGATGGATAAAGAAGTACTATTGTCCAGACTTTGACCTGAAGTTCAAGAGGAAGCGTGTTGAGTTAGTACTTCAGTACATGTCCCATATATGTCAGTACAACTTAGGCTCTAAAGAGGGACAGTGAGCTGAGCCAACAAATGAAAAAGAGAAAGGGAGAAAGTGGGTTGCATTTCAGAAATGGTGAAATGATGTTTAACAGTGATTGAGAATCATGAAACATTGCAATCTCTGGATTGAAGCTGGGTGACGCAGTGGATAAAGGACTCATCTGGAGTAAGGAAGACCATCCTACGACCCTGAAGAAGTCACTTAACCTTTGTCTACATCAATTTCTTCAACTATAAAGTAGGAATGACGATAATAGAATTTACCTCACAGGGTTGTTGTCATGATCAAATGAGATATTTGTAAAAAGCTCTAGCACAGTGCCTGGCCTACAGTAGGGCTTTAATAAATTCTTATTCCCTGATTCCCTTCCCTTCTCTAAAGAATCAAAATTGTAAGTTAACCAGAGGGCAGTGCAGAGATGCGTAATGGGCATAAGTACGCTTCTGTGCATTTCCAACAATGACATGTTTAAGAAATAGTGCTAGGGATACCATCAGAAAATGTGGGCCAATCGTAGCATGTAGTGAGAGACAACAGATACCTGGAAGCTTTTATGGCACCAGAAAATAGAAGGCCTGGAAGAAGTCCTGTAGTATATTGGGTAGATCTTTTGTGGAGGATCTGTGAGAGAATGACCAAGTATGAAGAGGTTAAAAAGGCACAAGATAATGTATGTCATGTGTGATTACAGGGATCATCAATTGAGAACATTTTGGATTCATCCAAGTAGTTGAAGTGTATATGTTACTCCCACTTCTAATTCCACCCTCTCCTCCACCCTCATAGAACCTAAGCTCATGGGGCAGGATTTGTTTTCAATAATAGATGATATTTATATAATACTTTAAGGTTTACCAGGCACTTCACATCCATTTTCTCACTTGATCTCAAGGATACTATTGGATAGAAATTTTTATCTTTTTATAGGTAAAATAACTTAACTCTGGTCCAAAGGGGAGTAACTGTTGGAAGCAAGATTTAAATCCAGGTCTCTCCAGATTTCAATTCCAATTCTGAGGGATTCCAATTCCTTCTCACTACACTGTCCTGACTATTCTCCATCTTTGTATCCCTGGCCCAGAGCACAAGGGCTTACATGCTGTGGTCACAATAAATTTGATTCATTTCCACACATTTATTGATGTTGATGGCACTGAATTGCGTAGCATCTTCTCTTAGGGGGCATGAACCAGTGAAGAAGGACCTGTCAGAATGATGACTCTGAGATTACAGGGTCATGAATCCAAAAAAAGATCCCAAAAAGAACCAGGTGATGGAAAATGGTGTCCATGGCCAGAGAAACAACTAATGAAGCCTGAAGGCAGATTGAAGCATACTATTTTCACTTTCCTGTTTTTTTTTCCTTTTGTTCTGTTTCTTCTTTCACAACATGACTAATGCAGAAATACATTTGACATGATTGCACATGTGTAAGCTATATCAGAGTATTTGCTATCTTGGAGAAAAGGGAGAAAAATTTGCAACTCAAAACCTTATAAAAAAAATGAATGTTGAAAACTATCTTGACATGTAATTGGAAAAAATAAAATACTATTTCCATAAAAAAAGAACAAAGACTGGGAAACCATTTTTGAATGTGGCAATTAGAAAGTTTTCAATAATCTTGAAAAGGATGGTTTCAGTATAATGATGGAGTCATATTGGGAGGAGGGAGGTAGAACTTGAGGAGGAAGTGTAAGTGACACTACAGGCAACTTTTCCCAAAAGTTTGGCAGTGCAGTTTAGAAGGAAGAAAACTAACTTGAAGGGAGCTAGAAGGATGGAAAGAAAGGCTCTTTTTTATAATAGGAAAGATCTGAGGCTATAATAAAGAAGATAGTATAGAAAGTAAGGCTCTGACGGAGCACGACCTAGAGATTGAAAGGGATGGAATACATGCCTATCTAACTGGCCCTTCAGTGTATCATGTACACTTGAATGTTCCAGCTGGCATTTGTGCTGTGGCCAGAGCAGTAGACGCTCATACCAAGTTTATTTACTGCAGTCAGCCAACCCACCGAAAGGTAGGCTGTCCTTGAAACAATTGTCAGCAAAGGGCTATAACAATTTGTCCACCAGGTGGAGCTAACTCAAGACACAGTCAATTGGTTTCATCAGAAAGCATCTAGTGTGCATGTGTGAGTTTTTCCAAAGGCTACACACTATTCCTATTGCTCATTTGAGTGCTTTTACCTATAACCTTTAAGACTAGTTCCTCTTTCACTGCCCTATGTTCCCAGGGCATACCCAGCAGTATGGAGCTGACCTTTATTTGATAGTGTATGATAGGAATATAGGAAAAGAAAATGAAATATCACTCTGAAACATGAAAATTATAGAAACCTCATTACGGCTCTAAGTCCCTCTCCTGATTCTAGGAAAATTCTTACTCTCAGTCTACAGCCTCATACTCAGATGATTGGCTTTTCCATCCCTACAACAGTTTGTTAAAACATATTAAATAACTGTAAATTTGTGGTCAAATAACAAATTGTAAAGAAATTGCTTTGACTGATAGTCTTTCCTACCAATTTTTCAACTGCCTTCAAAACTATTGGAGCACAAGGGAAAAAGATTAGGGGATGGAGTTGCATGTTGAGAACATGCTAGGAGAGGAGGTACAACAGACCAAGAAAATAAAGAGGCAGGGTTAAGGGTTGAGATCAGTATCCCAGCTACTAGACTGTTGTCATAAAATTGGTACTCTGTGGCAGCACTGATCTCTCTTACTTTGGCAACACCCTGGTCCCATCTCTATTCTGGGGCTCTGTCTCTACTGCCATCTCTCTTCAGGATCTGTCCCAGCTCACCTTTTGCTACACCTGGCTCAAGTGGCCCCAGGTTTGGCAGCCTCAGCAAACTGTTGAGAGTGGAATGTTGGCAACAGGCTGACACCCTTCCCACCCACAGCACAGGAAGAATAGAATGGAGTGGAATGAATGTCACACTGGAAGTCTCTTCAAGTGCAAAAGAAGAATCTGGGGATTATGGAGAAATGTATGTCCCCACACATTTTCCTACCTCCCTCCTTGTCCCATTGATCTGTCTTCCTTACTTAAATGTCCAGGAGGGTCACAGGCTAATAGAAGCACCTATCATAGATTAGATAGATAGGTAGTCAGGTAGATAGAGAGGTACAGTCAGAAATGGATAGAAAAATAAGAGATACATTAAATAGAACTGTGGTTAGGTAAATAGATCTAGACACGCAATTGTGTGTGTGTGTGTGTGTGTGTGTGTGTGTGTGTGTGTTGAATAGGTACTGCAGGGAGATAATGACCTGGGCCCAGATTTAGATAGGAGAATGATATAAAGCTGAATTGCATTTGGGAAACTTGGACTTTTTGTGAGGCTTTCATTCAGATGACTGCAATTGAGTCTATTTAACACTAATTTTGTCCAGTGATACTGTACAGCTGTGAATCATGGAAACTGATCCTCGGAAGAATTAACAGGACAGGCAAGAAAGGGCTCTGAAAAGATGCATAACCTATGAAAACAGGCTATAGCATATTACTCATGACAACAAGCTTGCAAGAAATAAAATTGACAGCCATTCTCAAGAAAGAGAGCCGTAGCCAAGTCCTTCATTATGGTGAGTAATTCCATTATGAAGGCTCTATGGTGATATATCAAAATTTGCACAGATGAGAAACCTAGAGTCTACATTAGTGGGGCAGGGGTACCCCTACAAATGATCATGAGTTCAATTCGATCCAGAAAACATTCATTAATAATCCAATGTATATGCTACACAGAGTGTAAAACAAGACAATCCCTGATGTCAGAGTTTATGATCAAAGTATCCAAGCAAAGCACTTTGTTTTATTTACTGTAGTATTTTAGAAATGCTTAGTCAGGATCTTTATGCCTAATCAAATAATGATGGACTTAGCAAATTATGGGATTTTATCATTAAAATAATCTTGTCTGTAAGTCATACTGTTAGTTCAACTTTATTGGTTTTCCTAATGAAGGCTGAATTCAGAACTGTTTTCTTTTTCCTTCTTTTTCTGTTCTTAATGGTGTAGAAGGAACAGGGAGTAGAACTTGCTTTTGGTAGCATGTATTGGGTTGAAAGGGATTCCTGGAAAATTCCAGTCAGGAGCCTAAAGCCATGAATCCCGTGTATTTATTCAATAATTGATTATTTCAAATTTTGAGTTGGCTTTTAAATTTCCATAACAGAAGTTAAATTTACCAGAGCAAAAACCAAACAGATAGCAGAACATGGTGTTTAGTAGTTTTTCTGCAGCTGACATCAGTGGCTTTGGAAATACACATATTCCAGAGGGATATTTAAGACAAAAGAGGACCTCAAGGCCTAGTTCTCTCTTAACTAGGGCCTTTTGCCCATCTCTATAACTAAGAGACAGTCTGGGTACTCTGGAGAATAGCTAAGCCTTTTCAACCCCCTTCTTCCTCTTTCACCATCTCCAACTTCCAATCTATTCAACATTGACTCTTTTGAAATGTGTTCCCTTTTATTCTTGGCTGAATTCATTGGACTATATTAAACTAGTGAATGACCATTTTAATCAGATGATGTTGAAGTCATTGGTAGGGTCACTTAACAGAGCTGAGTTGCTAATGGGCAAGTTGTCAGAAAAAATTCGTTGACTACCAGCCCAATTATATATACAGCCCACTTTATATATACAGAGAGAGTTTTACTTATATAGGGAAGCAGTGATGCATAGTGACTACAGCAATGGACCTAGATCTTCCTGACACATACAAGTTGTGTAACCACAGGCAAGTCACTTAACCATTCTGAAACTAGTCAGTGGTAGATGAATTGAAATTTATGTAGGTGGAAGGAGTTTCCCATACTGACACACTCATAGGTCATCCATAAACCATCTCCAGATGTCTTTAATTTCAAGGGAAGTTTTTACTTTCCCAAATCTACAGATAAAGATACTTAATAATGCCTAATGAATACTAAGAACGATAAAATTGTTTCTGCTCATTATAAGAAGAAGTAGGATGACGGTCTTGCCCAAGTATGTTTGAAATTTCCTTCCCATTCATCCAAAACAGTGTTTTCTATGTGTGCCTGGGTAGGCGTGGTGCCATTTCTCTAGCATATTAGAAGTAGGTAGGACATGACATTCCCTCCACTAAGTATGTACCTACAACCTGAGCTTTGTTTAGTTAGTATCAGTATTTCTTTCATTCTAAGCCATTTAATCTCATGCAGGGTTTTAGAAATGAAACTCCTCTTCCAAAGTAATATGTTATCATGGATCAAAGTGTCTTCCTGGAAAGTTCTCTCACAGAATTCCCTTTTTTTTTCTCTGGATGAAAAAGAAAATGGTGCTTTAGGGCTTTAAAGCATGATCTATTATTGCACTGGTACTTACAATGGTCCTGTGAAATGAGATAATACAAGTACTTTGTTTTACAAATGGGGAAATTGAGGCTTAGAGAAGTTAATGACTTTCCCAAGATCATAACCATTAAGTGACTAATCCTGTACTTGGATTGAGTTGTTAGATTTTTTTTTTATGCTATATCCAATTCTCTTTCTATTACCTGCCATCTTTCTTCTTACATAATAGTATAAAATAATAAATTTTCATTTTCATCATCTTCAAATGATATATTTACTCATTTACAAATATAAGGAAAGTTTTTTTTAATTTTTGTATAATAATAACTGGTAGCATTATATAGAACTTTGAGGTCTGCAAAGCACATTACATGGATCATCCTTTTTCATCCTCACAACAACCCTGGGAAGTAGGTATTATAAATATTCCCATTTTACAGATGAGGAAATGGAGGCAGAGAGAAAGTAACTTGCCCAGGGACACACAGCCAGCAAGTGTCTGATGTTAGACTTTATTGCAGGCTTCCTTGTCTCTAGGTCCAGTGCTTCATCCACTGTACCACATTGATGTCTCTATGTGATGTGAATTGAATTTCTCTAAAAAAAACCTTTTTGTTGTTAAAAAATCTATAATTGCTGTGAGAAATTTAATAAAGAAGTTAAATAGTTCTACTTTAAAATTACATCCATAGTTTTCCATTGTTAAAAAAAATCATAGAAATTCCAATTGCTGTCACTGTGAAAAGTTTCATGAGCAGTTCTAAGAGTTGTGTTGGATTACACTTTATTGCATCATCAAATTGGGAGGGGGCTAGAAGAGGGTTTTTGAGCAGGGAAGGCAGATGTAGCTAGTCATATAATAAGCAGATTCCAGGCCAGAGTAGCTGAGAGTTGAGAAGGGTCTGAAGAGTCTGGTCTAACCATCTGAGGCATAAACTACCTCAACAGCCTCTTTGCTGAAGCATCACTCACCAACAATTCTTCTCAGCAAGTTTTTTCTTAGATTGAGCTAAAACCTGCTTTGTTATGGCTTCTACTTCTCCCTGTTGAGCTTCAGGTTTTTCCTTTTCCTTTTTCATCCTATTTTAGGCTGAATTGAGACTTACCTATTCAGCACTAACAAGAATTTTACTAGACTGAAAATTTGTCATAACATTTCCTGCTTTCTTCTTTCGGAGATTACTTAACAATGAGAGATTTACTTGTGCAGGGCAATTAAACTATAACTTGTTATATATTTTTTATCCTCTTAAGAATTGTAAGTGAAACTTTGTAAGTTGACTCACATTTTAATCTCTCTAGATGTTGCTGTTTAAAATAACACTGTAAATGCTTTTGTTAAGGGACCTCTGGTAAAATGTACATCCTTTCCTTAAATTATCCTTTGTGGAAATCCAGGTTTCCAAGTTGCTTAAAGTATGTCTGTTTATATGTAGCTTGTGCTAACAACTTTTCACCTAGTACTATTCAGTTCAGTATAGATAATCTGGGTCCTGGTGGTCTTTTCTTGCCCTTCTGGGAGGAAGTGTTTATCACACATTAAGTGCCAGGTCTGCTATGGTTCTCTCAGGAGATATCTTTGTCTCTTGGTTCTACTTCTTTTTCTGGGGCAGCATATGTAGATTAGTGGATTTACCCAATTAGAGTTAATCTGAGTGCTTACTATTGGCACATTCCATTTCCTTCTTGAGTTTGGCATAAGGACCTTAGCATAAGGGGGATGGCTTTCCATAGAAGCAGACAAATATGCTCAGATGCTGTGTGCAGCTTTCTTTACTCTTACAATAGATAAATAAATGGCTGATTCATAATAAGAAGAAAATGCAAACCATCTACCATGTGATTGTGAGATGACCACTCCTCTAGAACCCAAAAGTCCCTCACAGAGTTCAGAAATTATTTCGAACTCAGGAGTTCTAGGAAATGCATGTTTTGAATTTGGCCCATTCCCTGTGTGCTATGCCCCCTCTGCAATTCAGCAAAGGAATGTAAAAAAAAAAGTTTCCACATGAGATTCAACACATGAGTCCAGCAGGACCCATCATCTAGAGCAGATTTGGAATCTCCAGGGTAACTCTGGGAAATGAACTGAGGATCTGGGTGAACTTAGGAATTCATGGGAAAGCATTTAAGAATTGAGACCTGGTAATACAAGTATAAGGAGACAGGCCAGGCCTCCTCCTGTAGGAATTTTCAAATAGGGGAAAACAACACATAAAGAGGAGTAGGTTCCTGGTGGGGTGCTAGTTGATTGACTAATAGATAAAGCTAAAGCTCAAATGGGTTAGTCTAATTTCCAAATAGAAGAGGAGGAGGCTGTGTAGGTGACACAATATGGAGCTGGCTAGGGAGGGTCATAGGAGCCTAGATATAGTCAGAGCTCCCCAGCCAGAATTCTGGAGGAAAGAGAAGGAGGAGAGGGAACCAGCCTGCAGGCAATGTGGTGAGTTGTTCCCTGAGAAGTGTCTTTTTAGGAGAAGATAGGAGCTTTTCTTAGTACTATCCTTTTCCAATCTTCAGCAATTGGCTGGATTCAGCCATTGACCCCAGGCAAGTAGAAACCTGCCACTGACCTCACCGGTTCTGGTGTCCGTCCCTTTCTTTGACTTTATTCCTTAGCACAGTTACTCCTGTATTAGCTGCCTAATGTCCACCTCTTCATTCACTCCTCATCCCCAAACCCCAACTGCTCTGCACAGAAAACAAGGGGGAATCAAGCTGTAGATCTAGGGAAACTGCCATTTTGGTGAATATTTCCTTTACCGAATGGGGAGAAGGTATTATGGGGCTTCAGATTTTAAAATGGCTTTGATTTAATGTTGAAACATAGCACATCTAATGGTAGGGAAACAATTGTACTAGAAACATGAGTTATCCAATTCATTAAATTCCTGGTATGCACAAGGCACAGTGTGATGATCCAAAGATAAACAGGACAGGGTTCTACTGTGAGTTACCATCTTTTCTCACTATCTTTAGAAGCAAGTGATCTGTGTTTGCAGCCCCATTGTCTTTCTCCTGGAACTCTGCTCTTACAGACAACTAATGACAAAGTAGCCAAAACAAATGACCTTCCTCCTCTGTGATCAGCCTTTCTATGTTTCATTTATGAACTCTTCTTCCTCTTTTCCTGATCCTGTATATATGTCCCAAGTTCCGGTGTGAGACCTTTTTGTTATTTTCTACTTATTTTACTTTTCCATTCTCACAATTTCAGTTATTATCTTTGTATAAATGATTTCCAGATTTGTTTAGGCCCTTTCTCTCTCCTATCAATTCCACATGTCTAATTGTCTACCCTGTTAAATGGAGATTTCTGTTTACATGTCTAATTGTCTACCCTGTTAAATGGAGATTTCTGTTTACATGTCCTACTGCCAACTGATCTGAAGCCTTTCTCCTACAATAGTTTCCCAAACCCTGTAACATAGACACAACTCCCTATTTCTCTTAATGGTGCCATGATTCAGTCATGTATCCAACTTAGGAGATCTGGAATTGTTTTTTCTCTTCTCTTGCCTTAATTCCCTGTGTAGCAGGGATTATTAGGAGAAGCTGCTCCATCTGATGAGTCCCTCAGTGAATTTGATAGAATTTATTAGAAAGGGGTACCTTCCATGGAGCTAGACATGAAGATTAACCCTTTGCAGGGATAAGATGGGGAAGTCCTAAGAAGTTTCCAGTGACTTGGACTGTGTCAAAAATGTTTGATGATTGAGAATCAGGGTGGACAGATTTGTTGAGGGGCCTTCCATCTCTGTGTCCTGTAAGAATGAGCCATGGAAATGATCCTTTCTTTGGACACTTCTCTTTGAAGGCTCTTTTTGTATGTTTCTTCTCTTTTGGTCTGTCATCAAGGGAGAGAGGATTCTTCTCTTCCCTCTCTCCCTTCCACAGTGGTGGTGACTTAAAGCAGAGTCATGTGGGAGTAGAGAGTAGGAAATATGCTGCTCCAGTGGAGCCTGTGACTGAGATTCTTAGATCTCCCATTTCTTAGTTGCTTTCCTGTTTGTTTTTTTTTTTACCATTAGGCTTTTTTTTTTTACTTAGGTTTTTAACTTATGTTGGCTATTAGTGATCCTAAGGAATTCATATTTCCTGGGTCATCTCAGCAAGGAGCTATTGCCCATGTAAAGAGCTCATGTTCCACTCTGTTTAGCTGATTGAATAACTCATCAGAGTGCTTGGGGATTCTTTCACTCCTCACTCTTCCCTTCCAACACATATACTATATCTGCCTTTGGTCAAGTACTGGATTATATCCATTCTTCTTTTATGCTTTCAAGTATGTGCTTTCTTTGTTGCCATTGTCAAGGCCCAAATATAGGCTCTTCATTATGACCACTTTGCCTTGATGGCAGCAATTGTTTCCTAAGAGCTCTACCCCAATTCTAGACCTTCCTTACGTTTTTTATCTATCCTCTTCATACATATAGAGTGGAGAATTGATCAAGGCCTGACCCATCCATCCTACTTGATGAAATTATAGGGGGGGAAATCATTGGAGATTTCAGTAACCTCACATGCAGGTGTGAAGAACTGGTAACAGAGATGAAGGATGTAAGGGTATGCCCCCTTTAGACTTTGAATGACCACATTTGCATATAGAAGCATTAGAAAGACACTTGGGGATGGCAGAGATAAGGCACTTACTCCTGGTTGCAGCTTTCTCAGATGCCTTTTCTCTGACTCACAGACATGTTGGGCAAGAGACACTGAGAGTTTCAAAATGAGGGCATGGATCTTGGAAGAAACAGTCCAGTCAAGAAGTCAGCTCTTAGGAACACATCCAGCAGATTGTGAGAGGGATGAGAAGGGATGGATTTCTTTTTCTTCCCCCGTCCCTCCTGGCAATTGTGTCTTATAGTAGAAGCACATGACCTCTGAAGAAATGCTTACAAGAAACCTGAGTGGGGGGAGGTGGCACAGTCAAGGTGGTGGAGTAACAGCACACACTTTCTAGAGCATTGTCCCTAAGCCCCTCCAAATACCTATAAAAACGGCTCTAAACAAATTCTGGAGTTACAGAACCCACAGAATGGAGTAAAGCAAATCTCCAGCCCAAGACAGCCTGGAAAGTTGCCAGAAAGTATCTATATGCTGTGCTGGGAACAGAGTGCAGTCCAATGTGGGCTGCACTGGCACAGACAAGACCTGAGCAGACCTTGAGGGTACTGAATCTCTTGCACCCATGGCAGTTTCCAGACTTCAGGACCCCAAAACTCAAAGGAAAAATTGGAAGGTCAGTGGAAAAAGCCTGTGGCACCAGTGCAGGAGAATGGAGTAGTCAGGACCCAGCCCCAGGGTGGTGGAGGGGGGAGGGGAGGGGATGTAGCAGGAGAGGCAGAGACAGTGACTGTTTCTGGAGCTCTAGGCCTACAGATTGTGGGGGGATCTAGCAACTGACAGTACACCCCTCCACCCCTACTGGAAGCAGAAAACTATCTTGACAAAGAGCTCAAAAGTCAAGTAATTGGATGGGGAAATGGCAAAAAACAGAAAAAGAATCAGGCTATAGAATCTTTGGTGATAAGGAGGACCAAAGCATTCAAACAGAAGAAAACAAAGTTAAAGCACTTCAATTAATGTCTCCAAGAAAAATATGAATTGGTCTCAGGCCATGGAAGAGCTCAAAAAGGATTTTGAAAATCAAGTAAGAGAAGTAGAATGAATATTGGGAAGAGAAATGAGAGTGATGCAAGAAAATCATGATAAGTGAGTCAACAGCTTGCTAAAGGAGACCCCCCCCCACCCCAAAAAATGCTGAAGAAAATAACACTTTAAAAAATAGACTAACCCAAACGGCAAAAGAGATCCAACAATCCAATGAGGAAAAAAATGCCCTAAAAAGCAGAATTGGCCAGATGGAAAAGGTGATCCAAAAGCTCACTGAAGAAAATAATTTCTTAAAGATTGGAATGGAGCAGATGGAATCTAATGACTTTATGAAAAATTAAAAAATTATAAAACCAAACCAAAGGAATGAAAAAATGGCAAACAATATGAAATATCTCATTGGAAAAACAACTGACCTGGAAAATAGATCCAGGAGAGACAATTTAAAAATTATGGGACTACCTGAAAGCCATGATCAAAAAAAAAGAGCCTAGGCATCATCTTTCATGAAATTATCAAGGAAAACTGCCCTGATATTCTAGAATCAAAGGGTAAAATAAATATTGAAAGAATCCACTGATCACCCCCTGAAAGAAATCCAAAAAGAAAAACTCCTCAGAATAGTGTACCCAAATTCCAAAGTTCCCAAGTCAAGGAGAAAATATTGCAAGCAGCCAGAAAGCAACAATTCCAGTATTGTGGAAATACAATCAGGATAACACAAGATCTATCAGCTTCTACATTAAGAGATCTAAGGGCTTGGAATATGATATTCCAGAAGTCAAAGGAACTAGGATTAAAACCAAGAATCACCTACCCAGCAAAACTGAGTATAATACTTCAGGGGAAAAAATGATAATTCAATGAAATAGAGGACTTTCAAGCATTCTTGATGAAAAGACCAGAACTGAATAGAAAATTTGATT
>CM053772.1:243082049-243145420 GCA_028658325.1 Potorous gilbertii | reverse complement strand
TTTCAAGCATTCTTGATGAAAAGACCAGAACTGAATAGAAAATTTGATTTTCAAACACAGGAATCAAGAGAAGCAAGAAAAGGTAAACAGGAAAGAGAAATCATAAGGGACTTACTAAAGTTGAACTGTTTACATTCCTACACGGAAAGATAATATTTGTAACTTTTGAGAATTTTCTCAGTATTTGGGTAGTGGGAGGGATTTTATACATATTGACAGAGGACACTGAGTGAATTGAATAGAAAGGGATGATATCTAAAAAAATAAAATTAAGGGATGAGAGAAGAATATATTGGGAGGAGAAAGGAATATATGGGGCAAATTATCTCTCATAAAAGAGGCAAGAAAAAGCTTTTCCAATGGAGGGGAAAAGTGGGGAGGAGAGAGGGAAAAAGTGAAGCTTACTCTCATCACATTTGGCTTAAGGAAGGAATAATACGCACACTCAATTTGGTATAAAAATCTATCTTATATAACAGGAAAGTAGAGGAGAAGGGGATAAGTGGAGTGTGGGGAAGATGATAGGAGGGAGGGCAAATGGGAGGAGGGGATAATTAGAAGTAAACACATTTGGGGAGGGACAAGGTCAAAAGAGAGAATAGAATAAATGGGGGGAAGGATAGGATGGAGGGAAATATAGTCTTTCACAACATGAGTTTTATGGAAGTCTTTTGCATAACAACACATGTATAACCTATATTGAATTGCTTGCCTTCTCAGTGGGGATGGGTGAGGAGGGAAGAAAGAAGAGAAGTTGGAGCTCAAAGTTTTAAAAACAAATGTTAAAAATTGTTTTTGCATGCAACTGGGAAATAAGAAATACAGGTAATGTGGTATAGAAATTTATCTTACCCTACAAGAAAATAGAGGATATGGGGATAAGGGAAGGGAGGGGTGTGATAGAAGGGAGGGAAGATTGGGGGAGGGGGTAATCAGAATGAATGATGTCTTGGGATGGGGGAGGGGAGAGATGGGGAGAAAATTTGGAATTCAAAATCTTGTGGAAACTAAAAATAAATAAATTAAAAATTATTTTTTTAAAAAAGAAAGAAATCTGAGTGGAGAATTTAATGATGTGAGAGATTTGAAGAGAAAATTCTTGGCTTCCTCAGCAAAGATCCTACTGCTTTGCAAATAGAAGTTATCACAGCTAAGACTCTTATGGAGCAGAACTGAGGATGTTCCTCAGTGGTCCCAGCATGAGGACTCTGGATCTTTCTGAAGAAGCCAAGCATTGACTTAACTAAGTACTTAAACTTAGCTAGAAGCAGGGAAGGGAAAGGAAGAAGCATTTACATAGTGTCTACTACGTGTTACAGAGCTTAGGCGCTTCTATACACTGGGCTCAGTACTTTTCAAATGTTGGCTCACTGGATCCTCACAAACAACGGCAAAGTAGGTGATATTATTACCTCTGTTTTACAGCTGAAGAAACAGAGGCAACCATATAGGAAATGATTTTCCCGGTATTACACAGCTAGTCTGAGGTTGAATTTGAACTCAGGTCTTCCTAACTCCAGGCCAAGTACTCTATCAACTGTGCCATATGGCTACCCAGGAGCTACAAGTAGGAGGCGACAAGAGACTCCAGACATAGGGTGAAGCCTGGCAAAGAAAAAATCCCCCCATAGGTGGGCCCTGTGATTTTTGTATTCATTCCAATAACGGTGTGTATATTATTGGAAGTTATTTGGGGGGAGGCCACAGAAAGTGTTCTATTTCATTATAAATATTTTATAAATATAAATATTTTAAATTATATATTTTAAATAAATTATGTAATTATAAATTGAACATATTTTTTGACATACATATTTTTATTGTAAATCTTACTTTATTATTCCAGATTATGCTTTTATTTTGAACAAATTGTGCACTCTGACCAAGTAGTGAAAAGTTATCAATTAATGGGGGCTCATGAGTTACAATTTTAAGAATTCAGACCCACAGAACACCTTGAAACTTTGGTAGGTGACCTCTAAAAGACCCATCCCTGACCCATAATATGGGAACAAGTATGGAGGAGATGGCCCAAAGGGGCCCCTATACATATACGCTATATTCCATACCAGTGCCAGGTTAATATTCCTGAAATACCACTTCAGAATGCCACTCCCTGACCCAAATCCACAAGTGACTCTCCATTGTCTGTAAGATCAAGTCCAAATTCCTTATCCTGACATTCCTTGGCTTCTACAATCTGACCCTTCTTCTATTCCTTTATGCTATAATGTGGCTTTTCTGCCTCCTCTAGGCTAATCTCTTCACTTTCCCAAATATTCATCAGAGACTTTGCTTGACTTTCACCCCAGCCTCCTAGGCCCACCTTGTTATTTTTTGCATGCCTAAGTCCTGCTCATGCTTCAGCTGCCAGCCCAAATTCTACTTCCTACATGAACATAAGGCAAAAGGAAAAGGCATGCTGAATTGTGTCAAATGTCTAAGGCAATTCTTTCTCTTAAGTTCTGCTGTATGATTGACTTAACACTTCCATGTTTTCTCTCCTGTCTACAATGGAAGGTAAAACAACGTAGGCACACGCATGGATCCTTTCTTCTCTAACCTCTTATAACATTTACTTTCCATGTCACATCTTTTAGTACTTACTGTGCATTTATTCTTGAATAATTTTATGCATATTCATCTTATTTTTCTAATGAGACTATAAGCTCTTTCAAGGCAATGATCTTGTATTTTTTTTCTATCCTCATTATTTAGAACAGCACAAGGTCACAGTAGGAACTAAAATGCAGTCCAAAAAGTACTTATTAAACGTACTTATGCCTATTTATGAGAACAAGGATTTAGCAGAGCCAGATCTTAAATTATATTATAAGGCAGTAATTATTAAAACTATCTGGTACTGGCTAAGAGAGGTAGATCAGCGGAACAGAGTAGACACGTAATACACAGCAGTAAGTGATTATAGTAACCTTGCATTTGACAAACATAGAGATTTAAGTTTTGGGGATAAGAATTCATTATTAAGTAAAAATGTTTGGGAAAGCAGTCTAGCAGAAATTGAGCATAGACCAATAACTTACACCATTTACCAAGATACAGTCAAAATGGATACATGACCTACATATAAAGGGAGAAATCATAAGAAAATTTGAAGAACATGGAACATATTAACCTATTAGACTTGTGGATAGGAGAATAATTTATGAATTAACAAGAGAGAGAGGACATTCTGAGGTACAAAATGGACAATTTTGATTAAAAAGGTTTGTTGTACAAATTAAACAATGTAGTCAAGATTAGAAGGAAAGCAGAAACTTGGAGGAAATTTTTCTAGACAGTTTCTCAGATTTTGTATCTCAAATATACAAAGAATTTCTCAAATTAGTAAGAATACCCATCATTCCTCTCTTGATAGCCAAAGGATCTGGACAGTTAGTTTTTTGATGAAGAATTCAAAATTACAAATGGTTTTATGAAATTTATCTAAATCATTGATTAGATAATGCAAATTAAATGCAAAATTAAATTTTTGCAAATTAAATGCAAATTTAAATACAAATTAAAACAACCTTGAGATATCACTTTATACCTATAAGATTGGTTAAAATAATAGAAGGGGAAAGTGACAGCTGTTAGAGTGGATGTGGAAAAATTGGAACACTATTTCACTGTTACCAATAGAACTGTGAACTGATCCAACCATTTTGGAGAACAACCTGGAATTAGGCCCAAATAGTTATAAAACTGTGTATATCCTTTGATCCAGCAATATCATTATCAAGTCTGTTTCCCAAAGCGATTAAGGAAAAAGGAAAAAGAACTTTTATTGAGATGATGTCTCTCAATTGGGGAATGGCTAAACAAGTTGTGTTATAAGATTGTGAAGGAATGCTACTGTGTTATAAAAAATGATGAGCTGATGAATTTTAGAAAAACATGAAAAAATGAAGAGTGAAATGAGCAGAAGCAAGAGAACATTGTCTACAGTAATAGCAATATTGTTCTAAGAACATCTTTCAACAGCTTAGTAAGTTTTAGTATTATAAATACTCAGATCATCTACAAAGGACTTATAGAGGAAGATGCTATCCACTCCCTGAGAAAGAACTGATGAATAGAAGTATGTATAGTATATATGTATGGTTTTACACACACACACACATGTGTGTATATGTATATGTCATATATGTGTGTGTATGTATATGTATGTACATATACACACACACACATACATTTGTGCCTAGAGATAACTTCCTTTAGGGTGGGGTGGAGAGGGAGAGAGGAAAAAAATACACAGCAAAAAAACAAAAGAAAAGTTAGAAGGAAGCACAGAAAATCAGGGTAGCTTTGAAAATGATGTGTAGTATTTATTACATAGTTTTTTTAAAGTAAACACTGTGAAATGGAAATCCATGGTTTTGTACTGAATCTCTTTAAAATGTTTTACTATGTATGTGGAAATGTTCTTCTTTTCTTTTTATATTTAAATTCAAAATGAATAAAAAATTTTAAAAAGAGAAATCTGCCTTTAGCATCACAAAGACCTGGTTTACTATAACTGTTTCTGATACATATTGGCTACGTGAGGCTTGCCAATTCGTTTAACTTATTCAGACAGTTTTATAAGACTATGACTTATGGGTTAGATACCCATCTTGCATTGGCAGAGGGTGTTTTCTCATTAGGGGTTTCCTATGCCAATGAAATTACAGTCTAATCCTATTTGTGTCATATATATATATATATATATATATATATATATATATATGTGTGTGTGTGTATGTGTGTGTGTGTGTGTGTGTGTGTGTTTATATAAATGCACATAAGTGCATCTATGATCTCCTGGATACAGGAATTCTCACCAATGATGCAGCCTGCCTATCTTGTGTGAAATCATTGCATCCCAAAAGTTCACCCCAGTGAGTCTACCCAACAGGCTAGATGCCTTTCTTATCCTGATATTAGAAGACTCCCAGTAGAGCACTGTCTATCCCTTGACATGTGACCTGTCATAGTATTCCCTCAGAATTCCTCCTTTGTTATGTGTCACAGCCTGCCCACACATACCATGTGCTTCTCCACTGCCTTCTGTGTGATACTCCTTTTTCAGAAACAGCAATGTTCTTGTTGTTATAAAGTAACAATGGTGAAAACAATAGTACTGAAAACAGAGACTTTTGCTTTTATGGGAAACTTGGGATGGGTAGAAGAATTTTGTAATTTCCTCAGAGTGATCTACCAGAGTGCACTCCTTCCTAATTCTGGGCTCATTGTCCATAGACAAGCCCTAGGGGGTTTCCATCCTGCATACAGACATCTGGGCAAGAGAGTTTCTCCATCCATTTGGTCTTTCCTGTGTGAATGGGCAGGCTAAACTATTTTGAGTGATTACAGATCTATTATAGGAGGCTTTGTAGTGTCTTAGGGATTGACACTGAAAGCACTATGTACAAACAGGCACAGTTAGAAAAAATCATCATCCCCCTTTGACCTAGATTCTGTGCTGGATCTCCTCTGCCATAGAGGCAAATGCCTTTGACAAGCATATCTATCTATCTATCTATCTGTCTGTCTGTTTGTCTATCAACTATCATCTACCTATCTGTCTATCATCATCTATGTATCTATCATCTGTCTACCTATCATCTATCTACTTATCATCTATATTATCTGTTATCTACATTGTTTATCATCTATCTATATTATCTATCACTGGCTGTTAGTTGCAACCCCATATTGGGTTGTGAAAAATTGGCAATGGTAAAAGGTTTCTGAATATGCAATGACCAAAAATTAATTAAAAGTCAAATGTGTAATGCATCCGAGGTGTTTCTGGCAGTCCTTGCCTGTGTCGCATCACACAACTTCACTGTAGCCTTGGTTCTGAACACAAAGCACACACACTTTGCACTACGCATGATATCATTGGTCATCTATCATCTATCTTATTATCTGTCTACCATCTATCTATCTATCTATCTAATCTATGTGCACCGATTTAACAAATATGAGGTGAGATGACAACTGAGGAGCAGTGGAGCGACTGCTGGATATGAGGTCAGAGGATCTGGGTTCGAATCTCAACTCTATCATTTGCACCTTGATGGATGTTGAGCTAGTTGCCTAGCTTCTCTGGGTTTCAGTTTTCTCACTTGTCAAATGAGAAGTTGAGACTAGCTTATCTATCAAGTCCCCTCTCACTGTAAGCACAGGATCTCATGGGAAACTATGCAACAGTCATTTTCAGGCAGTTACTTTATTGGTGACCAGATGAAAAACAATAATCACTTGCAACTAGAAGTAGATTCCAATTAAAAAAAAACTTTCACAAGTCTTTTTTTTCCCTTTGAATTTTAGTCATATGTTGGTAACAAAAGAAGTACTTAAAGCAAAAGTCCTATGATGTAATTGGTCTATTTACCAGTTTGGCAAAAGTGTTACTGCTTGCAACCCTACTCACTTCAGAACTGAATCATGAGCTTTCCTACTCACTACTGAAAGTGATACATAGCTATTTTTTTTACGTGAAAGAACTTTAGGCAGCTTATGCTACTTTTAAAAATGAGAAGGGGGAAGGGGGAAAATAAGACTTTACGCCCCTATCCTATCTATACCAACAAAACCAAATGAAAATATTGGCTCTTAAGAAATTAGGCCATGCTTTTTCATTTTAACATCATGAAGTGAAGTCAGTAGGTTTGGGGATATAAGTATATTTGAATCGTATTTTGATACCAGTTTTATAGAACAAAAAACCATTAAGGCAATCTAATGATAAACAAAGCATCAGAATGCAGAGATTTCCATCCTTGGGTCATGATGATTGTTGCATAGGAAAATGAGCTATCTTGTCCTTTTTTTAAGACAGGAAGTAGAATGGGAGGGGTCCCTCCTGGTCTAAAGGAGTTCCACAAGGATTACTCACCCTCCTTAACCTATGAGTCAGCCGGGATCCTAGAAGGGTGTTTCCAAAACAGTCTGACAATGGGATAAACAAAGCAATTCATATAGGACATTCTCCTGAAAATGTATCTTAAAGAAGCAGGTTCTCAGGACAAGTGAGCCAGCCTAAGGAAAGCTTTTGGTGTTGGTGATTCCAGTAAAAGTGACTGTATATAATCATATCGTCTCATTGCCACCTCCTTTTAAATTTTACCTAAAAAAACATTTTCTGCTTTTTTGCTTTTCTTGTTGACATTATTTGAATTTATATAGCATATATATTTCACAATATATGACTGGATTCAGAGAACTTGAGTTCAAATATTGACTGTGCCATCTTTGTGACCTTGGGCTTCAGTTTTTTCATTTAATGGGGAAAGGGGAGAAGAAAGTTGACTTAGGTGACTTCAAAGGTCCTTCCCAGACCTATAATCTAATGATTCTAAAGACCCTTACTATCATGTCAGTGTGTATATCTTGCAATATTTGGCTAAAAATGTATTTTACCTTGATATAGTATATCATATTCAATTTAACAAATGTGTATTAAATCTCATCTGGGTGTAAGATACCATGCTGGGGCTAGAGATACAAATAAAAAATGAAATAGTCTTTACTATAAAAGGAGGCAAATATAACATACACACACACACACACACACACACTCACACGAACAAGTAAAGTATATGGAAAATTGAGGAGTTTGAAAGCATTGACAACAGTTCCCATAGGAAGCAGGACCACTGTTTATCCTGGAAGAAAAACAAAGATTTTAAGGAGCCGAGATGAAGAGGGAGTGTGCTCTAGAAACACAGAGTGGCTTATAGAAATGCATGAAGGTGAGAGATTGGGTAAAAGGAATTGCTAATTCATGAAGTGAAGTAATATATTTAGTGAATTTCCCTGAAGTGGTGGGCTGGACTCTTCTCCATTTCACATCATCATGCACTATCAGATGTAGGCTCACCAAACATATGTGGGTCCCCTAGGATTGGCTTCATTGGCTAGACACCATTACACTTCCCATCCCTTTTCAAAATCATTGCTATCCTCACCAGCACAGGACTCTCATTGGCCAGTCCCCCTTTCCACATTGAATCAAGCTGGAAACAAAGGAAGGATCCAGATTGCAAAGGACCTACAGAGGCAGGCTAAAGAGTTTGCATTTTGTCTTCAAAGGGAATGGAGAGTCACACTAAAGGGTTTTGAGCAAGAGCCTAACATGGTCAGACCTCTACCTCAGGAAGATTATTTTGTCTGATTTGTGAAGGATTACTTGGACAAGAGAGACCATGGAAGTAGGGAGACCAATATAGATTACCTACAGGAGTCCTGAAGAGACATTAGAAGGCCTATACTAGGCAAGGAGGCTGTGTAATTGGAGAAAAGGGGAGAGACATGAAAGATATTGTGGATGTTGAGCTGATAAGACTTGACAACTGTTAGGTTATGGTAGGCAATGGGAAATGGGGCTGTGTTGAGGGGTGGGGGAAAGCAGAGAGTCAAGAATTACTGTGAGATTACAAAAGTGTGTGACCAGCAGGATGGTGGTGCCCTCAACAGAAACAGGGACATTTGGGGGAGGGGAAGACTTGAAAGAGGAAGCAATGATTTCTGTGTTGCATGTACTGAACATATTAATACATCTGAGACTCTGTCTGTTTAGCATTCAGGCATGTCATTATAGATTATAAACCACAATAACTTGTAAATTGCTCCTAAATGATTGGGATATTCCCTGAAATCAATAAAAAATGTTTAGAATGTAAAACAAAATTCAGTATTGAGAAGTATTATAATCCTACCTTTGCCTCCCTCCTTTCCTTTTCCTTTCCTTTCCTCCTTCCTTATCCTCCAGATTTTCCTTAACTGGTTTATAAAGGCTAGACCTGAGGACTACAGATCAGAAAACCAAGCTCATATTTGTAACTAAGTTGTTACATATAATTTATAATACATAACTATTGTTAAGGTAATGGTAGAAAATTTACAAGAGGCTATGGTGCAGTGCCTGGCACATAGTGGCACTTAATAATTGCTTATTAACTGACTGATAACATTCAAATCATGTCTCAACTCCTTCGTGCTTTCATATTTCTATTGTAACTTGTCTTCCAATAATGTTAAACTAGCATGTGACTGAAGTTAATGATTTTCATGTGTAATTTTTGTTTATTGCTAGTTAGAAATAGATAGGATATCCAGAGCATACCTTTTATATGCCATCAAAAGAACGGATGCCCATGTAGCACAAAATATAATGTATAAAATACAGTACTCAAACAAGATTTCTTCTTTTTTCCCAAAAGACAGTACCCATGATCAATGACCACTCTCTCCTCCTACAAACTCCTCTTGCTTCCTGCTTTCTCCTGATTCTCCCCCAACTGCCTGACATCTTTTTGGTTTCTACTAGTTTGTCATCTTTCCCCCAATCTTGAGTTTTCCCCCCAAAGCTTGCTCCAAAGTCCTTTTCTCTTTTCTTACCACATTCTCCTCCTTAGTGGTCCATGGAATCCTGTTTCACCTTAATATGGACGACTTTTCTATCTATATAGCCAGCCTTATCCTACATCTATAACAGTCTATTGGTCATCTTCCCCTAAATATCCTGTTGGCTTCTCAAATTCACCATGTTTAAAATGGAGCTGATTTTCTACTCTCATACATTGCCCCCTCACCAATATTTCTCTTGAGGGTATCACTAATCTCACTAATCTCAGGTTCACACTCTGAGATTCATCCTGCATTCATGTACTTTGGGTCTTTCCTTTGCCCCTACATATGGTATGATTTTCTTGTTTTTCATTCCTCTCCTACCCCACCCAAAGTAAAGTCCTAAAGGGAAGGGATTGTGTCCATTTAAGTTTTTTGCCTTCTTAGCACCCAGCATGATGCTTTATACATAGTATATATTTAATAAATATTTGAAGAACATTGCATTGAATTAACTAGTATTTGAGTGCTTACTCTGCTTTAGAAGTGGTTACTACTTCAGGGATATAAAACAATGAGAGGCCCAAAGGAGAGAACCAGAAAAAAACACATGAATGCAGGATGACTCTTAGGATGTGAGCTTGGAGAGTCCTCTCTAGCAGAAGGGATTCCTTTTTTTAATGCACTTTGATTTGCTGCTGCCGCTGTTGTTATTTTTACAGAATTCCCTATTTAACTCTGGCTGGAAGTGCAAAGATCTTACACGAGCCTGATCTCAGTGACTAATAGGCAAAGGTAGCTTTGGGTCCATTTGGCTCCTCTTTGGCAGCCTTGGTGGTCCCCTGGTCCTGGAAGCTCACCATACTGAGGCCTCACTTAATGCTAATACCTGCTTGTTCTAGTCCCTGCAGCTCAGAACCCCTTGGTTAATGAGATTGTTCATCTTCTGTCTTCTTGATAGTCTACACATGTGCTTCACTAGTTTACATATTAGGTATTGTTCTATATGGACTACAGTAACTCCACAATCCTACAGCATAGCTTTCTGTGAAAGCCACTGTCACTTTGGGCATATTTCTCCCACCATGTAAGTCTTTTAGTCAGAGGACAGGAGTGGGAAGAGAGAATTAATTTAGCATTATGTTAATTTAATGTCACAGCTCCACTTTTCTTATAGATAGTATTTAGTCACAATAATGAGATAAATGTGATGTCTCAATGTCTTAGACTGAGTTAGTAGGTTCAAAGGATTCCGGTGATTTGACAAATGAAACATACCAACAAAGCAAACCTTGATTGCATAGGTTTGTTTTTTTGTTTGTTTTTTTTCAGGATTCATAGAAATCAAAGTTAGTGCTCTGCAGATAACTTTAGTAACAGCTACTCTTCCAGGTTTCCTGGTCCTATGGCCCTCTCAAATCCCCTGAGGTATGTTCTACACTGGTCTGGATTTCTGTGAAGGCTGAAGAATTCAGCCTTTTGGTGAGTGTATATGGGGCTCTTACAAAGGGACTCTAGAGTAAGGATGACTTATGAAGGACGCTTAGCTCAGTTCAGCAGGGTTAAGGGGGTATTTACCTCATAGAATATGTTCTCAGTCACTTTTTGCTCAGTCACCTGGTATAGGTCATACATGCAGCCCCAGAGAAGCTGTAATCATTCTATCTAGGACTTAACTTGCACAATGGTCATTCACAAAAAGTCACTGAACTCTTTAGTGTATCCAGAGTCATATGTAACTGACTTCCCTTAGTTCCATCCAAGGGAAATTGAGCCATGAAAAAAATTGCCCATTTTCCAATTCATCGTAGTGTCTCTTTTTCCAGCTTCATCAAGAACATTCCTTGAAAATCTCTTCCAGAGAGTGGAAGAAATCTGTCCAACAAGTAAGAAAGCTAAAAAAGATTTGTTTAACAACCCTTCTTGATCGCGGTTGCTGAAAATTTTACTTTAAAGTCTGGGCCTCTCTCTAAGGTATCAAGATTGCTAATTTAGGATGTAGAAACTCTGAACACTGCCTCCTAAGGAAAGTCCACAGTGAGGTTATTGGAACCTAATATAATCACTCACTGCATACTTGCCTGATTTTGTTTTAATCACCTTAGAGAACAAGAGAGATTCTATCAGTTTATAAATAAGGACATTTTTACCAACAAGAGCCAGGCAAACTTTTTTTTAAAGAATGATATCACTAGAGATAATGGAAGCAAGTTAATTTAAAGCACCAGTCAATATTTTAAAAAATAGAAGCTATAGCAACATGGTGAAAAACATACAAAATGACAAAATTTAAATTATTAGTAGCAATAATTCATACCTATATGCTATTTTAAAGTTTGCAAAGCACTTTACTAACAATGATCCTAGGAGATAGGAAATATAAGCATGCTGAGTTATTAAGTTCTTTGTTCATGATCATCACACAAGTATCTGAAGCAGAATTCAATCCCCCGTCTTCTGCCTCCAAGTATAAGGTTTTATTTAACTCTTCTGTCAATTAAACTTCTTTAACAAAACACATTCAAATAAATTTCCCCTCTTACTTTCAGCCCTTAGTTTATATATAATCTCCATGGAGGTCATATGAAATGAGAATATGTACACCTCTTTCTAGATAGGAGAGAATTCTTAAGCAAGATCCCAAGAGAGACCAAGTCCCTAATGATGCATCTCATCACACTTTTGGTAGGTTGTGTTACCAACTTGTGTGTAGATCTTTCTTAATTCTTATTTCTAATTTTTCTCAGTTATTCATAGAGATTTTTTTCCCACAATCACTCTTACAGTTCTCATAAATTCCTGACATGGTCAGTAATGATATTTTCAGACACATTGATGGCCTCTGTTGTCATGTGGTAGAAAGAAAATGAAAGAATACTCTTTGGTAGAGGATTACATTCATCAGCAAGTGTCACAGAGTCACAGATTTTGAGCTGGATAGGATCTTGGAAGTGATCTGGTCTAAGCCCCTCATTTTACAGAAGACTTCAAATTCTAACTTTACTACTCTGTGTGACTGCGATCAAATCACTTCTGGGCTTCTGTTTGCTCATCAATAAAATGAGATTATATTTGATGATCTTTAAAACATTTTTTAACTCTCAAGCTATGATCCGATATAAATGTCTGCTATGATCCTTGGAAAATGGGGGCTCCGTGGATTTCTAATTCTTGAAGGCTGACAGATTTGTGCAAGGATCTCTCTCTGACTAGCAAAAGATGCTTTCAACTTTCATCACATCATTGATAGTGATCACAAGGCTCTATGTTCTCTCACAAGATGATGTCACATTCTTATTTCTAAATATGCTAAAACAGTCAATATGATTTTCTGACACAGCAATCAGTATGGATGATCCTTCTTAAGAGGAAACTTCAATATTTAAAATACTGAAATATCCTAAAAGTTTTATCTTGTTTAGAGGCAAGTTCACTCTCCTTTCCCTTTTCTTCTAGCCTACTAAACTACTTACTAAATTCATCGTGCTTTACTAAATCCTTTGTTCCCTGGTAGCAGGAAAGAATTCATGCAACCTCTGAAGTTACCTAGTTTATAGACAGGTAGTAGAGAAAAAATTAAATTAAAAAAGAAGTTTGGGGGGTGGTGGAAGGGATCTTAAATCCCAGGACAGTGTTAGTTTATTACTACGGGAATCTAATTTTATAGGTATTGTTAGCAGAAGTGACACTTAGGGTCCTGTGGTGGGAATTGCAGCCCCACCCCCCTTTTTTATTCTCTTAGGTGTTCCTCTCCAATAAAAATGTAATAGTGTGTGTATGGAGGAGGGAGAGGTGTCCACTCCCACTACAAGTAATCACAGAAGGCCCAGGAATCTCAGTTGAGTCAATCAATAGAAAATGAATGAGATGTGAATAAGTCCTTAATCTGTCTGAAAGACTTCAGGTCATTGGATGAAAGTAGATGGTGTCACAAAGGAAATATCTTGTGATTAGTTAGAGAGACTCAGTCATGTCTTGTGAGTCTATAGATTAAAAGAGCAAATTATTCTGGAAGTTTGACTGCTCCAACAGCAAGTCTGTCCTAGTGGTTGAATCCAGTAGTCAAGGACTCACTCCTAACAGGAAATTGCCTTTGGAGGCATGTGGGGGGAAAAAAGAGAGAGTTGTTTTTCCTTTTGAAGGAATTAGTTTCCCCTTCATTGACAGCTGACAACATTGGCAACTTCAAAAGGTCAGAACATCCTAAGTTTTTAATCAGCATTTGTAGCAATGTCCCCAGAGCATCAGTGGCTAATGTCAGTGTGTGCATCAGGAACTGAGACACTCTTCAAGGACAAACCAGACACTTGGCAGAAAAGTAGCTTCAGGATTCTATAAAGGCACCAGCCCTCAAAACCCAGCAGAGAGCCACACTGAAGGGGAGTTACATGAGAACTCTGGGAAGGGAGAAAAGAATTTCCAGGAATCAAGAAATGTGAGTTTACCCTTTGGCTGCATGTGCCTTCTAGTATAGATCCATTTTCCCCAAGGATGTTGTGCGTGTGTGTGAGGGGACAGAGTACCTCTGGTTTGAAGAGACATTTCTATGATAGCTTAATTAGTAAATATCCTACCTACAAGCTAATTAAATCCAATTGATAAACAATGGGGAGCTTACCCATGTGGGTTCATGAGCCACAGTACTAGAAACCTCAGCAGCTCTCAGGTTCACCTCTAGAACCTTGAATAGGAGTAGTTAGCCACATTTGGAGGATCAGTCTCACAGATGCAAGTGGGAGTTGAGAAACTTGCCCCAGAGCAGGTATTATGTGAAGTTATCTAAAATGTTATATTTATCCAGGTATTAAGCACACAAAACTGCTTGATAGCACTGTGTATACACACACACACACAGAGTATATATGTATATACAGTATATATATGTATATTTGTATGTATGTATATAATACTTGAGAAAAAAGTCATAAAATTATAAAGCCTTTGAGGTCTTCTGTTCCAACTTCTTAGCAATGCATGTCATCACCTAGTCTCAGCATACCGTCAAATTAACAAACATTTATTAAGTGCCTCCTCCATGTCAGACATTGTGCTAAATGCTGGGGTTACAAAGAAAGGCAAAAACTATCTTGCCCTCAAGGAAGTCACACTTTAATGGGAGAGAAAATATAGTGATGGGAAGTTCATGACTTTGAATAATTCATTCTATTTTAGTCAGAATCAATTGTTATGTTGAGCCAAAATCTGCCCTCCCTTCAACTTCACTTATCATATCCAGTTCTGCCTTCTGGAACTCACTAATATATGTCAGTGGGTCTGTGATGAGGATATTGTGTACCTTGATATAGTTTGTAATGCATCCAAGCCTTCATTATCCTGGGTAACCGGGACACTAAACGCCATTGAAAACTTTCCTTTATAGATGGCAGAACCTGGACTTTTCAAATCATTCCACTTTCCATCTGTAGTTCTGCTTGGTTTCAACTCTATAGAACAAGATATCTTACCAAGGTGGGGTACTCACCAAGGTACCCTCCTGTTAGATTGTTAGCTCCTTGAGGGCAGGAGCTGTCTTTTTATTTGTATCTCTAACATTTAGCACAGTACCTGGTTCATAGGAGGCACTTAATAAATCTTTTTTGAATTGAATTGAATTGATTTGCAGTGGTGACCACATTCCTCCATATCTTATGTTACATTTGATATTAATAATTGGGTGTAGGGGTGGAGATGGCTCATTGAATGGAGCTATCTGGTTCGTTTATCTTATGGCTTCTTAATGTATACTTGAGTGTCAGTTTATTGAAAGAGAGTTTTGAGTCTATGTTTTACTCTACTGAGTCAAATACTTCTTTGTAATCAACAAATAATAAACACAACAGGATTGTATACTTACTGCTCTGTCCCTCCAGGACTTTGTTCCACCCATCATTTTCTCTCTCAAACATCTCTTCTTTTTCTTCTTTCTTTTAATTCTTCTCTTCAATTCAGATTTCTTCTAAAAATTCCTTCCTTTGACCCTCCTGTTCCTCCAAGCAATCATCTTATGTCTTCCCTTCCTTTCACTGCCAAACATCTAGAAGAGTAACCTGTCCTCACTCCTCTCTTTACTTTTTCATCACTCACTCATCTCTCAGCTCCTTTCAATCTGGCTTTCCTCTACATCATTCCACAGAAACCACTCTTCAGTGCCTTAATGACTGTCTTAACACCAAATCCAATAGATGTTTTCAACCTTTATTTTCCTGGTCCTTTCTGCAGACTTTGATACTAAGCATCCCCTCCAGTTGATAATCTCTCCTCCTTTTGACTTTGATGGCCCTAAATCCCATGGTTTTCTTTCTGCTTCTCTGTTTATTCCTTTACTGGTTTCTTTCCTTCCTTTCAATTCTTAAGTTACCATTTAAAATCAGGTCCTATTTTTTTTTACCCACTGCACTACTCTAGATATATTCCTCTTTAACTATCAAATCAGTTCTTATGGTTTTGATAGCAATCCTCTTGTCTTCTCCCAGACCTCCAGTCCTAAGTTTACAGCTTCCAGCTGGACAGTTCCAGTGGGATGTTCTCCTGCCATCACCTCAAACAATATATCTAAAAATGAATTCATCTTCCCTTATCCTGCCAAAAACTCCCCCTGCCCTGTTGACTATTTCAGTCACACAGTTTTGTAACTTGATTACTATTCAACTCATCTTTCTTTCTCTCTCTCTCTCTCTCTCTCTCTCTCTCTCTCTCTCTCTCTCTCTCTCTCTCTCTCTCCCCATCTCTGTCTCTCTCTCTCTCTCCTTTCTTCACATTTACTCTGTTGCCAAATCCTGTCAATTCTACTTCCAAAATATCTCTTGCATCTGTCCCTTTGTTTCAACTCACTGATTCTTCACCCTGTTTCAGGCCTACATTACCTTTCACCTGAACTATTTTAATTACTGCCTAATTGATATCACTGGCTCCTTTCCTTTCCCATCTTTCATACTATAGCTGAAGCTCTCTTTCTAATGGAACAGATCGTATCATTCTCTGTTAAAAACCAAACCAAACCTACAGTATTTTTACATCATGTCCTGAAGAAGGTCCTAACTCCTTCCCCTGGTGTTCAAGGTTGTCCATAATTTGATCCCAAATGTCTTTTTTTTTTAGCCATTTTATGTCTCTCTCCATGTTCTTTACCCCAATGAAACTGTACTCATGGTTCCTGGTTTTCATCTTGCATTCCATCTTTGTGCCTCTGCTTATACCATCCTATTTTCTAGTAATATAGAGTCCCACCCCCCTCACCTTCCTGATTTCCTTCATGACCTCATTTAGGTAACAACCCCTTAAAGACAGTCCATTTTATTCCATCTTTCCTTCCCTAGAACCTAGCACAGTGTTATACAAGTAGAAGCAGTAGGATATAGTGTGAAAAGCTTTAAACTTAAAGTCAGGAAACCTGGACAATTTGATGTTGACTATTGTCAAAATATCAATACATGTTATTAAAAGGATGGTTTGTGCAAACTCAGAAACGGAAGCAGTGCCCACTGAAGAATCAGCATGGATTCATCAAGAGCAAGCTGCCCCAACCCAACAATATTACTAGGTATGGGAGACAGGGAGGTGGGAAAGATTAGGGGAAATCACTAAAGACATGGGATTCCAAGTTTCAAGGATTTGTTACTAAATATGTATTTAAACTACTTCGTGCTTCTAACACATACACAAGCACATAGATGTGGATACTTGATATTACATTTGTTCTTATTCAGTCCCTAATTATATGTGAGAATGAAAGTAGAAGAGGGATCAAGGCTAGGCAAGTCCTTTGTAGCATCAAAAAATAGAAGTATTGCATTTTCCCATGGAATAACCATTGGGTAAGATTTTCATGTCTGGTTTAAATAGGGTTCATGGACTTAAGCAGTAATCTGGAGAAATAGTATGGCATAATTAATAGAGATCAGGATGCTAGAGTCAGGAAGTTCTAAATTTAAGTCTAGCCTATGATACTTGTTTGGGAAATGGTCATGATCCTGTATCTTATGAAATAAAGTTGATATATCTAAATCAAGTCTTGGGTCCTAGTTTTGACTCTGACACTAACTGAATGATTTTGTTTTGTTTTGTTTTGTTTGGGCAGATATATTCTTTTTTGTTTTTAATGAAAAAAAATCCTTTCAGTTTCAAATTTTTCCCTACCCCCCACCCATTGAGAAGATAAGAGCTACAATATCCATTATACACATGAAGTTATGAAAAAAATTTCCATATTCATGTTGTGAAAAAGAAAACAAGAAAAATAAAAATAAGCTTCAATCTGCACTCAGAATTCCATCAATTCTGTGTCTGGAGAGAACTAGACAAGGATTTTTCTTCATGAGTCCTTTGGAATTTCATATCTTTGTATTGCTCAGAGGAGCCAAGCCTTCTACAGTTGATCATCATTACAATACTGCTGTTCCAATGTAGAATGTTCCCTTGTACTGTGTGACTCTGGACAAGTCCCTTTTCTTGACCTCAGTTTCTTTGTGTATTCACTACAACCCTTTTAGACAGGTGGAAGCTAGTATTTTCCAGTTAAAGCTACACTGTAAGCCTCTTAAAATTCCATTGGTAGGTAATACATCCTCCATTAAAATCTTACTCCAGTCTCATCCATTAAAATCTTGCTCATCAAACTGAGAGGGTAACCTTGAATTCTCAAAGGATTTAGAACTGAGAAGGATTTTAGAGCTCATCTAATCAAATCCTTTTATTTTACAGATATGGTAACTGTCTCAGAGAGGTTAATTGATTTGCCCGAAATACAAAGGTCCTAAGTAACAGAGGCTGCATTTGAATGTAGGTATTCTGTTTGTAAATCCTTTTCAATACCCTGATGCTTCTAGGAGGCTACTATAGTGTCTTTGACCTCTAAAATTCTAGAAATTTATGAATTTATCATTATACAATTCTCCTGATATGCTATGCTAGGGCCATTTTTTTTTTTAAAGAAACCATCACTTCTGAGGCCCCCACAATCTCCATTTATGTCCTCCTGAAGATGAATTTTTTATTGTGAACGTAGGAGAGTTCCTATTTTATCCTCTTTTGTGCAGAAGCCTAAAATGGTATTCATGTATTCATGCAACCTAATCTTCCTAGGGACTTTGGACAAGTCAGTTAACCTCTCTAGCTCTCAGTTTCTTCATGTGTAAAATGAAAGGAATAACCCTTAGATCCTTCCAACTGGAAATCTGATCCTAAATATATCTGCTTCTATGTATCTGTGATCCTAATTGGCAATTCTTGCAATTTGTAGTAGAAGACTTGTACTTGGTTGACATTTTCCTTTACAGAAAACTTAGAATTTAGAAACTGAGATTAATTAACGGTTTCTTTTTTTTCCCTTCTTCCCTTATTTATACTCATACATTTAGGAAGAATGGAATTACTAAAACAATGAAGTTATAGATAAATTAAGGAATGACACATCTACTTATACAAGGTGAAGGTATTCTCTGAAAGACTCATCCATTACTGCACACATTATACCTTTTTATTTTGATAATTTTTTAATTGAAAGATGATATCAATATGCCAGCTTGTTCTGCACATTTCCAGGCACAGAATTAAGTGAACAGAGCTTTCATGGCAGGGCAGTACTCAAGTCTCAACTTTCTTCATAAATAGATGTAGACCATATGTGTGTACACTGATAGGTCCTCCTGTTCACTGACAGGGACACTCCTACCAGTGATGCAAATCCCAATCCACCCATGCCTGCTCTTACTAGGAAGACTTGCTGATAGTCTTCCATAAATCTATCCGAGATCTGTCACTCATGTGCAGGTGGAGCACCAGCTCTGCTCCTCTGGATTGTTTGACATTGAATATATTCTAATGAAACACTTGCACCATCCACTGCTTATCACTTCCTCCCAATGTCATTAAACACCCATCCATTTTTCCTCGTCATACATTTTCTGATCCAGCACCCACTTAAAATGCTCTCTACGATTATGTAGTGACTCTCCAAGAAACAATCGCAGAGTACCTGTGCATACTGTAAAAGCAACCAGGGTGGATTTTTCCATTTTTCATCATCATGTATTTCTGGAAGCAGCCTCCATGTGAATATGGAGCATACACAGACCACTATATGTTCCAAAAACTGTGCAGACTCCTAGGATCCCATTGATCAATCCTCCCTCCCCAGGGCACATATACATATCTTGTTACTTTGTACATTCTGGGAATTTATTGGTCTTCATGTACCAGACACAGGCATGGGAGGCAGTTAGGTGGCAGAGTGAACAGAGTATCAGATCTGACATCTGGAAGATTCATCTTCCTGAATTCAGATATGACCTCAGATACTTACTAGCTGTGTGGCTGTGGGTAAATCATTTAATCCTGTTTGAAGTTCCTCATCTGTATAAACAATCTGGAGAAAGAAATAGCAAACCACTCCATTATCTGTGCCAAGAAAACCAAATGGGGTCACAAAGAATCAGACAAGACTGAAATGATTAAGCAACAACAACGAAAGAGAATATACAACTTTCTGGAAAACCCATAGAGCCTAGCAGACAACAGTGATCTCTGGTTGAGATGCTGCTCTCTTGCCCACTTTTTGTAAGCTTAAAGGTGGACTAGAAAGGGCAGTAGGTCAGTACAGTGTAAGGTCATATCCTTCCTTGATGCGAATGGATCTCTCACAACATATTTCCGAGGGCAGGAAGTACCAGCACTAACTATGCTGAATGAGGTGACCATTTCAGGGGTTTTTGGAAATGAATTAACGGGTTACTGACTTCCACCAGAGACTCTATATCCTTAAGTACACATCTCTATCCTTTCTTGTATAATTATTTCCAACATTTTGTAATGTGAACTTGAACACTGATCCTCTAGCCCATGAGGCTAATAGAGAGACGCTAGCTTGATCCTCTAGCCCATGAGGCTAATAGAGAGACGCTAGCTTTACGTTGCTTAATCACTCAGTAGGCAGCCTTGTATTTTTTTGTAAGCACTAACAACACTATCTTTCCCCTACACTATCTCTTAATTCAGTGTCACATGCCACAATGAAGCTGCTGTTTCAGGATTCCAGGGTCACTGTTGAAGCAATAGTGATGGATGCCTGTCAATGGTAGAATGTGGGAGCACAAAAATAAAATCAGCAACACAGTCATTGTTCCTGTGGATTTTTCTAGTTGAATGGTAACATTTCCTAAGTAGATGCAAGTCTCTAGGCAACATTGTTATCCTCCTCCAGAAGCAGATTTATAAAAGACTAGTTTGGCATTTCGACATGTTCCATGCTTGTCAGTTTCATATTCATAGATGTTTTTAATCTATATACATATGCATATATATGCACATGCAAATATCTAATATAGATTTATTCATATATATAATACATATATACAAATATAGTATATATACATGGCACATATATTATGTGCATATATCTATATCATGTATATATAAATATATGTATATATTAGATTGATAAAATGGATCTTTTAAATCTTAGTCTAACAGCTAAATGAGTGGGTTGCTTCTTTAACTTTTGAGACAGTCTAAATTATTTTACCATTTTAATGCAGAGCATGGATGAGAAGACGGCATGGTGTAGTGAAAAGGGTAATGGATTAAAAATTATAGGGTCTATGTTCAAAGCCAGACTCTGCGACTATCTGTGTGACATTGGGACAATCATTTAACCGCTCTTTTTCTCAGTTTCCTTCCCCATAAAATGAGGGGATTCCTCTAACTGAACTCTGAGGTTTCTTCTGAACTTGTACTAATTCTGAGGTGATGGAACTCATTCTGTTGACAGTTTTGGCAAGGTAAGAAGATATAAGAGCTGGAAGGAAAGACAGAGCAGAAGTGTGACAGAAAATATAATTACTGACACTTCCAGAGCCCCTTTTTCCTTTATTCCTTGGTAGCAGCTGAGCAATCTTACAGATTGTCTTGTCAGACAGCATGAAACAGAAAGGTACTAAGTTGCCTTTGTGTGTGAGTAAAGTTCAGATAATCCTCCACAGTCTACTGCCAGCCCACCTTTCCAGGTTTATCTCCCACTACTTCATCACATACTCTGCTCCAGACAAACCCAGCTGTTTTCTGTTCCTGAAATCTGCCTTGTTCTTTAATGTACCGGGCTCCTAAGGTTCTGGTCTCACCATGCCATTCTCCTCAAAAATCTTCAATTGTTCCCTTTTGCCCCTTCAATACGAACTCCCCATCCTGGCATTTAATGCCCTCAGTGCTGCCTCCAGACTGCCTTCCTAGCCTTATTGCCTATGATTCTCTATTCTTCCAAACTAGCATTTCTTTTCCTATCTCTGTGTTTGCACACGTCACAACCTGTGCTTGGCATGACCTTCCATATCTCTGCTTCCTTGAGTCCTTGACTTTATCCAAGACTGTGCAGATGCCATCTTTTCCATGCTCCTGTCTCTCATCCATCTAGTTCCTAATTCTCTCTAATTACTTTGTATTCACTTAGTTGTCTATATGTGCTCTCAAATAGCTCTTTGAGGGCAGGAATCAGTTTGTGTTTTTCTTTGGATATCTAACAATTAACACAGTGTCTGGAACATAGGTGCATAAAAATGTCAGTTTGAAAATAAGTGACTGAATGGATGAAAAATTATAAGATGGTATGGTGAGAAATGAAGGCAGTGTTGTGGGAACTGCACAGTTTCTGTTCATGGTCAAGTGTGTTAGTATACAGCTTAGAAATTTGTGCTCTGGCCTGCCCTGACTTTCCCAGGAAGTTTAAAGGAAGGAGGTAATGCTATAAGGTAGGAGTATTATGAGACTAGCAGATATAATCTTTAGTTTACAGAGGAATTGTGTGTGATGAACGATGGAGAAGAGGGCACACTCAAGACTTCATTGTGACTGATGAGTGGGGTTGCAGGGGTCACATTTTCCTAGGCTGTTTCTTTTCTCTTTGAAAAGAGATGGCAGGTTCTACTCATTGCCCCACTCTCTGGGAATGGTAGTCAAGCAGGGAGAAGGGCTGATGTTTCTGTTCCCCAGGCATTTAATCTATCTGGGCATAATATTATTCTTGTCTAGAGCTATATATGTCATGATCGATGTTCAGCAAATGTGTGTATATCTGATGGTCTATCTGACACCATTCTCCTCTCCAATTGCCTAGAAGTCTTTGAGACTCCCTGATAATTTGGTAAGAAAACAGGACTTGAAATCAGGACAGTCGAACTCTTGACTTCTACACTTATCAGCTGTGTGAACATGGGAAAAAACTATTCTGAGTGTCTTTGAACTTCTATAAACTGAGTATGATGACTCCAGCACTATCAACTCATTGGATTGTTGAGGATCAAGTAAGATATGGTTTGTGAAGAGATGTGTTACCCGCCTGTACCCAAAAAATAGCCTCCACTATAATATGATTTCTGGGATACGGAAGTTGAAGAATTATTTGAATGAAATCATTTATGGTGAAGTTTTTTTTTTTTATTGGCAAAAGAGATAACAGAGACATCAGTGGTAGTGGTAGGGACATATTTCTATTTGACCCAAAATGTTACTAGAGATAGATTGCCTTCCTATTTTTTAGACTTAATCCTATAATAAATCTCTAGAAATTTTTCTTTTTCCCTGGTAAAGAAACCTCAGGCATGGATAAATATGAGCTACATCTCCCCTTTCCCATATCTGGTTTGTAGAAAAATCTGAGTGTGGCCTGTAATTTGGTGTTATTTTTAAGTGTGTTAACCATGAGGTAACCTCACAGACTGGGAAGGTCCATTCTCAGGATTCTGGTCTCTGACTTGTTTCGGAAAAGGAAAAAGAAAGGCAGAAAAAGACAGCAGTCAAGAACCTGCAGGTACCTAGGCACAGTGCTCACATGATATTCTACAGATTGTTGTGTTTGTTCCTGGGGGCAAGAGGGGGATAGGGGACTGGGAATCTCATCTTTCACTATATGCAAGCCTGGAAATTTGCTATAAAACAGCTGATAAGCTTCTAGTTGTTTCTTCTTATCTTACGACTTATAATAGTAAGTGGTCAGCAGCATCTCTCAACTCATCGAATACAGTTAAGTTTTCTTTGTGTGTTTGCTGTGAAGTGGGATGGTATTGTAGTCAGTTATCTTGAACATAGAAGAAAGTGTTAGGAACTCGGAGTCCTAACCCTGGTTTTCCTATTGACTCTTTAAGGCCTTTGATTCATCAGGAAAGGTTTGCCATCAATTTCCTCATCACTGAGAAGGTTAAGGGTGATGTGAGTTTTGTAATGATGTATTTGCTCATTTTAAGGGAGGAACATTGGATGAGTTAGCATGAAACAGAGCCTGGAAAGTAATTTAAAGAAACCTACTGGTCCACAAAAATTTTGGCTAGTATCTGTCACCAACAAATTTAAAAGATATTAGCTTTTTTAAAAACCATATTCTATTCTAGTAGATACTACAAGGTTACCACCCCCACCCCCTCCAAAATGAACTATACTGGCTTGACCATAGGAATACTTTCCCCCCAAATCTAACTTGTTTTGAATCTTGAGTGTAACCTATAATTGGCAGTATTTTTCTCTTTCTATGCGTGTATACACACACATATATACATATTCATATCCATGAACACATATATACATGCATGTGCATATATAACATATATGCGTATATATGCTTGTTCCTTTCAAAGACATTAAATATTAGAGAGATAGCTCATATCTGGAGATGCTTATACTCAGACCAATATCATTGTGCTACAATCCCCAGTATTGACTATGGCTCCCTGGCCTCTCCTTCCTCACCCATTCTATGTAATAACTAACATTTAAAATGTTATTGTTGTTGTTGCGCCATCACGTCTGACTCTTTATGACCTTGTGGATTGTACCACACCAATATTGTCCATGAGGTTTTCTTGGCAAAGACACTGGAGTGATTTGCTATTTCCTTCTTCAGATGATTAAAACAAATTGAGGTTAAGTGACTTGCCCAGTCACAGAGCTATTAAGTGTCTGAGGCCACATTTGAACTCAGGTCTTCCTGACTCCAGGGCCAGCACTCTGTCCACTGAGTCATCTATCTGCCTCTAGCATTTATATAGTGCTTTAACATTTATAAAGCACTGCTCTGTCTTATGTCATTTGATCTGCCAATAATCCTGTAAAGATTAAACCTAGCATACTGTAACAGAATCAAGGTTAGGGTCCACAGTGAGAAAGGAGAAGGTGGATGGTATGGGGAATATGAGTTTTTACTTGCAAAGTCCTACAAAAAAGCCCAACTTTCTTAAATTCACTATTGTTATGTTAGAAAGCAAGGACAGGGAAGAATGAGGGTGATTTATCCCTTCTATTAGAACCTTATCTCCAGTGATGCCACATATCTGCAATATTAAGATATTGGCAAAGAAGAGAATGAAATCAGGAAAAGAAAGATGGTCACTAACACATATTTGTAGCATCTAAGGGTGAGGAAGAGGAAGATGATCCAGGCATCAAGACAAAAGACCTCCTCCACATCTTTTGATTTAATTCCCTTCTTTCTTCTTATACTACAACCATCCCAGTCCAGGCCCTAATCATAAAAAAAGATACAGATTTAAAATAATGTGATATGAATGAAATAAACAATATACTATTTCTTGATGATATAGTACCTTTTAAAATTCACTAAATATGAACAGTTTCTATATTCGTTAATAATATTAAAATAATAATGTTTTCAGTGACTGAAATGTGGTTGAATAAATTTCTTTATGTTCAAAAGATTCCTTTAAACTGAGTAGGATACACGTGTAAACAATTATTATTTTTATTTGATTATTGAGTTAATTTGATCAACAAGCGTAGTGAAGTGGGTGAACTTTTTAAAGATTCTTTTTAACTGAAAATTACACAAAATAACCATTAAATAATAGATCATAATAAAGAACATAACACTTTTTCAGTAGGAATCATGTTTCTCTGTTCATGGATATTCACCCTATATGATGCAAAAGACAACAAACTCAAGTTTAATATCTTTGACTTCATACGAGCAGTAAATTGAATTTCCTCCTTCTTTACATGGTTCTGCTTAGTGGATGATGTCACTCCTAATTCCCTATTCATGTTAGCTAATTTAGTTATGCTCATGTGAGAGCGGGAAAAACGTAAGAAAACCAGTTTGGATGTATGGTAACATGTAAACATGGAAAGATATAGAATAAAGTTGGAAAGATAGGTTAGGAAGAGCTTGTGAATGGGTTTTAATATCCAAGGAAAGGCGTTGGTATTTGACCTTAGATCAATAGAGAGCCATTAGATTTGAGTAGGGAATAATGAGTTGGATACTTAAGAAAAATCCTCCTGGCTGCCATGGATTTGGGGGGCAGCAGACCACATAGGGAGATCAATTTGTCAATGGTCCTTTATTTCCAAAGAGGACCAGTGACATCATGGGGCCATGACTTGCATGTGAATTGGATGGAAGGGAGGCAGACGGTTTCTCAAAGGTTATCAACCTCATTCTCTCTAGCAGTCCAGAGGAGATGATGAAATCCTGAATTAGTGTGGCTTTGGGAGCACAAAAAAGGAGGAGAGATTCAAGATATGTTGATTTGGAAACTGAACAAACCATATTCAACTGTTGCTTGGATAGATGGCAAACCTGGATGACTGGGAGAATGTTGGGGCTCTCAACAGTAATGGGGAAATTTGGAGCTTGTATAGAGAGGTTGTGTTAAGAAGAGGGGTTCTTAACCTGGGGTCCATTATCTTATTTTTTCAAAATATTTTTACAACTATATTCCAATATAACTATTTTTGGGTAATCCTATACATTTATCCATTTTAAAATTATACATTTTAAAACATCATTTTGAGAAGGGGTCCATAGGTTTTCCCGGACTACCATGGGGCCCATGTAAAAAAGGTTAAGAGCCACAGTTTAGAGGGAAAGATAGTGTAATGAGATCTACAATGGTGATCATAACCCAGTTATGCCTGCATATTTTCTGTGGTGTACAATCCCACCAAAATAAAATGGCAGGGTGTGTGTTGAGGGCTGTAACTATTCTTTACTACCCACAAAGGGCAGTGTTAGTTACACCTACAAAGTGATAGAGGAAGAGGAGGAGACTTTTCCACTGACAACTGCATAGTTATTGTTGTGGGCACCTTGGTAGGTTCTAAATATGTTGAAGGGTCAACACCAGGTACAAAACAGGGAAGTCTGGGATCTTGCACAGCAGTGGGAGATGGCAGAAGATAATGAATGAAAGGTAGCGGTGGTTATGTTGGATACAAGTCACATGATTGGTTATACCCATTTTCTTCCCAATTTTTGGTTGATTAGTACCAGTCTCTTTGGGGATATGTTATAGCTTTCACTTGGATCTACTATAAGGAAATAGGAAAAACCAGGAGAAAGACTGAAGGTTCTTAAGAGAGGGGACTTGATAATTAGAGCAATGTCCAAGAAGAAGCAGGAGGGAGTCAAGGGCATAGCCACTCTAGCACGTTATGAAGCACCCCCTCTCCACCCTCCACTCCCTGTAACTTATTGGTCGGCTTCCCTTTGGAAAACTTATGGGAACCATTAAGACTAAGAAATCTAGATTGTATTAGATAGGCAACAAAGCATCCCTGAACAGAGGAAGAATATGATAAAATCTATGTATGACGATACCTCAGACTTATGCTCTCAGAGTGAGACTGATTGTATCTTCTCCTCAGAGTTCTAAGGGTAACCCTGAGAGTTGGGATGGATTTTTCTACTACCATTGGCTCAAGTCTCCATTCAGATTAATTTTTCATCCACCCTCCCTTAACTGCTACTAATTAGCATCTAATTTCATTAAACCAATTAAGAGCTTTTGCAAAGGAATATTTATTGCAATGATAGAGCAAGAACAGAAGTCACAAAGATTTCCCTTTAACACCTGGACATAGTCTTCTTTATACCATCTTAGTTTCTGGGGAGAGTGAGTTCAAACTTAATCATCTCTAGTATTCACCCCACCAAATTCACTTCAGGATGTTGCATGGATGATGGTTGGGTGGGGCGGTATCTCTGTGATACTTGACTTGACTGAGTTAAGCAGATGGCTCAAGTATGAACTCCACCTCCTAGATTTCTAGTGTCTTGTTTTCCTTACCTTTGGGAGTTCACAAGATCATAGGCATCTTCCATCTTCTTTTATCTAAAAACAGGACAACCCTAGCCGGTTTATCTATAGTGTGAACAATTTCTCCTATGAGCTTCTTGGCCTGGATCTTGTCACCTGTGGGATCTGTCAGACAGTTGTTACTTTCATCTGCAGTAATTTCTAGGCCAGGGATGGGGAACCTGTAGCCTCAAGGCCACATGTGGTTTCCCACCCCTGTAAATCTAGGCCTTTCACCATTTTGATAGCCATTGTCTAGGCCCTATCCAGTATATCACTGTCATTCCTAAAATATGGAAAACTATATTTATAGTTTTCTACTCGCATATGTAGAGGCAAGTATGTGGTACGGTGGCTAGATCACTGGGCCTGGAATTAGGGAGACCTGAGTTCAAATGCAAACTTGGATACTTAATAACTGGGTGACCTTCAGCAAGTCATTAACCTCTGTCTCAGCGTCCTCAAATGTAAAATGGTGATAAAAGTAACATTTATACCAGAGTATTAAAGAGATCTATGACTAAAAAAGGGTTAAGAGCCTCCATTTTAAGAGATAGCAATCATAGATCTAGGACTGAAGGAGACCTTTGAAGTCATGTCATCCAACCCTCTCATTTTACAGATGAGGAAAGTTAAGCCCAGAGGATTTAAGTAACTCGCCCAAGATCACACAAGCGGTGTCAGAGCTGAGATCCTGCAACCCCAAGTGCAGCTCTTGTCCCACTGTATAATGCTGTGTCCCAGCATGTACCATCCTTCCATTTTACAAAAGGGAACAACTAAGGTTCAAAAACTTTCCAGGACTTAAGACCACGGATAACAGAGACCAGAACTGAACTCAGTTTGTGAGCATCAAATGAAATAATACGTATAAAGCACTTAGCACACGTTGTTGTTAGTTCACTTAGTTGTGTCTGACTCTTATGACCCCTTGGACTGTTCTGTCCATGGGGTTTTCTTGGCAAAGATACTGGAATGGTTTGCTATTTCTTTCTCTAGTGGATCAAGGTAGAGGTTAAGTGACTTGCCCAGGGTCACACAGCTAGTAAGTGTCTGAGGTCAGATTTGAGCTCAGGTCTTCCTGACTCCAGCCGTAGTGCTCTATCCACTGAACCACCTAGCTGCCTTCTGGCAGTAGGTGCTTTAAAATGTTTATTCCCTTATATGTTTAATGACTATATATACACACACACATATGTATATATACATATACACATACCTATATATGTGTGTATATATGTATACGTGTGTGCATACACATAAATATATGTATATATATGAAATCAGCATGGTCTAATCTGTTCTTGATGAAGTCACATTTGGTCTTCGTGATCCTTGACTTCTTTTTAAATTCCCCTTTAATGATATCTTCTAGCATTTTAATACAAATTAAAGACAAGCTCCCTAGCTGAAACTTTGAGGCCTCTCTTCTCTTTCTTAAAAACTAGGATATTGTTCTTTCCAAGCCCTTTGGTACCATTCCTATTCTCTATCATCTTTCCAAGATTTTTGATCATGAGTGACTCAGCAATTCCATCAAGTTAGCTCTATCCAGGAGGAAGTGCAGAGCTAGGAACAGTGACTGGAAATTGCACGGAAGTGGAAACCAATTGAGAGGACAAAGGAATTTAGAGGGAACGTTAAAATCAGCCCACAGTTTTAGAACTGGAAAAGTGAAAGTGGAATGAAGATTGAGGTCATCCAGATAACCCAAGTCAGTCATAAATCGTCCCCACTCGGATTTCCTTCTTAGATCTCTAGCAGAGAAAATAAATGTTAGTGGGTAAAACATTGGATTTGGAATTAGAAAACCTTTCACCTCTAGTCTCTCTTACTCATGATCTTAAACAAGTTCTGAAACCTTTCTGAACCTCAGTTTCCCCTTTTGTAAAATGGAAGGATTGTATCAGTGGGACACAGCATTATACAGTGGGTCAAGTGCTGAACTTGGGGTTACAGGAGCTGATTTAGGGTCTCAGCTCTGATATAACATGTAATCTTGGGCAAGTTACTTAACTTCTTTGGGCTTAACTTCCCTCATCTGTAAAATGAGAGGATTGGATGAGGTGACTTCAAAGTTATTTTTCAATTCTAGATTTATGGATCTGTTATCTTTTAAAATAAAGGTTCTTAACCTTTTTTTGAGTCATAGATCTCTTTAATACTCTGGTGGAACCTATAAACTTCTTCTCAGAATGATGTACTTAAATGCATAAATCACATAGGATCACAAAGGAAACCTATCATATTGAAATAAAAATGTAATTTTCCTCCTATTCAGATTTTCAGATTACCTTGGAGACCCATAGAACCTAGATTAAAATCCCCAATTTTAAAGTGTTTTTTCCTGTGATTGGAGGACCAACATGGTTGTTAGTGATGTGGGAGAGTTGAGCCTTTAACTACATGGTAGGGGAGATATCAAAAAGTCCTGAAACAGAGACTATGCTACCACATGCTACTAGGGAGTGGTACTGGCCACATCCCTTCTTAAAAGGGAATAGTACTGGGGCATAGGGGAAAAGAGCACTGGAATTATATTCATATGACTTGACTTTAAGTCCTGATTCTATTGCATCCTAACTATGCAGTTTTGGAGATTGTTCAGCTGTTTCATTTGTGTCTGACTCTTCATGACTCCATTTGGGTCTTGAGAAAGATATTGTCATGGTCTGTCATTTCCTTCTCTAGCTTATTTTTACAGATGATGAAACTGAGGCAAACAGCCATGATTTGCCCAAGGTCACATAGCTAGTAAGTGTCTGAGGCCAGGTTTGAACTCAGGTCTTCCTGACTCCAGACCAAGTGCTCTATCCATCGTGCCACCTAGCTGCCCATTATGCAATTTTGGGCAAATGATTTTCCCTCTCTAAGCCTCAGTTTCTGCCTTACATACACACACCTCCTTTCTGGTCACTTGATTCTTGTTGTCAAGCACCACGCTATGTGTAGCTTATTTTATTTTTATTGTGCTTGTTTGGACAATACCCCCGACTGTTGCATGAATAATAAAAAATTCAAGGATGCTGGAAGTCTGCCCCAAGGAAAAAGGGTACACTATGATACAGCCCAACTGGCCTTCTCTCTCTTCTTTATGTATGGTACTCCCTCCACCTTCTGTGTTTATGCCTTTGCACTGGCTGCTCTCTCCTCACCTCTGCTTCAGAGTTTCTCTTTTTTTTCTTAAGACCCAGTTCAAGCATTAACTTTTTCATGAAGTTTTGCCTAATCTGCCTCCTTTCCTCCCAAACTTCTTTTTAACTCCACTGTACATATTTGCATTTAGTTTCATTTTATTCACGTTGTATATATATATTTTTATATGTACTGCATGTATTTTTATATTTTGCTTCCTCTATTAAAATGGAAGATCATTAAGAGTGGGAATTGTTTCAGTTTTTTGTACTTGTATTGTCAGTTCCCCACACAGAGATTTCACACAGTAGATATTTACGAAGTCCTTGTTGATTGATGGTGAGCAACTCTGTGTTCTTTTTCAAATGATAAGTGAGTCAAATGCATAGTTTTTGGTGATGTCTAAATACATCATGAGCTCTATTCATTTCAATTTTAAAATAATGATATGCTAATGATAACAAACAGCTGCTAGTCTTCTTCCCTGATGTTTATTTTCTACTGCCCTTTTCAACTTTGCATGGCTTACGTTAATTTTAAAAAGAACAGAATGTGCACAGGTTTTTTATATATATATAATGTTACCATCTTTCCTTTTAGAGGATACTGCTGCCAACAGTGCTCTTCTCCACAAAGATGATTACTGTTGGAAAACTGTTTTGGTAGAGGCAGGAATATGCTTTTTAAATCTGGTTCCTACTTAGCAGCTGTAGCAGAGGCAGACGGCTCTAGATAACAGTGCCTGGCTTTCCCCTACCTGGAATCTTTACTCACATTAATGTAAAAGTTAAAAGAGAAACTTTAGTGACTTAAGCAACATCATTTCTATTTGCTATAAATAATAAAAAATGTGCATTGTGCTTTTTTACTCCTCTGAACAAAACATAATAGCCTAGTAACTAAATACTTTTTCAAAGCCCAGCCCTCCTTCCTTTCCCTGAGAGGGAAATAGTCAGGAAAATTGGTTTAACCAGTTCTTAATGATTCAATTGACTACCACCTCAAGAATGGGGAAAATGGCGTCTGCTGTGTATTAAAGTGGAGAGAAAGCCCTGAAAAGAGTCAGAAGGCCTTCATTCTTGTCCCAGCTCTGATACTGATTAACTGTGTGACTTTAAGTGAAGTCACTTAATGTCTCCAAGCCTCCGTTTCTTCCTTTGTAAAATGAGGAGGGTAGATTACATTCAAGATTTAACAACCTTTGAGTTATTCGTTGGAACCCTGCTTATTCCTTTTAGTCAAGGGGCCTCAAAATTCAAAAGAACACTGGTCAAACCAACAGCCTATGGCGGTGACTATAGCGAGGGCAGCCACACCCTGGATCCACTCTGCTAGTGCTATCTCCAGCTTCCCTCTCTAGTGAAGTCACTGAATTATAACAGGGAAGGATGGAAACACAGACCTTCAGCTACCCTTATATGAACCTTTGTCCCAAAGGATTATGCAAACTTAACCTCATTGCTGTCTTTTCCTTGATTGGATGTACTAGGTTTTTGGAAGCCTGGTTCTGATCAATTGCATGTGCTTTTATTAGTATCACAGATGACAATGACCATACTTTTAACAATTATGAATTGCTGTGTGTATGTGTGTGTGTGGTTAGTTTCTGTCCCCTTTCCCCACATGTGCTAGTTGGAGACTTCCTCTCCATGTTATTTTACCTTCTAAATAAGGATCCTGTTAAATCCAGGCATAGAAAGGGCATTGTCTAGACAACATCCTCTTGGCAGCTACTAGACAGATTATTTGTTATTTACTTGCAGAAATGATCAACTTGTTCTCATAACTAGGTTAATTTTCTGGTCCCCTGGAAGCTGTATTCAGCATCTCGTATTGCAAATCTAAGATTGTTAAATGAGAGACTTGAGAGTCTTTAGATGAATATACAGCATGCTGGTGATTAAACAGAACAGAAATTTTTTCTTCATTCTCTGCTCTATGTAGATTTTCATTAGAAAGTAAACAGAGTAGGTCATAGTGTTTTAGGATGAATCATTCGAGCAAACGAAAAGCACATAACTAAGAGGGTTGCCAGGGAAATTAGTTCTAATATAACCAGGGATCAGCATATCCTTGCCTTGCTATGATATTCTGTACTATGCCTTTCAATCCATCTCCAAACTAAGAAGACTGTCACAGTTTTATAAATAGGAATATTATCAGACTTACTGACCTATTTCCCTCCTATATGTATTTCCCATGAATACTTCGAGAATTTAAAAAAAAATGTTCCTCCTCAACAATCCCCTCTCCTCCCATCCCTCAGTTTTTGTTTTGTTTTCTTCTTGGGGAAAAAAAAAGCAATTTTTGTTTTGGATTGAACCTTTAATTTTGGTACCATAGATTGCTGTGATGAGGAATTCCTTCTACCTCTGCAGAATGGCATCTTCTCCAAAACTTGCAATTTTAGAGTTGCCTGAGATGTTTACTAAGAGGTTAAGTGACTTTCCCAAAGTCACAATCAGTATCTGTCAGAGACAGAATTTGAACCTTGGTCTTCAGAACTAAAATGATACGTCTACCTCTAAGTCATTAGATCACTCTGCTTCCCTAAGAGAAGAGTGATTTATTTATCTCTCTATTCATCTCTCTCTCTCTCTCTGTCTCTCTCTGTCTCTCTCTCTCTCTCTCTCTCTCTCTCTCTCTCTCTCTCTCTCTCTCTCTCTCTCTCTCCAGGGTACACAAAGAGTTAGACTGTTTCACACTAGCCACAAACATAAGTGAGGGTGAAGTGGAGAAGCCTGTCCTGGGAGAGGTGAAGGCAAAGAGAGGTTCTACCTTGGTCCTTCTGTTTCTTGCTCCTTTCTTTATCTCTGTGTTTTAGTTGCTTTCCTTGGCCTGGCAGTGCAAGGTGGCCAGCTCCTCAGATCAAGACGCATCAGCGATGATATGGAACCACCACATGTGATTCATCCTTTTTTAGGACCAAAGGTACCAACTCCCAAGCTGATATGTGAAATGAAAACCTAAATTTAAATGCTACTTTTCAGTTCTCTACAAGTCATTCACTTTCTCTCCTTTTTACACACAATTTCTTGCAGCCTCACTTCCTTGCTTGACTCAGCCTTTTGTTCTAAGTGGCACTTTTTATAAATGTGATAAATTGTTGAAGAAAGGAAATGTTCAGAGAGCTAGATTGCAATTAACTTTGTTTTCCTTATAAATGCAGTTACTACATTTTTAGTACTTGGGGGTAAAAAAATCTCAAAAGACTAGTGAAGGTTGAATATAAAAGATAGTGAGAGATTTCCCTGCAAATTACCTCCAAAATAAAAAAAAGCACATTTGAGAGGGGAATTATTACAGAAAATTGGAAGAGGGTGGGTGATATAAATAAATACTACAGATGTGACCTCTGAAATTGTAATTGAAATAGCTTCAATTTGTTTTGAACTTTTTAGGGAACCAGTGAAAGGCTATGATTTTTGAATCTATTTTAACTCTATAAATTTCATTGTCATTAGAATCTAGGTACTGTAAAACCTTAATGCTTTCAAATGCTCTTGTCCAATGTAAAAATTCATTGCTTATGGTTTTTTCTCATTAGAATGGTGAGAAGAGAAATGGAAAATAGGATTATGTAAATAGGGCCAGGCTATCTGGGGAGTTAACTTCAACATTTTTGCTGAGTGTTGGAATAACTTGATGAAGAAAGTAGAGCAGAGAAGGCTCATTTGGAGACACGGATTCAATTCAATTTGGGGTTAAGCAATTCACATGTTCCAGGCACTGTTCTAGGTGTTGGCAAAACAAATTTTATACATGTGGGTATATATATATATGTGTGTATATGTAGATATGTGTATATGTATATATATACATATATATGTATATATATATATATATATACATATATATGTAGATATATATATGTAAATGAGAGGGGACTAGAAACCATGTCATGTAAGGATTTGTTGAAGAAAGTAGGGATGTTTAGCTCATGGAAAAGAATACTTGGCATCAGGAATGAGTGAGTGGGTGGGGGTGCATAATGACTTTTTTCAAGTATTTCAAAGGTTCTTTGTGGAAGAGACTTGTTCTAGCTGTTCCCTGAGCACCCAATTAGGACAAATAGGTAAATCAATAAGAGGAAGCAGGGATATTTGAAAGAATATTAAATATGGAGTCTGGGAACTTTTGTTCAAAGCGTGAATGTGCTATTTATTACTTGTGTGACCTTGGGCAAGTCACTGGACTTCTTTATCTGAGATGTACCTTCCTTATCTGTATGATGGATTGAGCTATATTAGCTTATTTATACAAGTCTCTTCCAACTCTAAATCTAGGATCCCATGAGAAGTTGGAATCAATATTCAACTCCATGTAAGTCATTTGCTTTCAAATTTCAAAAATCTTAGTGCAATTTAAAACTATTAAAGCTTAAAAGTTTACTAAGTCTTTGGAGTCACCCTTTAAAAGGAACAATTAGAGGGGTCCTAAAGTGGAATGGGCTACCTTGGAAGGTAATGAGTTTCTTTGGAGACCACCTTTACAAGTCTTCAAGTAGAGAATGTAAAGCCACTTGAGAGAGGGAGGAACAGTAGAAGGGTTTCTAGCTTCAGGGACACATTGGACTAGATGGCCAATCCCTTCCCACTGTGAGATGCTATGATTGAGAGAATTTATGGAAGACAGAGTGAGAAGAGAGCCAGGTACCACTTGTGGATGAACCTAGGCATCCTGGGCTGTGCTTGCATAGATGTGCTCTTGTTAATTTCCTCTCCCTTTTGGAATGACAGTTACTGAAAGAAGAGGAGAATGTCTGGGTTCCTAGGATGTTGCGTCTGTCTGTTGCTGTCTACCTGCCACATTTAACATCCAGGGGTTTGTCTTTGATAAATAAATGTCATAGTTGTGGTAGAACTTGTATGCTTTATGGTACTCTCTGAGCAGAGTTTCTATTAGGGAAGTGCTCTCTAAATTTTCTTAATCTCTTATCGCTATTAGTAAAAAAAATTGTTTGCGTATGTACCCCAAAGATGTATATTTACTTATTTATAAATAATATAATGTATTTCCATATTAATAATTGTGTATGTTGTAAAACTTACACAAAAATAGCAATTAAGAGAATGAGATAAAACTAAAATTTGAAAATAATACTTTACTTAGGAATGGCATAAATCTATTTTTGCTCTTGCTAACAGTGCTATTTATTACTAATATTTTTAGTACGAACATTGTAAAAGGATATATTTCATTATTATTATTTTTTAAATCTTGGTCTAACACTTTGAGATTCAGTTTGTTTATGTCTGGTTTTAAGTTCAATTTAAGGACTGATATAATTAAAAGAAGTTAACTCACAAAGACACATAGATCAAATGGGAGACATGCATCATTGGTTTTACTTACTAAACTATTTTACTCATTTTTCAATCCCATCCACCAGTTATGCAAAGGCTATTTTTTAAAAAATCATTTAATAAATTTCTATTTTTCCATGACGTCAGTCATTCTTGCCCACTAATGAGAAAGTGTGACATTTTTATGTTTCTAACAAACTGATTCAAAATGCATTGAAACTCTTCACCTGGAAGATTTTTAAAATTAGAAAATTCTGTTTCTGAGTTTTAAAACTATGCAGATTTGAATTTTTATAGGTGATCTACCTATTGTTTTCACCAAACCAGAGAGGAAAGACTAAGTGTCCAGGAGAAGAAGGTTAATCCAGCATGCTAGATGCTCCAGACAGGTCAAGAGGAATGAAGACTGGGAGAAGCCTTTGAATTTGCTCATTTTAAGATCATTAGTAACTTTAAAGAAAGAAGTTTCAGTCAAATAAAGAACTGAGAATAATGATGATATTGAGACCGTGGCATGCCCAAAGAATGGTAGATATAAATGGTTGATATAAACAAGGAAGTTCAAAAGATGGGTAAATTTGTGGGGAAAGATAATGCAATGATATATGCAGTCCAGACCAAAACTCACCAGGGCTACTAAGCCTTTACTACTCATGCTTTCCTATTGTGGCATTTAAAAAGTTCAGGAGACATAATTTTGGGGTAGTCATTTTATTAATAATACCAGCATTTTTAATAAAAGGTGAATGATATTCCCAAATACCAAAGACCCTGATGACAGTGGACTCATAGCTTATATGTCCTTGGAAATGGAATGTTTCTGAGGGTGGCAATCAGTTCTGATTGGTTAACAATTACTGAGAGGTGGACTTTTCAGAGAAGTGAGATCATTCCAATGCAGAGTAGAGGGCTACATCATGTCACTCTTGGACTGAGATACCATCCCTAAACCTAGACCAACCCCAGCCTGGGACAATTTAGACAAAGAATCTATACCCCTGCCCAAGCCTGAGCTAGTTGGGTGAAGTAGCAATACTCAGAACAAGGAGAATGATAAACAGATTTTTCCATCAGCCCTGTCCTTGATGGATTGGACAAGGAAATAGGATCAGGAAAAACAAAACTGAGGTTTTCTCAATTTTAATAATTGGCTATTAGTATGAGAAAGAAATAATCATTTCTCTCACTACCAAAAAACAAAAACTGAGGCAGGTCTTATTCACCAAGTAATGCCCAGTCACAGTGAGCCTGCCTGTTGTGGGCAACCTGTTGAACTGCAAATCTAGGGGTGGGTGGGTTGAGGGGAGGGGGAGGGGATGGGGTGGGGTGGAGATGCTGAAAGGAGAGGGGTATTTTGCCTGTGTGGCTACTCTGAATGTGTTGGTTTAAATTAGGTTAAAATAACTTTGACTGTCAGCTTCACTATAGCCATAGGAGGCCAATTGTGGGAAAAGTGGAGTTGGGGAGTGTTGAATTATAAGAGGTGAAGGACATGGTATAGTTGTGTTGGAGACAAACTGGTGATTAAGTCTCATGAGGAGGGGTGGATGTTACAGATAGGAATAGTACCTGGACCCCTGACAGGAGAAGAGTCAGTTTGAAAACAACCCAGTCCCAGAATTTTCCTGTACATTTCAGTAGCCCAGATCACTGGTGCCTATGCCCTATGCCAGTCCACCTTGATTACTTAATTAGCTTATTTGACACTGTCTAGACACCTTTCTCTGTTTCTTCTGGACCACCCCAGGTTGCCACTCCTTAGTCCATCCAGATCTTCCCACAGTCCTTCCATATAAAACTGTCTTTTCCTGCATTAAATTCTTAAAATCTGGTCTGCATCACAAATACTGCAGACTCACTAGGAGTCTGGCCCGCTTCTATTGCTTCTATTAACCAGCTACTTGGACTGAAAGAAGGCCTGTGGGGTCAGATCTTTTCATGGCAGACCTCTGTCCTATATCCTTGCATTTTGGGGTTCCTGGCACCCTTTATTCACACCATTACCACCTAGATCTTGGAGTAATATCACAACCCTCACTTGGTAGACAATTTTATTAGGACACATACCACCTCAGACTCTCAATAGGTCTGCAATAAAGTTGAATTTCCTAAGGAAACCTCTCAATTACTTTCAAACATCTGTCCTGGAGTCAGACAATCTGAGTTTGAGTCCTGGCTGATACCAGCTGTGTTTAGAGAACGTCAGATTCTTTATCTCTAAAATGAGGGGCTGGCACTAGATGCTCATTAAGCTTCTCTAGACTACTGGACTTCTTCAGAGAGCATCAGGGAGACCAGAAAATTGACATCTAAGAACAGATACGAGTAGGTGTTAATGGGGAAGCTTATGCCCCAACAACCTTCCCCCAGGGAACTATAAACAGGAGACTTAGGCAGAGGCACATTTCAGTTGTGTCTCATATCCATCATTTTCTGATCTGAATTGTGCTCCTCCCCACCAAGATAGCTGAGAACCCCAGACAACTTGCTTTCAATAGTTTTCACCATCTTGAGAGAGCCTCTGTGTGTGATCACAGAAGTACAGAATATTAGCAATGGAAGCAGCCTTAGAAATCATTCTAGTCCAACCCACTCATTTTAATCTGTGTGTGTGTGTGTGTGTGTGTGTGTGTGTTGCCTTTGCCCTTAAGAACAGAAGATCTAATAACGTAGGCAGGAATGCCGCCTTTGAGGCATGCCCCATGAGGAGAGCTATGTCAGAAATACATTGCTGAGGTTAGTGACGCTTGTGGATTCGGGTTTCTTTGCTGGATGGACAGAGAAGCCCATGGTGTAATGGTGTTACTCATGAGCTGCCTGGTTAGTGATCTCATCAGCAGGGTAAGCAGTGGCTTTCCTCGCTGTCTGCCCCGAAGCCAGCCCTCCCTTCCGATCATGAGTCAGCTCTGGAATATCATTTAATCTTGCCAGGCTCAGATGAGGCGGCCCAAGATTCTCAGCCCTGGAATGGATTTGCAAAGAGGGAAACATGCTTTCCCAGGCCCCATATTTCCTCTTTTCTCTTACATCTCACTGTTAATCATACTTGAAGACAGCAGCCATTGTCTCTTTATTCATATGGGATTCTCAGTATTGTTAAAAGCCGCCTCATTAAACCCCCAGCAATCTCAACCCTTTCAAGGAAAGGCTTGCCCTATTATCTTGAATGGGAAATGCTAGCAGGATTAACCTCCTTGTTTCTCACAGATCCAGTAGAATTAGTCAGTTTTCATTGCTAGAACTTCCTCATACTTTCCTTTTCTTCATTGAAACATACCCACTAGCATCTCCCTCTTCAACTATTCTCTTTTCCCTTTCTGTGTCCCTGTCTCTGTCCCCTGCTCTCAATACTCTCAATACTTCTGTTTCATTGTCTTTCTGTCTTTCTTTGTGTCTTTCTGTTCCAGTCTTGTTGTCTCTTTCAGTCTCTCTGTACCTCTACCTCCATCCTTAACTCTATTTTTTCGTTTGTTTTGGAGGGTTACTGGTTCTTTAACCAAAAGGGACATATAGAATTTTAACAAAGCCCCAGTATGAGAGTATTAGAGGGAGGAGGAAGGGTAATTCTTTTACTGATAATATTTCTCTACTCAAAAACTGTTAATGACTTCTAATTGTCCAAATAAGTTGTTTCCAAACCAGAAGCAAGGATCCCCTGGGGGACCATGGCTTGACCCAAAAAGTATATGACCACCTTCTCTTCGAAAGCAAATTTTGGGGCTTGTCTTCAGAGCAACCACATCTACACATATCCCCTGAAATTCCACCTACCACTTGTTATGGAAGCTTTCAACTTCCCCCTTTTGAACCAGGCTTCAGACAATCATTTAAATTTATCTCCCATCCAGGCATTTATAAAATGATGCACAGGTGCCATTGGGAAAATTCCACCGCCAAACTTTTATCCTCCGGATTCCGTTGTGGCTACCAGATTCAAGGTTCTTCTTGAAGTATATGCCCTGCATTTGGGGGATAGGGATCATTATAAAAGTGCCTCCTTTAACCTTTTCAGAAAGAGTTACATGTGTAATCTGGGTTTCTAGCCAAGCCTGGGATATTTTCCATGAGATTCTCCTGACGGTGGAGGAAATGCTGATGTAATGAGAGGAATAATTATGAGAGGGGAGGAGTTGGTGTGACAGTTTTGTACAGAGAAAACATTTTCCTTTTTCTTTTCTTTCTTTTTCTTACTTCTGAGAGAGGATATATGCGTAGTTTCAGATGCATTGTAGATTCAACACCAGACACATGGAGACAGAGAAAGGCTTTGGAATTTACAAATGTGATAGAACTGACATCTCAACATATTCATGATTTTCAACTAGCTAGAGGCATCTCAGAATTTTCCCTTGTTTCAGGTTGGGACCTCACTCACTTGGTTGGAGCTAAGATGTCTTATTTCCAGTGAGAGAATTTATTCATCCTATGAATGCTCTCTCACATTTTAATCTGTATAACTTCTATTTCTATCTGCTTGGATGAATGGGTTCACTATTTGTGATGGTCTTTTGTGTGACTAGAATTTTGATGGGAAGGTATAAAATTAGAAGGCATGAGTTACCCTCCTCTCCTTAAGGGATAGAAACTGGGGAAGCTAGCAATTTTGTTTTGAAGCTGTTATGCCCCCAGACCAGAGTGGTGACAGGGTTGAGGTTATACACTGAGCCAAACCATCTGAGTCAGCACACAGAGCACATACAAGGAGAAAGACCTGAATTTGTCCATTTGACTTCTGTACTGGGAGCCTACAAGGGAAGGGGTTATTTCTTTCTTTTGGAGGTCTTCTTCAGTTAGCTATATCATTATGGGTTAGCTAAAGAAAGCCTGAGTTGAACGGATTTAGTAACTATAAAAAGGGGAAGTGAAGAGTCTGGCTCCTGGGAGAAGGCAGCATAAAGGTCCCCTGTATCACTGAGGAAGAACCAGCTGTAGACATGACAGAAATATTACTAGTGAAGACATGGGAGCCCCTGGCCATGTTATTCTTGGGAGGTACCATGGTATCTGTCCATCTGTGATTCAGGAACATCTTGATGCATCTTTATGCCCCACAGAAAGGGAAAATAACAGAGAGCTAATGTTGTATGGTTGGAAGCATATTGGACTCAGGCTATCTAGATTCAAATTCTAGTTCTGTCTCTTACTAGTTGTGTGACCATTGGCAAATCATTCGAACCTTTCTGAGCTCCAATATCTTCATCTGTAAAATGGGTGTAATACTTGCCTGTCTCCATTTAGCCAGTCAATAAGCACTGTAGAGCCTAATATCCAAGACCCTCCACAATCTGACATTATCTTACCTCTCCAGTTTTATATTTTATTACTCTTCTTTAGGAGGTCTATTCTTCAATCAAACTCATTGCCCAGAGCCCAGATACCCCAATATGTTATATATTTTCCTGCCTCTATGCCTTTGTCTTTGGCATTCCTTATAAATCTGGAACACCCTTCTTCCCCCTTATATGTTCTATTGAACCCCTCATAGCCCCACTAAGATGTCATCTCCTTTATGAACCCCAAACCTATCCTTACCATTGGTAACAGTTTCTTCCCTTGGACCTTATATAGAACTTTGCTAATACATGTATCATCAATCAATGAATAAGTATTTATTAAGTGCCAGATACTGTGTCAGACAGTGTCTTTACTGTTCTAAGCTCTGGAAAGAAAGCAATAAATGAAGCAATCCTTACCTGTAAGGAGTGTACATTCTTGTACTATTATATATTATTGTCGTGTGTGTGTGTGTGTGTGTGTGTGTGTGTGTGTGTGTGTGTATGTAACCCATGGCTTGCCTCCTTTCCCATGCCTGGTTCCCACAGGAACTAGATGTGATCTGAACCCAAAGGATCATTTTCTCTTTTGTCTCAGAATTTACTCTGGAAATCTCAGGCTGTTTCCTATAACCATAGATATAATTCTAAAAACCATAGCTTATGTCTATATAGATAGAGGAAACTTATAAAACATTCACTGTAATTCATAACCTCCCCTTGAAATTCGGGAAGCAAACTAGGAATTATCGATGGAGCCACTTCTGGACATTTCTCGTAAAGTCCCACCAGCTGAGTTCTACCTAGGGACATCTAGACTCACAGTGCCACCGTGTGGTTTAGAGTTCCCATGGAAAAGCCAATGCCATTATCCCTAGACCATACTTAAGGTAATAAACAGCTGGAGTTGTCAACATCCTGATTTCTGGCTCTCTCTCTTATCATGGCTTTAACCCTGTGGCTGATCCTTCTACCAGATTACCCTCTTCTTTTCCTAATAGGGAATGCTGCTTAGGAACACCTCTAGGAGATGGGTCTACAAACTCTTGAACTTGCTTATGAGACTATCCCTAAAGCCCAAGAAATCTCCCTTCTCTGGCTAGAAGGCTGAGACAATTTAGTAAATTAAGATTCTCCTCTCCTCTATACAGGACATTCAAATATTATTCACGAACTTCCATCTCTGGTGATGTGGCAAGCATATGAGCTCTTCTGCTATGAGATTCTGTAGGAAATTTTGGTAATGTTCTGACTGTGACCATCTCTTGGGTTGGGAATTGAGCCATTAGGAAACATTTGTGGAGCAAATGTATCAGGTACTGCACTAGACACTGAGAATACAAAGATAAAGTTAAAACACTCCTTGCTTTCAAATAATGCCCTCTCAGGAATTTCTCTCCTTCACCCCCTCAGGCTTCAAAAACAAGCATATCTATCTCTGATATGCCCCTCTGCCTCAAGGCATCACAGTTGGCTTCTTGAGGGGACATGTTCCCTCCTCACCCCTGTACTCTGGAATAAAGGAGCAAAGGAGAAGCTGATAAAAAAGAGAAAGACTGATGCAATTTTGCAGGCTGGCAGAGAAGGATAGATAGCTCTTTTAGCCAGAGTCCAGCCTTTTAAGCATCCTGAACAACCAATAATTTGGGGGCAGCTCTAGCCACAAAAGAGATTGAGTTGTCTTTGTTCTGTTAACTAAGTTGACGGTTGTCCCTGGGTATATCTGTATTCTACTGGGGGAGAGGCATGCCCACCAAATTGATTGGGAGTTTCCCCTTCACCCCCCTCTCCCATATGCATTTTCCTCCTACTAGACTAAGCCAGGACCTTTAGCTTTAGATAAGTTTCCATTTCTCCCAGAGCCTAGCATAGTGCTCTGCCTGCGTTAAGTTCATAAATGTTCTTGAAATGAAATTGCCTTTCCTGGGTCCTCTGTCACTCCAGACCTTTCTCTTTTCCTCTATTTCCTCTTTCCTTGGGTTCCACTTGGTAAATGGCCAATCTGCCAACTCAACCAAGCTAAGTGATTAATTATTTGATAGTAGATTTGGTAATGGAAGGAATCTTAGATTCCATCTAGCCCAACCCCCTCATTTTACTAATAATGGGAGGTGACATAGATGGTAAGTAGTACATCTGGGATTCAAACCAAGTTCTCTAAGTACAAATCCAGTATTCTATCCATTGCACATGCTCCCTCAAAGCTTCTGCTGCTTACCAATCTTCTTACGGTACATCTCTGGCCAGAAGGCTGTCATTCCTATACTTTAAAGTATGGTCCACATCCCATTTTCCAATAGCATTTTCCTAATGAGCCATTTCCTTCCCAACATCTTCTTTTCTCTTCTGAAGCTTTTGCCTTTGTTTCTCAGCAATGATGAAATGATAACTATTCCCCAATGTCTTGAGATTCTTGCATAATACTTCATAATCTAGAGTCCTTAAGGCAATGTTATTTGTGTTCAAGGGAATCAAAAGAACTGGGAAGTGGCTATCCAGCTTGCTAAGTCTTAAATTCTCTGTTGCATTCTGGCTACAAGCATCAAGAAGGTAGAAGAATTTTCTTGCTATTATGACAAATTACTACCTCAAGATTTCTTAGCAAAGAATCATTAACCACCACCATTCATTTCTTCTTCATCTTACCCTGACTCGCTAATCTTTTATCTAATAGCAGCTACGGATTTACATATCCTTCATGCCTGAAAACTCACTTGATCAGTCCTTTCCTGCTATCATCCTATATTTCTCTCTTTTTCTGGCTAAACTCCTTGAGTAAGCCAAGCTAACAATAAATGCCTTTACTCTTCCCACTCTTTTTAATTCCCAATAGTCTGGCTTCTGACCTCACCATTCAATGGAAACTTTATCGAAATTTACTAGTGATCTCTTAATAGCCAAATCTAATGGCCTTTTCTCAGTCCTCATCTTTCTCCATCTCTCTGCAGTTTAACATTGTCAATCACCCTCTTCTCCTTGATACCCTCTTTTTTTTTTTTTAAGTTTTCATAACACTACTCTCCCTTGTTCTCCTCTCCCTCCAAAGGCTGTACTCATTCCCTTCAATCACAATGCCTATAATCTATCCTTTCCCTCCATTTTACAGAAGAATAAATTAAGTTCCAGAATGGGGAAGTTGCTGGCCAGAAGTCACACAGCTTGTAAATGACAGATCCAGGGTTTGAACCTACATCAGTGCTTTGTCCCCTGTTTCATGCATCCTCTGCCGACTTTGGAAAAATTGAAACTTTACTCCTCTGCATGCTCCCTTCTAGACTTAGATAGTTCAGGAGATTGTAGGAGCAGAGGGCTGAGAGAGTACAGCAGAAAAATGTGGCAATGAGATAGCTGAAAGGAGTAACACATGGATGTAGTTCCTGTTGTCTGCTCCTTGGGATCAGAGATTTCAAGCATTCAACAAGTCTTAAGCAATTACTATTTGCCAGGCACTGTGCCGAGTATGATGGTACAAAGAAAAGCATGCATACCCTACATAGAGTAGAAAATGGAAACCAACAGTGGAGTGGTAGGGCTGCTCTATGAGTCAGAGAGGTTCAGGGAGCTTGGCAGTTACCTCCAGAGCACCTGCTGGTGATTGATTTTGCTCACATGTTCTTAGATCCTGGCATGCTGAAAGGAACCAAGCTCTGACCACAGTGCTGCCCTCCTGCAGTCCCTTCTCCCCGTCCACAGCATTGCATTTTTTTAAATGGAAGAAAGATTTAATGCAAAAATAAAGGAAAAGAAAATATCTAGCTCTTTATAATCCTGACGTGTGTGTTGAGGATAGGAAGTGGAAGAATGTGATAGAAGAAAGGGAAGGATCACAAAATTTGAAACCAAGGAACAAAATAAGCTTCTTCCAGTAAGGATCTTAGTTTACTCCTCTGCAAAATGGGGAGGGAGAGGAAGGGCAGAGTGGTTCAAGGGAGAGTGCTGGTTTGGGGGTCAGAGGATGCCTCAACAAATCCTGCTTCTGGCCCTTGTGACCCTGGCCATGTAACTTGACCACTCTGGGCCCATGTTTTCTTATCATTAAAATGAGGGGCTGGTCTAGATGGTCTCTAAAATGTCTTTCAGCTCCTTACATCTATGACCTTAGATGGTTTCTAAGCTTGGACAATCCATGTCAACCAAAAATTATGATGGAGGTAGATGAAAACTGTTACAGTAGCTCCATCTGCTGGCAACAATTGGAAGTATGTTGCAAATATGGATGCTTCTGTCCGGTAATTACTTTTTTCATCTGACCTCTCCTTTCTAGTTGTCTCAAGGGTCTTCTACCTTCTATTGGAGGAAGTCTGCTTAGTGACGGATGAGTCAGGGTGACAAGGCTATGGTTAGAAGTAGTCTTATAGAGGCCAAATATGCTGGGACTGGTATCTCTCTTTTGACCAAAGTGTAAGAATTTGGCAATATTGTGACACTGGGTTTTACACCACAAAACCATCTCCCTGTTGCTAGAAGTGCTGAGGCAGAGGCTATGGATATACCAGCCCTCTCTCCCACCAGAAAAGTTACAGTGATCACTCCTAGATTATCTGGGCTATGGGCTATGTTCCAGTGGTCCCTTCCCATCCTAAGAGTCAATGGCATCCTGATCAAAGAATCTCAGAGCTGTGATGAACCTTCAAAGGCATCTAGTTAAACTCCAACTATTGCAATAATCTCCTAAACAATGTATCAGATCAATGACCATCCTGCCTCCAGGTAAAGGCCTCTGGGGACGGCATTCCCTACAGAGGTCTTGCATTCTATTTCTGAATTGCTCTAATTGTCAGGGAGCTTTTCCTTACATGGAATCAGCAATCTGCCTTTCTGTGACTTTTACCCAGTGCTTCTTGTCTGGTGTGTAGGTAAACAAACAAACGAAACCAAATCAGATCCCTTGTTCATATGATACCTTTGAAATATAGGAAGATGGCCTTGGGATGCCCTCCTAGTCTTTTCTTCTTTCGACCAAAGATCTCAGCATGTTATAAGATTTTAGGCTTTAGAACTAAAGATACCTTTATTTTGTACATATCCTATATTTGCTTATCTGTGAGCGTACTGATATGGATTCCTTCATTCCATCCAAAATTGTTCTCTAGGACTAGAGGCTGAAAACATAGTCCCAACCTGGAAGAAGAAGAGAAGGGGGTGAGAGAGTTCTGTGCCTCACATTTTAGAGAAAGGAAGGAAAGAGCAAGAACTGAAGTCTGTCTCTCTTTTTTAAAAATTTAATTTAATTTTTTCCGGTTACAATTTAAGTTTTGAACTGCCTCCTTGTCCCCTCCCCATGTTGTAGTAGAGCCAGCATTTGATTTCAATATGTTTTATTGTATTTTATTTATTTTGTTAAATATTTCCCAATTACACTTTTAGAAGGCCATCATTTGGCACAGATTTATATATATACGTAAAATCATATTATGCAAATTTCTACTTATCAGTTTTTTTCTCCAGAGGTGGATAGCATCTTCCTTTATAGGTCCTTTGTAGTTGCTTTGGGTATTTATAATACTCAGAACGACTTGGTCATTCCCAATTATTCTTCAAACAATATAGCTGTTACTGTATACAATGTTCTCTTGATTCTGCTCATTTCATTTTTCATTATTTCATAAAAGCCTTTCCATGTTTTTCTAAAATCAGCTGGCTCATCATTTCTTATAGCAAAATATTATTCCACCATAATTATATGCTACAACTTGTTTAGCCATTCCCCAATTAAGGGACATCCTGTCAGTTTCCAGTTCTTTACCACCCCCAAAAGAGTTGCTATAAATATTTTAGAACATACTCATTTCCTTCTCTCTCCTTTCCTCCCTCCCCTCCCCCCGATCACTTTGGGAAATAGACTTAAAAGTGGTTTTGGTGGGTCAGTCTTTCTCTTTAAAGTCTCTCTATGGGGTAGTCAGTCCAAACTCAGTGGCCTGTCCTCTTGAACTTAGGTATCATTACTGCTGTCTTGGGACCAAAGGAGCGCTGTGTCATGTCAAGGTACACAGTCTTTCAGAACTGAACCCCACATGTGACCAATCAGAAATGGCCTGAGATTAGGAGGGCTCTATTGATTACCTCTATTACAACAGAATAACAGTTATTATGATGTTGATAATAACTAGCATTTATATTTGAACTTTACAACAACCCTGTGAGGAAGGTGCTATTACTCCCTCCATTTTACAATCAAGGAAATTGAGGTAGACCGAGGTTAAGTGCTTTGCTCAGAAACACATAGTAAGTAAGTTTCTGGAGCAGGGTTGGAACTTGGGTCTATCCTGATTCTGGACCAAGAGCTCTATTCACTAGCTCCTTCTGGAATGAACTTTCGACCTTATATCTACCTCTCAGAATCCTCTTTCTTCAAGGCTCATATCATATGTTGTTTTTTATTGATCATTTCCAGTTTTTGGTTCTCTCTCCTCCCCCAAATTACCTTGTATTTACTTATCTGTGCATATGTTGTATCCCTTCCATAGAAGGTAAATTTTTTTGGGAGGAGTGTGGCTTGGGAGAGGGACTGCTTCCCTTTTTTTGTCTGGGAATGCCTAACATCCAGCACAGTAGCTTACAGGGAGTAGATTCAATAAACCTTTCTTGATTTCTTGAAACAAACGGATCTCGTCAGTTCAAGTTCTTTTTGTTTCTAAAATTCTCAAGCTTGTGAACCACCATAGGAACAACCATAAGATGTGCTGAGCTCACACAGTTATTGTTATGGGGCACATTAAGCTTTACCAAGCATTTTCCTTGCAACAATCCTTTGGCATAGGAAAAGCAGACATTATTAACCCCATTTTGCCACTAAGGAGACTGAGACTCAGAGACATTATGTAACTTCCCCAGAGTTACACAGTTAGCAAGCATGAGAGCCAGGATTCAAATGCCATCTATCCTGTGGATAAGTTTATTGCACTTTCCATTAGACCACACTGCTTTCTGACCTCTTGCTATGATTCCTGCCCATTCACTCCACCCCCTTCCCTTATAATCTGTGTATATACCTCCTACGATAGTGAACTGGCTTTCTGAGAGGTGCTGCAACTTTCCAGTTGCTAAGCAACAGTTTTCCTGTTTTCTAGTGCTACCTGTTGCCATAGCATCCTCTGTAAGCATCAGGACTAGTTTCAATGAATAGCAATTATCATTGATCAGGATTTGCCTCTTCTAGAAGAAAAGAGTCCTTGTACCTTAGTATCAATGACTCACTAGGTTAGAGATGTTGCCCAGGACACCCAGCAATCACTGAAAAAGTCTCATTTTTTTGCTGTGGCTTGGTGAGCTCAGTTGAATCACAAAGAAACAAATGTTTCCTCATGTTATATGTTGCAGGTAGAATTAAATTTGCATCATGCTCTTTCTGATTCCATAGCAAAAAAGGTGCAGCTTTCTTCCTTCTATGATATATTACTTGTTTCTGAGACAGAGAGCCCATTCATGAGATTCAAACTCTCCCAGATGCCAAACCACTGATAATAAAAAGTCCCTCACCTTGGCTTTCTCACATTCATCCTTTCATTTGTTCCCTATAATATAGGAATTCTCTGAGGCAAGGCAGGGGTCATCATCCCCATTTTACAGATGAGAAAACTTAGGAATCCAACTTTGTCCTTGAAAATAGCTTGCCTCTCTCCTAGTGGATTGCCTAAAACAAAACATTATCAAGGCTTTAAGGCCAGTTCTAGTTTATCATCGTGCCTTGGATTCTTCAGCTTTTCTGCATAGATTGGCTTCTAGACGTTGTTCTAGACCATAAGGTAGGCTACCACCATTGTTTTCTTTCAGTCATCATACCAGAGAAATGGGCCAAGAACCCAGTGAAAATATGTTTCTAAGAATTAAAAAGTACTAGTCATAGACCACAGTAAGACCAGGAAGATTAACAATTGGTTGTTTGAGTGGTTGTTCTCTTTCATTCTCAAGGAGCACCAAAAAGACATCACTATGCTAGAGTCAAGTTACAAGATGTCTGACTGTGTCTGATCAGACCAGTATAAGGTCAGAATGTTCTACCACAAGTCAAGTACAAATAGTCCATGTGAACATTTGGGGAGGATTCCCTAAATTTACACATCTTGTATTTATTTTGAGCTATAATTTTGCTTTGCTCATGAAGCACAGAACCTTCTCTGATGTGGATACACCAGATGAGCAGTCCTGTGTCAGTGTCTCCCATGTCATACAATCAATTCCGAAGTTCTTAAGAGTGTCCTTGTATCGCTTCTTCTGACCACCATGTGAACATTTGCCCTGTGTGACTTCTCCAAAATATGGTCTTTTTGGCAAATGTACATTTTGCATTTGAGCAACATAATTAGACCGTCAAGTTGTTTTGACCTACTGGAATGATGGGGCTTTCATTCTTAAAGAACTGGCATTTATGTGGACCCAGAACCTGCCATCATGATGTAATTCCTGACACATGACTCTGAATTCCTCTATCTGGTTCTCTAAACTATGCCCTTCCCAACCCACCAGATCTAGAAACAATAGTACCAATAACTGACTGGCTAGCTGTATAACCATGGGCACATTTCTTAACCTTTCTGTGACCCAGGTGACTCTCTGTTCCAGACAAGATACTGATTCTTCTTTGTAGAAGGCCTTTCCTCAAGGGAAGTTCCCTATATCAAAGAAATCACAGACCATATTTTTAAAAAATCACATGAGGCTTGGAGCCAATATGTATAAGAAAAACAGATGGTCATTTAGAAATATTTAGTAATAGCATCCTTTTCTCCCAGGTCCTTTAAAAGGGACTCTCTCTTTCAATAACTGTAATATCTCAAATTTATTATAATTTGGAATTTGCAGAACATTTTCCTTGTAACAGCCCTATGAGGTAAATGTTGGATGATTCCCCATTCTATAGATGGAAAAAACTAAGAGAGGTAAGAAACTGACCAAGGGTCACACAGTAAGAATAAAGCTTTGCTGACTAGCAGTCCAGTAAGCTTTATACTATATGACTCCATTTCTTTGATTGCTGTTATTTGGGGAGGCAATCAGGGTTGAGTGACTTGCCCAAGGTAACACAGCTGGTAAGTGTCTGAGGTCGGATTTGAACTCAGGTCCTTTATCCACTGTGCCACCTAGTTTCCCTTTATATGACTCCATTTCTGAAGACAACAGCTTTAGGATTGTGAATTTGTCTCAGATTTGGGGCTTTGGAGCATCTGGTACTGAGCTTTTAAGAATCCATAAGATTGTTAGAAAGGGGTTATAAATACCTGTTGCCTTCATTGCACATACTTGGCATATATGCATTTTGGTCAAGATTTGTAGATTAGATCTAAAATTCTGAATGCAAAGAAGTTAATTGGTTGGGTTGTCTCAACACAATTAATAGTAGACAATAACCATTGTACTTCAAAGTAGAATGCTAGTAGGTACAAAGTAGAATGCTAATGGGCATGCTTCTAGCCCATATGATTTTCGGATGCCAGGAGTACCAGCCAAGCCTGGGCAGCAGGGACCTGGCCCTGAGCTAGTAATGATGATGGGGGAATGTGTTTATGCCAATGTATCTCACCAGGGAGTCTGATTCATTAGCAGGGTAGCAGAGGAGAAATTGCTATATTACACAAGCAAGCAGGTGCACCATTGTTGATATCAGGAAAGTATTCCTAGAACAAAGTGAAATGAGCAAGAATGAAGCCTGGAAAATTAAGAGGTCCTAGTCACAAAGCAGCATAAAGTCAGAAAAGAAAGATGGGCCAAGATTCACAAGAATAGTCGAGACAAATTACCTTTCTCTGACTCTTGATGCACACTAAGTCCTTTTAACTGACTAAAGATGAAAATAACAGGTATAAATGTAAAGTCTGACTCATGTTTAAAAAATCAATGACACAAATATAGACTGAGGGAGATGTGGCAAGAGGGCAGTCTGTGTGTAAATGCTCTGGGCTTTTAGTGACTTGTAAGCTCTATATAAATCAGTTATGTAAGGTATCAGCCAAAAGGGAGGAGATCTTTGGTCTCTATAATAGAATTACTATGTCCGGAACAAGGGAGGTGATGGTGCCCATTTTCACAACTCCAGTGACATGCCTTTTGCTACCCTGTAGTTTAACACTTTAAAGTTCCCCAAAGGGAACTTTAAACTTTAAAGTCTCCTTGGTTCAATGAAGGTCATTCATTCCTTTCTTCCATGTAACAACATCACCACAGCAGAATAAGAGGAAAGAGAGAGGACCACCAGACAATCCTCAACCTTCCTGATCTTGGTCAGGCCATGTGCAAAGTATTATGGTCAGTTCTGAGAACCATATTCAGGAAGGTCATTGAGAACTCAGAATACAGAGGGAGGATGATGACTAGGATGGCAAGGAAATTTGTACTATAGGGATAATTTGAAGGAACTTAGAGATATTTTAAAAGGAGATTTCTGTTCTGAGTAAAAATTGAACTCTGAAATTCCACAAAGTTGTGAAATTGTTTGGAATAAGGGAATGTTCTAAAGAAATTATTTTTGTTAGACGTTACCATACGAGTTTTCTACACAGATAATTGACCTCCATGGAGGCATCTTGACAGTAATATAGCAGTAATACAAACCACATAATAGTCTTCTCCTCCCTGAGGAAGAATGGGCAGGGCCTTTGTAGTTAAAGAAAAGATGCATCCCCTTTTCCCATTCCTTCTGAAAGAAGATATAGCTATGCCTGAATAATTCTCCTAATAAGGGAGTTGATATTGAATCTGGATATGAGAGCTGGAGATCTAGTCTAACCTTTCATTTTGTAGTTGAGGAAACTGAGGTGGAGAGGTCAAGTGACTTATCCAAGACTTATAAGGGCTTAGGAGCAGAATTAAGCTAGGATATGGGTCACTGACTCACATTCTAGTGCTTATGCCACTAAATCTTTGAGTCACATAAAAATGGCACTTTAGTCATTAGTTCTAATCTCTTCTCTAGACAGGAAAGTAGAACAATTAAATCAGATGGATGGAAACATCAATAACTCTCCCGGCTCCTGCTTATGCCTTGATGAGTGAGCAATGACATGGCAGGGGAAATGGCCAAAGCCCGAGAATGTAGAATTCACAATATGGCCACACAGCCCTGGGTCAAATCCCAGCCTTTCTGGACCTTCTTCAAAAACCAAAGGATGCAAATAAGGCTCTCTCAAGACCCTGGGTGATAAGCATTGTTTGAGCAGTGGGCATGCCTTCACTGCCTGAATTCTAGCAGAGCTTCAGTCTGGAAATCCCCAAGAGAGACTTTTAGTGGAGTAGACGGAGGGAGTAGGAAGACATTCATGCCTCAAGTTTCATGCACCTTGAAAGCATGTAACTAGAAGTCTTGTCTGTAGTTAGGACAGGTCAGGGAAGAAGGAATGACCATACAAGGATAAGCTATTGGCAGTCAGGGATGGGGAGAGGGAGCAAAAGAGGGAGTACTAGTAAAGGAGAAAAGGAGGTAGAAAGGAAGGTAGGAGGATATCTAGGGGCTGTTCCTGATTCCTATTCAGAGACTACTGAACTTATAGAACTTCAAAAATCTTGGAGACAATCTTGTTGTCTGAGGGCCAGAGTAGTTAAATAACTTGTTTAAGGTCACACAATTAGTAAGAAATTTCCTTTCTTTTAAAGACTAAATAAGCAGTGGCATCTTCCCCGCAAAAGGAGGGGAGATTTTGACTTTTTTTTGCCATTGTCCCGTTGACAAATCTCAAATTACAGGAATGCTCAAAGTTTCTCTTCTCATAAATATCTCTTCACTTACATTCTACAAAATGGAGATTCAGTTTGATTAATAAACTCCTCTTTTAATATTCAATTCAATTTAAAAAACACAAAGTGCCTACTATGTGTATTGTGTTCAATACAGGGGATACAAAGATAAAATTAGGCACCGCGACACAGTCATTGCTTTCAAAACTTTGCAGTTTGATAAGGGGTCTTAAGTCATGTGCACAAATAAATCTAATACAAACTGGTATGTAAGTGCATAGAAGTGGTCCAAACAGAGTGACCTAAGAATTAAAGAGCTTGGAAATCCCTTCTGAGAGAAGAGATCAGAGAAGGTGACAACAGGGAGAACTTGGTACCTGAGTTTGGTCTTGAAAGAGGAGAAGAATATGACCAGGCAGAGTTGTGGGGAGAGTCTATTTCTGGTTTTGGGGATGGCCTTGACCAATGGATGGAGGTGAGAGAAGATAGGGCATCAGCCCCCTTGAATGTGTCATCCCACAGAGCTTTTGGTAATGAACTGATCTGACCTTTAGAGGCATCTGGGATTCAACTCTCAGCTGTGGCTCCAAGAAGCTGTAGCATGGGTAGCACCACACCCTGGCAAGACAGGCTAAACCAGGTTGAGGGTAACTGACTTATCTGTGAGTCAAAGAGATATCTGCCCCAATTATGTGAAGAGCTTCCCTTCACTCCTAGAAGAATGGGCAGATGAGAATAACTTGCTCCAAAAGCCATAAAGGCAGTCGGAGCAGGTGCTGTGGAGCACTTAGAGTTTGGTCAGACATTGAAGATGCTAAATCCTGGACCATCACCAGTCATCTTGATTTGCGTTATGCCACTTGACTTGGATGTCTCTGGAAGAGAGAGTAAAGCTGACAACTTGCACAACTTTGTCTCACTTAAATTCAATTCACTCCCCAGTCAAGACATCAGCCCATGAGGGCATTGGTCTTGTTCAAAAACAAAGCACAAACAATAATTGGAAGCCAGCAGACCTAGATTTGAATTCCAACTCTGATACCCACCAAAAGTATGACCTTGGACAAATCTTTGAGTCTCAGTTTCTTCATTTATAAAATGGAAGTGTTAGATTAAATATCTTTTGGTTCTGAATCTGAGACCCCTAATTCTCTGTCTCTAGTGATAATTCATATTTTCTCTTTCCAGACTCCCCTCCTCCAGGGGTTTCCATAATTACTATCCCTTGTCCATCCTGCTCTCGTGCCACATAACAGAACGATGTCATAGGGAGGGAAGGAAGATGTAACAATAATTCTGAGATTTCAGTCATGAATTGAGAAGATGGTTGTGCCATCAACAGAGATAGAGAAGTCAGAAAAAACAAAAGGTGGCTTAGAGACAGAGAAGGTAATGAGTTTAGTTAGATGTATTGAGTTGGAGTGATATCAGGACATTCACATGAACTTATGAGTCAGGTTGCAGAAAATTTGGGATTGGAGTTGAGGGAAAGATTGGGGTTTGAGACAGAAGTTGGGGAGTCATCTCCATTAAGAGAGTAATTGAATTCGTGGGGTTTGATGAGATTGCCAAGGGAGAGAATGCAGACACAGAAGAGAAGAGGACCGAGTACAGAATCTTGGGGGAATCCCATTCTAGGGGGAAGAGGAAGAGAATCTGTCAAAGGAAGCAGAGAATAAATGATCAGACCAGTAAAACAGGAGCTAGAAGATTATAACCCTTTGGTCCCAGCAGAGGTGGAGAAAACATTAAATCAGGCACTTAGAGAGTATGACCAACGATGGTTAGTTTGCAGGTTTCACCAGGGTAAGGTGCTTTCAGTCACCTTTATAGATTTAGACTCCAGCTTTTTAATGAGGGAGGGCTCCTTTACCCAGTTCACAGACTGGCATTTTATTCATAGGACCAGATCAGACAGTGCCTCATTAAATAGGGTCAGGAGGTTTGGCTCTGGAGACAAGCACTGTTGTCAGCTTGGTGCACCACATGAGGCATTCCCACATGGCCTTGGTCACGTTTGAGTGGAGCTGTTACCCAATGACACGTTGTCATTTGAAATGAACTAGTGAGACGATCAAAGTGCTGGAAACCACTGAGGTTCCAGTCAGTTTGACTGTTCCAGGGTTGGAAGAGGCTCTTTGCCAGGACTTCGTAATTCTCACTTATAAGAATTATACTCCCGCTGTAACTGACGTCACTACACCTTTTGAAAATAGATATTCCATCTTTTAATCAGCCAGAGCAGACAGAGATGAAAAATATCAAATTAGTGTGTCAGCATGTGACTCAAGAGTGCTGCAGAGTGTGTAGCAGTAGGGATAATCAGGGCTGTAGAAAACTAGTATTGGGCTAGTGATCTATATTTTCAAAACTGAAAATCAACCCCAAGTATGTAAATCTCTTAAGGAAAATGGTGGTCCTTGGGACTTAGTTATATGGAAGGGTATACACATGTATATACATATGTATGCATGCGCATATACAAGCATATATACATATATGTATATGTGGAGACATGTGTATGCATACAGAGATAAATATGAGGAGACAATATAAATAATAAATATATATTAGATATAAAAATGATTTTATCCTTATTTAAATTGAGAAGTAATTACTAGTTTTATTTTATAAAGAACTGGTCTATAAGTTATTATTTTTTGCTCATTTAAAAATATGCGGATATTGTTTATATGTATATATTTTAACCTTGTGTTTTACCATTAGATATGTATGTATCAGAAAATTCTGAAATGAATGATTATACCATAACAATACTTGTAAATTGGTATAGTTTAAACATTATCTGAATAAAAGTAAAATATCTAGGATTATGTATTTCCATGTTGTTCCTTTCCTCCAAGTTTTTAAAATCAAAGAGTATGTCCCTTTTCCTCTTTGTACCTTCCTCAGCACCTTGCATATGGTAGGTCTTTAACAAATGCATGTTGGACTAGATTGCAATTCAAGGCAGTATTATTGGATCATAGATTTAGTACTTGAAGGGACTCTAGGGACTATCTAATCGAATCTTTTCATATTATGAATAAGGACATTGAGGCTCAGGGGGTAGAGATGACTAGCTGAACATGTATAGGCAGTAAGTGTCAAAGGATTGAACTGGAACCCAGGTTCTCTGACTACAAAGCATGGATCTTTCCATAGTTCTGCATTGAGGATATTTATTTTTTTTAAAAAGGAGGTGATCAACAGTTTTCCAAATAGTTGGAGAGCATGAAAATCAAGACCTTCTTCGATTATTCATACTTTCCTGTGAATTACTTTAATTTGGAGAAGAGAGAAGGACACAGAAAGGGAAGTAGAAACATACAAACGTGGCTCCCTACTCTCTGACTTTCTGAGAGGCGCAGCAGCCCTTTGCATTGTCCTGACATTCAGTCCTCTGGCAGCAGCCTTTGTCCTTAGGCTTGCCATGGTGTGTGAACAAGAAAAAGGCACAAAAACATTTGCTGAGCTACATACTATACTTATACATTAATCAGTGTGACTTAAACCCAGGTACCTGAGAGTCCAGCTTTACTGTAAAACTCCTAAGGTTTCCTCTTCTCTGCTTCTTTCCCTGTCATTCAAGCAGAGGGAACTTTTTTGGTACATCATCTGATTATGCAGACTAGCCAAAAGTAGCAATGGAAGAGAACCATTCCCAGAAACTGCTGATTTTGCAGTCTCTGGTCACATACATGCTACGAAACATTTAGCATGCACATGGGACCTACTGCTGTTGGACCTTTCCCCCTTCCATTCTGTCTTCCACTCACACACGTTGTTAGGAGTGCACTGCCTGGAGGTGAGACTCCTGGTTCCTTTGAATGCATGTTTTAATTCCTGTTTGAAGGACTAGGCTCTGTTGAAATCATTGACTTTTTGAAGTACTGCAGTATCATCGAACCCATTCTGTGTATGGGGTTGTCTTGGAAGGCTGGATTGCTAGATCAGTTTAGCTACTGTACTTCCCCTCTATAATTCCAAACTATTTCCCAAAGGCTTGGACTGAATCACAGTTCTACCAACAAAGTTTTAGTGTACTTCTTTTCCTGTAGCTCTTCCAGCATTGGCTGTTTTTGTCTTTGTCTTTGTAGCCCCAGATCCTTAGAGATGAACCTCTCTGCACTCTACTATGTTGGTCCTCTGAACTGGTTATTACATTTGGACTTGGATTAAGCATTTTTCTTGTAAAAGAATAATTCCAAAATTATAATAGAAGTCTTTGAATGGGCATAATGTGACATACAAAGATTCTTGTCATTCACTAATTCTTTAGAAATATCCTTCATGCAGAAAACAACGCTAACCTGGAAATCTATTTTCTAAGATGAACAGGAGGGGGCAGCCCTGTCTAAGCAAAGTTCATTCTGAAGAATTTCATTTATAAATCTGAATCCAGGGTAGCAAGTGAAATAATTTTGGTGCAGTGACTTTCACAGATTCCTAGAACTGGAATAGATTTCTCTATTCCATTTAGTTCATCCTTACTTCTACTACTTCTTCTTTTAAAAAAAAGTTTAATTGATACATATTTCTTTACATCATTGTCTCTTCCCAATGATCCTTCATATTCACCTGTAACTGTCCCTTATAACAAGGAAGTGCAGTTATTAACAAGGAAACACAGTTAATCAATACAAACCAAGATATTGCTGGGTCAAATGGTGAATTCCTGAAACTACACCTATAACTCATCACTATTCTGTCAAGTCAAGGGATCTATTTTTCACTGCCAGGTCTACTTTCAGACTTCTCCAGACATCTGGGTGTGTAGCTAGTTTTAAAGATTGCTAAAGAAAGAGGTTGCTGAAAAGATGAAAAGAGACAGAAATGGCCAATATTGATAGTTTTATAGGAAGACAGGCACACTAATACTTGGTTGGTAGAACTGTTATTTGGTTCAACCCTTCTGAGAAACAATTTGAAATTATGGAGGAGAATTACTAACCCAAATATGCTCTGATCCAGCCATCCCATCACTGAGCATATGACCCAAGGATGTTTGTTAATGCCTCATGGGGAGCTCAGAGGTAATCTAATCCAACCACCTTGTTTTTCAGATAAAGAAACTGAGATCTAGAAAGATTGAAGTCACTACCCTAAAGCATTAGGATGCAAACCTGGGTATTTTGACTCCAAATCCTGTGGTATTTCCTTTATTACACAATTGTCTTTGGAGGGGACTTAGCTTTGAATCTCAACCCTGCTACTTACTATCAGTGTGACCTTAGACAATTTTTTTTTTAGATTACTGGGCCTCAGTTTCCTCATCTGTAAAATGAGGAGATTGGACTAGATGATCTCCTAATTCTCTGCCAGCTCTAAAGCTATGATCCTTGAGTTGATGAGGTGTTCTCAGGCTGTCCTCTTCCAGGGTCTTTGGCTCTCTGCCATAACTGAGAACTAGCAGGATGCTTGTCCATCATTGGAGAGCAGGTGGGGCTTTGGGGTCATTAGTGGCCCATTGTGACTAGATTCCTAGAGACAACACTCTGGAGTTCACAGCAAGGTGTGCCCCCTCACCTCCCTCTTCACTTTCCCTCCCCTGATTTCCTGCAGGAAACAGCACTTAGGAAGCTACAGGGGCTGGGCCATCCGGTTTGCAGTGAGAACACTTCCATTCACCTGCAGCTTGGCCATGCATGTGTTTTGTTTACCTTTCAGAGAGTTGGTTGCTTGGCTGCAGTTGAGTGGAGGTTGTCATCCTTTCATCGACCAAGTTTCCTGCCTAGGGGTAGGACAAGCTCCTTTGGTGACAGCTTTTCTATGTATATCCCTAACACATAAATAAAGAGACCACATCCCCACTATCTAGGTACCCCAAGCCTAGTAGAATTGATCATACTGTGATTGAAGGGAGAGGCAGGGAGGGAGAAATACTATGTCTGAACTTCTCTGAAATTCCAGAACTAACCTTCCTTAGTAGTTTGCAAATATTCTTACTAGCTGTTTTTAAAAATGGTTCAATTCAGTCAAACTAAGTTTTGATAAATAGAAACAACTGAAATCATAGATTAGATAAGGAAACTGAAACCCAGAGGCTTCCCCAAGGTTGTACGATGCTTTAGGGGCAAATCTATGATTCAAAACCAGGTTTTCTAAACGGATCTTCGCCCCATCCTGCTCTTTCCACAATAATAATTAATAATAAGAACAGCTAGCATTACTATAACCCCTACTCTGTACTAGGCACCGTGCTAAGTTTTTTAAAAAACTATTATCTTATTTGGTCCTCACAGCAATCCTGGGGAGTAGGAGTAATTACCCCCATTTTATAGTTGAGGAAACTGAGGCAAAGGTTAAGTGACTTGAACAAGGTCACACAACTAGTAAGTTCCTGAGGCTGGATTGCCTTTTTACATTACCTTTCATGTTTTATTTGGAAGTAATGGAGGAGTAGTGCAGAGGTGGGCACAACAAAGGGGTTTTTTCAAATGAATCCAACACCATTTCTTCTGTGGGTTTATGGTATACACTCAGTTCTTGCATCTTATTCAAATCATTGAATTTCTTATCTTTCTTAATCTATTGTAATGTGACCAGCTTTTATTAATCAACTACTATGTGTAAGGCATTATTTTCTGGGAAAAAAACAACTGGAGATAGCCCCCAAATCACATAGGATGTTTCCCCGGGTGCAAGTTGTTCTATACATTTTCCACTCAAAACCACACAATAACTCACTCTCCTAACTGCTTGCCTTCACCAATTAGTCAAAGGAAATCATTCAAAACAAAAACATTTAAAGAAATATTCATAGTAAGAAAAGTAGTAATAAAAATTCTCTCCATAAGCCTGGCGTACATTCTCCCACAAATATGCACACCATTAGTGGGAAGAATAGGGACCTGTAGGGGTTGCATAGTGAAGGCATAGGTGTGACAGTGTACACAGAATGAGCATATGAGAACAAGGCACCTGCATGCATGGGCAACTCCCACCTACCATGCCTAAAGTCTATGTCTTCTGTTGATGTTTCAGATCCACTCCTTCTAGGGTCTTTCCTTCCTGGTGATCTGTCTGTCTCTGCCAAGCATTTTCCACTTCTACTCTGCTGGATACTGCTCTGTCGGCACCAGGCTCACTACTCATCAGTGCTAGGTTTGGCTCCATTGAAGATTTTGCTGAACTTCCCATTAGTGATTTCATCTGGAGTTCTCAGTTAGGGTGCCATCTCTGCCTCTTAAGTGCTTTGCTGTCACTCCTTTAACTTAAAGCCTAGAGCTTATATCTGCCAGTTTTTCCCCCCTGGAAAAAACACCTAGTTACCAGGCTAAAGAAAAAGTCCTTCCTAGCTTTTTTTCTTTTATGGAGACTTGTCTGCTTCTCTGAGCCTTGTCTAGAACAGACATTTTCTCTCCAGAAAGAGATTTCAGTTATCTCTCATTTTTGTTAAGATATCTCATGTAATTTTCTATTTAATTTCTGATGGTCAAACTATATATCTAGCCAACTATATCTAGGCAACTCTTTCAGCAAACTATCAAAAGCTCTTTGGTCTACGATCTCTCAGTTTTTCAACTCCAAAACTTGTTTGTTCTCCAGTGGAATCCAATGCATAGAAGAGGGGAAAATATATAGGCACAAAACTAAGCTCAGGGTCAGGGTTATTGTTTTCCTCCTGCCTCGCTATATTTCTGTCTTAAATATGTATACATGATTATCAAAAATTTAGTTCTATGTATATATGAACTTAAATATGTATACATTAAATATATAGTCATATGAGTAAATATATAAAAATTAATATGGTAAATATGAATATGTGACTACCAAAGAATTTGTTCTACACTAAATATATGAAATTATTGCTTTTATTTTAAGATCAAATAGATTATGGTAGGAAAAAAGAAAAGCCAACAGTTTCAAAGATGACTTTTTTCTCAGTAGGTCATAATTGGTCTAGTACTATACAAAGTCACATAATCTCTATAATAGGATAACAGAAAGTAGAGTTTGTCTTTAAACTATCATAATAGTATTACATGGATAATACACTACATTTTTAGGTTGCCACTCAGCCTACTACTTGAGTCATTCACCTATTTGATCTTATCCCAAGATATGGGACAGTGGTGTCAAACTCAGCTAGAAATGGACCACTAAACTGGATATAAGGATCCCTGTGGGTGACACATTGACTTAGAAAACCACATATTAACATTATCTATGTTTTGCTGAATTTTTATTTATTTTGTTAAATATTTTCCAATTATATTTTAGTCTGATTTGGGCTATACTCATGGGTGTTGTGGCCTGAATGTAGACTATGGATTACTGTTGGTGACACTACTGACTTAATATAATCTAGGGGTGTGTTTGAAATTTTATTTCTAATTGAAAAAATTGCAACATCTTATTAATTTATCTGTTGCCTTAAACCCATACCCCAGTTCATACCCCAGTTCATTAAATACTATTTATTAAAAAATTAGAGAAATGTTCTTTCCCTTTCTTTTATATTTTAAAGTTTCCTGGTTGCTTGCAGAATTTATTATTTGTTATTAGAATAGTTAACTTCAATCACTCTGTTTTGAAGTTTTCTTTTTCTAGAGGTGATATGTGAATTCTTTCAGTTATTATTTTGTTTTATATTCACAAGTTCTGGGGAGTTTTCTTTTATTATTTCTTACATTATAGTGATTAGGTTTTTTGACTTGTCATTTTTTTTTCTGGGAGGCCTATACCTACCTTAAGCTGAATCCACATATCCTATCTTCAAGATCAATGTGACTTTATTGTATAAAGATCATGTGTTCTTTTAATATTAATGGTTTTTGGATTTTTTTGATTTTCTTCTTATAGATTGTCCTTTACTTCAGCATATTTGTATTTCCAACCAATTATTCTCTCTTTTATTTCTTTGGAGAGATTCATCACCATGGATTCAGGTTTTCTATTCTGCAAATTATTTTTTACCTTTTGTTTTCTTTAAACTCTTTCAAGATTCTATTCTATTTTGAACCATTTGAAAACATCTGGATGCAGTTCCATGCTTTCTTGGAAATCCACAGGGTCCTGTATGAGACCATTAGGTATTCATTTAATTTATTTTTTTCTACAGTATTTATTTGGAGTCATTTGCAGTCATTTAGATATCTTTGTAGACAACTGTTCATCTCTTTTAACATCTTTCTTGTTGTTTGATCTGCTTTTCCTTAAGGCTTTTAATTGAGTTTTTTTCTCCTGAGATCCTTGGTGATTTTAGTCTTTTTTTCTTTTATTATTCTGTTTCTTACTTTCTGATTCCTCCTTTGATGTCAGATGCCCTGGGGGGCTAGACCCCAAAGCTCTCTCTCTCTCTCTCAGCCTCCTCTTACATTGGAGAATTTACTTTTCACTGACTTCACCCCCATCCCCAAGTAACCCCAGCTGGATGCCTGTTCCTTTCCTTCAGTCCTGGCGCTGCCCACATGCATGTTAGCTCCCTGCCCCAGTTCCTTCTGCTCTTTATTTTTTTTTAACTGAGTGCTGCCTCCCCAGGCTGTACCTGCTCTTGCACTCCTACACCTTCTTTTCCTCCTCTACGAGTGGTTGGAAAGAGTTGAGATCTGCTGTTTATTTCCATAGAATGGAAGAGATGAGGGCAAAGGCAGGGTGTGCCAGCGAAGACTGTAGCAGAAGCAGGAAAATTGCAGGGTGGATACCAGAATACACGGGTCAGGTTGTGTACCCTGCCAGACTGTGGGTGCTGGTGGTGGAAGAGGTGCTGAGTAAGCCGATTAGGGATTAGCATTCTCCACTGTAATTCATAAAGCAATTGCCTTGTTGTGCTTCTTAGTGTGTTTTCCTATGGAGAGATTGTAATTCTTTTATCCATGGGACGTAATTTTTCTTTTAGGGAATTTTTGAGAATTAACGAAGACTAAAAAATATTAGTCTTCTATCTTGTTGATTATGTGACCCAGAAGGCCATTCTTTCCCAATAATGATTATTCTTATTTCTCTCCTCTTCTTTCTGTTGTCTACCAGCTTGGATCGATAGATTTATTTATTATTTAACAATTGTGATTTTTTTTTGCATAATAACAACTTGTGGAAATGCAGTAAGTTCTTTGGATAGCGTTGGGAGTACGCCTTTCCTATTAAGGGATAGTGATCAGGAAAGTGGCACAAACCTAAAAATAATTTTTACTACACTAGAAATATTTAGGAGGAAAGATAGATATAATTTTAGTCAAATATCCCCACTCTGAGAGGAGCAGATTGGACCAACCTCATGGCTCCCCTTCAAGTAGGAATCAAAGTCTCCTTGGAGAGGGGTGGTGAGATTTCAGAGATAGATTTTCCTTCAAGCTTCATTTGGACATTGGCCGTATACATATAACATACATGGGCAATACACCCACTCTACATAGACCGTCACAAATATTGAGTAATAAACAAATCTATTTTTCAATTGATGGCAAATAAAAACAGAGAAATTATACAGATTAGAATGTACCAGGAAGTGCACAGAATGAACTCTACAAGTCAGAGTGAGAGAAAAGAAGAAGGAAAGAAAGAGGGAAAGGAGAAAGAGAGAGAGAGAGAGAGAGAGAGAGAGAGAGAGAGAGAGAGAGAGAGAGAGA
>CM053772.1:242999308-243081549 GCA_028658325.1 Potorous gilbertii | reverse complement strand
CATCTCTCTCATTTCTCTTCCCAGTTTTTCCTCCACCTGTCTAACTTGATTTTCAAAATCCTTTTTGAGCTCTTCCATGGCCTGAGCCCACTGAATATTTATTTTGGATGTTTGGGATACAGAAGCCTTGACTTCTATGTCTTTCCCTGATTGTAAGCATTGTTCTTCCTCATCAGAAAGGAAGGGAGGAGATATCTGTTCACCAAGAAAGTAACCTTCTATGGTCTTATTTTTTTTCCCTTTTCTGGGCATTTTCCCAGCCAGTTACTTGACTTCTGAGGTTCCTCTCTACCCCCGTCCAGATCTGCTGCTTGGAGTCTAAGACTCAAATGCTGCTCCCCAGCCTGAGGGCTTTCAGTGGCGGTCCCATCTGCTATTCAATGTGAGCTTAAGTTCTGGAGCTCAGGTAGGGGCAGACCCACCTCCCAGGCTCAGTTCCCTCAGGGGGTTTATGCAGAGACCTTCAGTAATGGACCCGAGCTCCTGCCTGCTCCAGGAACCTCTGGCCACCACAGCCTCTGCCGCTGCCTCCCGAGGGGGCCTGAATTATGGAGACACCCCGCTCCCCTCTAGGCCACCCCAGAAATCTCTCTCACTGACCTGCGAGCTTTTGGGTGGAGGGACCTTCACGACCACTGGAGATTCTGTCCCTGAAGCCTAGTTGATCTGTTCCTCTTGGTGCCATGCAGTCAGGGAAGGGCTAGGCTCAGCTCCCATCTGGTGCGTGATGGACCTTTGGAATCGGTTTTTCAGGGCTCTCTGGAATGGAAATCTCTTTCACTCCATTGCTGTGTGGCTTCCACTGCTCCAGAATTTGTTGGGAGTTCTTTTTACAGGAAATCCATGGGCTGTGGGTTCGGAGCTAGCATATGTGAATCTTTCTACTCCACCATCTTGGCTCCTCCCTTCCCCCCCAGAAATACTGAAGAAAATAACATCTTAAAAAATAGACTAACCCAAATGGCAAAAGAATCCCAGAAAGCCAATGAGAAGAATGTCTTAAAAAGTAGAACTGGCCAAATGGAAAAGGAGGTCCAAAGCTCACTGAAGAAAATTATTTCTTCAAAATTATAATGGAGCAATTAGAATCTAATGGATTTATGAATAATCAAGAAATTTAAAAAAAACAAAAACAAAAGAATGAGAAAATAAAAGACAATGTAAACTATCTCACTGGAAAAACAACTGACCAGGAAACATAATTTTAAAATTATTGAATTACCTGAAAGCCATAATGAAAAAAAGAGGTTAGACATCATCTTTCAAGAAATTATCCAGGAAAACTGCCCTGATAGTCTAGAACCAAAGGGTAAAATAGAAATTGATAGAATCCACTGATCACCTCTGAAGAGAGATCCTAAGAGGAAAACTCCTAGGAATATTGTAGCCAGATTCCAGAGTTCCCAGGTCAAGGAGAAAATATTGCTAGCAGCCAGAAAGAAACAATTCTAGTATTGTGGAAATGTAATTAGGATAACAGAAGATCTAGCAGCTTCTACATTAAGGGATCAAATAGGATGGAACAGGACATTCCAGAGGTCAGAGGAGCTAGGATTAAAAAGAAGAATCACCTATCCAGTAAAACTGAGTATAATCCTTCAGGGAGGAAATTGGACATTCAATGAAATATGACTTTCAAGCATTCTTGATGAAAAGAGCAGAGCTGAATAGAAAATTTGACTTTCAAATATAAGAATCAAGAGAAGCATGAAAAGATAAACAGGAAAGAAAAACCATAAGAGACTTATTAAAGTTGAACTGCTTACATTCCTACATGGATTTATGATATTTTTAACTCATGATACCTTTCTCATATTAGGGTAGCTAGATGAGATAGATAGATAGATAGATAGATAGATAGATAGATAGAGATAGATAAAGGGTACCAAGTAGGTTGAATATGAAGTGATGATATCTAAAAATAAAATTAAGGGATGAAAGAGGAATACACTGGGAGGAGAATGGGAAAGATAGAATGGGGTAAATTATCTCACATAAAAGAGGCAAGAAAAAATTTACAGTGGAGGGGAATGAGTTTAGAAATCTATCTTGTCCTTCAAGAAAGTAAAGGGGAAGGGGATAATAGGGGAGATGGTAAAGGGAGGGCAGACTAGGGGAACAGGTAATCAGAATCCATGCCATCTTAGGATGGGAGAGGGGAGAGATGGAGAGAAAATTTGTAACTCAAAATCTTGTGGAAATGAATGTTGAAAATCAAAAATAAATTAATTAAAAACATTTTTAAAAAAACTTTGAAAGTAGAGAAAAGCTTTATACAATTTTCATGAATGTTTAATAATACATCTGGTTTAACTACTTCAGTGAAAAAAAGTAAGCTCCTCATGTCTTTATTCATTGCTTTTTACACAGACATGCACTGGCAATAAAAATTTCCAACAACTCTGAAAGAAGTTTTTGTCAGCAGTCATAAATGTCATCAACTTTATCAGAAGCAGGTCTCAGAATGTTTCTCTATAATACAGAAGTCTTCTGCTGCACAGAAGTGTTGGTTTTTAAGAGGACAAGTCTTGAAGTGTTTGTTCAAACTAAGGGCAGAAGTTTCACTTTTTTAGAAAGAAAAAGAGAACCTATTCTTGGAATACTTTGAAAAAAAGGATTCTATTCATTGGTTGACTTCTCTGATAGATATTTTTAACCATATAAATGAGACAAATTCAATTCAACATCCTGAAGTCACAATTATGGATGCTACTAAAAATTACAAGCTAATTTGTTCATATAGAAAAAGAGAGTAAAGATTAACACCCTTGCAATCTTCCAAACGTTAGAGAAAATACTTTACCAAGATGGAGATGACATACAACATTCATTGTCAGTGCCTTTGAAAAGAAAACCCTGTGAACATCTGGAAATACTTCAAAACTCCTTGAAAATTCTATCTTGATGACACTGAAATTGAACCATGAATTTCCAATATTTTTATTTCTGATATACACTGTATTGAAAATACTGACCTTGTCCAAAATGAACCTATTGATGCAAAAAAAAAAACTTTGCATGATTGGAGTTTAACTCAAAAAGCCCTGGAGAATCCTGGTATTCCTTAAGAAAAGCATATCCTCACTTTGCAAATTATAGAAGCTTTAATTCCATTTGCAAGAACATATCTTTGTGAATTAAGATATTTAACACTTTTAACCACCAAAACCACCCCACAGTTTAATGTTTTATTCAAGATAAGCAATAACCATCAAATTAATGTCTTTTTAAAAAATTACCTTGCCTGTATTTTAATGTATTGTTTTGTTACCTAATACATTAATAATCATATCTATTACCATAACACAATTAAAAATATTTTTATAATTATTTGAATATAGTTTTTTTTTGTAATCCTATGTATTTTATTTTATGCATTTAAAAGACTCTAACAAGGGGTCCAAAGGTTTACTGGTCACTAGATAAAGGAGTCCCATAATGCAAAAGAGGTCAACATTTGCTCTGCACAAACATGGTGTTAATAGGACTGGTTTTACAAGCATTCCATTTTGATTATACTGCTAAGCTTTTGCTCAAACTGTGCCCCTCATTCAAATGCCAGCATCCTTCCTCTTAACAGCTAAGATCAAACATCACCTCTGCCTGGTCTTTTCTGGTCATTGTGGAACACCATGATTTTTCCTTCCTCTGAAGTCATTATCTATACCAGTAGACTCAGATGCAGATTGGCCAGGTGTCTTATATTTATATCCTTAATCTATTTGGCAATATTGAAATCTTGGCTTGTTTTCACAATGACTTGTTCACTTGATTACATAGTCATCTGAACCAAAGGGTAAAAGGTTGCTGGATATTACTTGAGGGGATACAAGCAGCTAAAATATCCTAAGACCTGAAAACTTGATTTCCCTGGCCTATCCTATTGATTTGCCAATTAATAATGTACCCTACAATAAGTGAGATGTTGTCCCTCGGTTCTCCTTGATACAAATAGAGCCTTCCAAGTGACTAGACAGTGGAGTATGGCCACACTCAACCCTCACCCCAGAGGTACTTGTCTTCCCTGAATACACCCTATACCCCAAGTACATACACTCATATGGTGCCCCAAAAGTCTTGGTGCTATTTAGAGCTATTAAAGTTTAAAGACATTAAAAGCATTCAATAACTTTCATCGTTATAAATTGCACTGAGACTTTTGGGACACCCTATGTATAACACCTCAAGGTTCATGAAGCACATTTCCTAGATTTTTCAATTTAAGATTCAAGAATCCTGTGAAGTAGTCATTACAGTCAATATTCCCATTTTATGGAGATGGGAGCTGAGGTTTAGACAATTAAATGACTTGCTTGTAGCTACACAGTTAAGAAGTGTCTAAGAAAAGATTTGAACTCAGATCTTTCTGATTCTACATCTATTTTACATGGTTTCTCTGATCATGAACAAAAGTCCAAAAGTTAGAAGGAATAGGTTGAGTTGGGGGACTACAAGGCATTCCTGGTTGGCAGGATGGTAGACTGAGATGCAAAGGCAAAAAATTCTTAAGGGCCCCATTCCTAGGTGTCTGAGGATTGAAAACCAGCCTGCCTGCACAGGCTCTGGGTCACCACCCTCCTTCTAGCTCACATTCAAAAGTTTTTAAATCCCCAAAGGATAAGAAACTAAGTCTCATGATGAGACGAGCAAGTTGGCAGGAGAACTCAGAAGGGGTGATAAAGAAGTTGGCAAGGCCTGGGAGGGGCCCAGCAGCAGCACCGCCTCAGCCTCCTTTATGCTGCCCGTGGGCAAACAGGTACTTTCCAGGAATTCCTTTGCAGGTAAGGAATGATCTGGAGAAGAACAAAGTATTTTCTGTTTAGTTGGAGTCTGATCTCCCAGGCTGTGGAAGAAAAGATTCTTTGGAAGATTCCTTAGAAGCAAAACATTGAGCCAGTTCTCTAGCACTTGAATGACAGATAAGAATGCCAGAGAAAAATGGAACTGACCTGGGTCGGGGATTGGGAAAGAGCACCCCGACCTTCCTCCAAAGCTAACAGGGAAGCAGTCTCTATGACTATTCATGGAAAAGGGAAAAGGTACTAGAGTGGAGTTCAGATCCTGGTTCTGTTACTCACTCACTATCTGTGTATTCAAGGGCAACTAATTTCCTCCCACTCCATGCACCCCACCCACAATTATCTCATCTGTAAGAAAATGGTGTTGGATTAGGTTGTTTCTATGATTTAATCTAGCTTGAAGTTCTATGACCATTGGAGTTTACCAGGATTCGGGAAGAATTTGAGTTAAGAAGAAGTATTCTTGCCATAGTTAATGAGGGGGCTCATGAAGATGACAGCTGCTTGATGCTGATGTGAGGAGGGATAAAAGACTTCCTTACTCCCAAATTTTCATGCATACAGGCATGCACACACATCCTTGCTCTGAATCATCTCTTTTGATTAAGACATGTCTACTAAAGGTTCCTATGAAATGCAAATACTACCCCTGGGTGAGGGAACCTATTAATCCCTTTGCTCCCAATAAGCACAATAGCTGGAATTCATGAAACTAAGTTCCTGTAAAAATGTTTCAAATGTTCCAGTAGGTTACTATGAATATGAACAAAATATGTTCCCTGGACAAAGGAATCCATTAATCCCTCAGCTCACAGCGAACATATTAGCAGGGATTTGTGGTATTGATTGGCTAACCATCATTGAGCAGAGGGAAGCTAGGATTGGGAGGAAAGGAAATGAACTTAAGACTCCATTCAATTGTGATAAGAGGAGGAACATTATAATGAATGAAAGAAAAGGCATTTATTGAATGCTTAATCAAACACCATGCTAAACGATGAGGATAAAAGATAAATGCAAAGACAATCTCTACTTTCAAAGATCATACATTCTAATGAAGAGAAATACATATTAGAGAGTGGTAGCCAAGGAAGCATATTTTGATTTAGAGGCTTCCAAGAATGGTAAGTAGACCATAGGATAATTGAATGGCACATCATTTCCAAGAGCAATGGCAGACAACATTGATTTGTATGTCACCCCTCCGCTGAATATTTGACTTGTTCTTTTATCATCCCACATTCTAGAGAAAGTGAGGAAGTATATTTGAATATTTGCTTTCTAGTTCATGAAGTTGCAACTTTCCCATTAATTAATTAGCTAGAGACTCCACTCCAGTTGTACAAAAATGGTTAATGTTAATCTCCTTTCCCAGTAGTACTCATTTCTTAATATAGCAAATACTTTAATTTCATATGATTTAATAAATATTAAAATTACTGAATACATACAATTTATTGACAAATGAAATTGGTAATAAACATAGCAATGAGGATAACACCTTGAATATAAGAAATGTCACAGCCAGAAACACTTGAAATCTTCACTCTAAGGTCAGTTAACTTCTATTCATTTGTGAACACACAATTCGACACCATTCAGTTTCTCCCAAGGTTCCAAGTAAAGTATCTTCTCAAAAATCTCCTTCAGGGTAAAAAAGAGGGATGCACTGAGAGAAGGGGAAAGGGATAAAAAGAATGTGGGAAATTATTTCACATAAAAGAGGCACACAAGGAAGAGATTTTACACCAGAGGTGAAAATGGGGGATAGGGTCAGCAATGAGTGAACCCTACTCTCATCAGAAATCAAGGAGGGGGAAAAATACATACACACACTCAGACATAGACATCTACCTCATGCAACAAGGAAGTAGGAGGGGAAGGGAATAAGAGAAAGGAGGAGAAAATAAAAGAGAGGGCAGCATAAGGGAGGCAGTGTTCAAAACATCTTACAATATAACAGACTTTTGAGGAGAGACTGGATAAAAAGGAAGAAAAGGATAAATAGAAGAAAATCGATTGGATGGTAATACACAGATAGCAATGATAATTATGAATGTGAATGAAATAAACTCACCTATAAAATGGAAGAGGATAGTAGAACAGATTAGAAATCAGAATTTAATGATATGCTGTTTAAAAGAAACACACTTGAAACAGAGACACACAAAGAGTTAAAATATAGGACTGAAGAAGACTCAATTATGCATTAGCTGAAGTAAAAAAGGCAGGGATAGCAATCATGATCTCAGACAAAGAAAAAGCAACAACAGACCTAGTTTGTTTTTTAAATTATTACATATTTAGTATTTTATTTTTCCCCACTTACATGTAAAAACAATTTTTAACATTTGTTTTTAAAACTCTTGAGTTCCAAATTTTTTTCCTTCCTCCTTCCCCACCCCCACCCCTCATTAAGAAGGTAAGCAATTCAATATAGGTTATACCTGTGCAGTCATGCAAAATACATCCACAATAGACGTAGGGTGAAAGAAAATATAAAATAAATGTAATAATAAAATATTTATAAAATAATATATAAACAAAAACTCAAGCAAAGTAAAAATATATATGTATATCTCTATGTATCTCTATCTCTATCTATCATCTATCTATTTATCTAATCTATCCATCTGTCTATCTATCTATATGCTTCAATCTGTATTCAGACACTACCAGTTGTTTCTTTGGGGATAGGTAGCATTTTTTCATCGTAAGTCCTTCAGAGTCATCTTGGATCATTGCATTGCTGAGAATGATAAGTCATTCAAAGCTGGTCATCTTAAAATGTTGCTGTTACTTTGTACACAGTGCATTTCACTTTGCTTCAGCCCATGAAAGTCTTTCCAGATTTTCTGAGAGCATTCCACTCATCATTGCTTACAGTACAATAATATCCATCATAATCACATACCACAACTTGTTCAGTCATTCCCCAATTGATGGGCATCTCTTCAATCTCTAATTCTTTGCCCCCAGAAAAGATTATATATATATGTATATATATATATATATGTGTATATATATATATATATATATATATATATATATATATATATATATATATATATATATATATATATATATATATATATATATATATATATATATATATATTTCCTTTTTGTTTTTTATCTCTTTTGGATTACAGACCTAGTAGTGATATTGCTAGGTTTCAAAGGATACGCACAGTTTTATAACTCTTTCGGCATAGTTCCAAATTGCTCTACAGAATGATTAAATCAGTTCACAACTCCACCAATGGTATATTAATGCCTCATTTTCCCCACATCCCTTCCAATATTTGTCATTTACTTTTTCTATCCTGTTAGTCAATCTAATAGGTATGAGGTAGTACCTCAGCATTGTTTTAATTTGCCTTTCTCCAATAAATAGTGAGTTAGAGTATTTTTTAATGTGGCTATGGATAGCTTTGATTATTTCATCTGAAAACTGATCATATCTTTTGATCATTTATCAATTGAGAAATAACTTATTTCTATAAATTTAACTCAGTTCTCTATATATTTGAGAAATGAGGCCTTCATTGGAGAAACTTGAAAATTTTTTCACCTTTATTCTTGCTAACTGCATTTACCTCCATCTTATTCTCCCATCTCATTTATTCTCTCCTTTCACTCTATCCCTCCTCCAAAGTGTTTTGCTTCTGACTACCACCTTCCTCAATCTTCCTTCCTTTCTATTACCCCCCTCCTTTCTCTTCTCCCTTTTCCCTCATATTTTCCTGTAGGGCAAGACAGATTTCAATACCCAATTCAGTGTGTATATTATTCCTTCCCTGAGTCAATTCCAATGACAGTAAGGTTTACACACTTCCTTCACCTCCTCCCTTCCCCTCCATTGTAAAACCTTTTTCTTGCTTCTTTTATGTGAGATAATTTACTCCATTCTACCTCTCCCTTTTTTTCTCCCGGTATGTTCCTCTCTGTCACCCCCATTTTGATTTTTTATATATTCTGTCATATTCAATTCACATCTATGCTCTTTGTCTATATATACTCCTAACTACCCTAATGATAAGAAAGATCTTATGGGTTACAAATATCCTATTTCCATGTAGGTATGTAAAGAGTTTAACCCCATTAAGTCCCTTATGATTTCCCTTTCCTGTTTACCTTTTTGTGCTTCTCTTTAGCCTTGTATTTGAAAGTCAAACTTTCTATTCAGCTCTGATCTTTCCATCAAGAATGCTTAAAAATCCTCTATCTCATTGTATGCCCATTTTTCCTCCTGAAAAATTATACTCACTTTTGCTGGGTAGGTGATTTTTGGTTGTAATCCCAGCTCTTGACCTCCAAAATATCGTATTTCAAACTCTCCAATCCTTTAATGTAGAAGCAGCTAAATCTTATGTTATCCTGACTGTGACTGCATCATCTTTGAATTTCTTATTTCTGGCTGTAATATTTTTTTCTTGACCTGGGAATTCTGGAATTTGTCTATAATATTCCTGGCAGTTTTCATCTTGGAATCTCTTCCAGGAGGTGATTGGTGGATTTTTTCAATTTCTATTTTACCCTCTGGTTCTAGAACATCAGGGTAGTTTTCCTGGAAATTTCTTGAAAGATGATGTAGAATGTCTCTTTTTTTTTTTTTTGGATCTGGGCTTTCATGTAGTCAAATCATTTTTAAATTATCTCTCCTAGATCTATTTTTCAGGTCAACTGTTATTACATTGCGTTCTATTTTTCATTCTTTTGGTTTTGTTTTATTCTTTCATGATTTCTCATAAAGTCACTAGTTTCCATTTGCTCCATTCTAATTTTGAAGGAATTAGTTTTCTTCGGTGAGCTTTGGACCTCCCTTTCTATTTGTCCAATTCTGCTTTTAAAGGTATTCTTCTTTTCATTGACTTTTTAGACTTCTTTTACCATTTAGCTTAGTCTATTTTTTAAAGTGTTATTTTCTTCAGTATTTTTTTTTATTTCCTTTAGCAAGCTGTTGATTTGATTTTCATGATTTTCTTGCATCACTCATTTCTCTTCCCAATTTTTCTTCTACCTCTCTTACATGAATTTTCAATATCCTTTTTGAGCTTTTTCATGGACTGAGACCAATTCATATTTTTTGGAGGCTTTGGATGTAGGAGCTTTGACTTCATTGTCTTCTTCTGAGTGTGTGTTTTGATTTTTCTTTTTCATCATTGTAATTTTTTATAATCATAGGGTTTTTTCCCGTTGTTTGCTCATTTCCCCAGCCTATTATTTGGCTTTTAATTTTTTTGTTAAAGTAGGGCTCTGCTTCCAGTTTGAAGGGTGCACTGTCTGAAGGTTTTGTGCAGCTGTTTTCAAAGATACTTCTAGTGACCTGTAAGGAGAGGCATTTGCTACTCTCTTGGCCTGTGCTCTGATCTGTGAGTGAGCACAAGTTACTCTTTTCTGCCCTGGAACTGTGAAGAGGGTTCCTCCTCTACTTCTGCTGCAAGTTCTTGTGTGCTAGTGCTCCTCCTTGCCTTGGGACTGCCACCCAGGACTGTGACACAGATACAGGTATGGGCAAAGCAACAGAGTCCTGCCTCAGGGCTAGCAAAAAGACCCCTATAATCTCCTTCTGTTCAGTTGTTTGACTCCCTTACCATCTGGGTGCTGAGAGTTCTGGAAACAGTCACTGCTGTTGCTGATTCAGTCATTCCCAAGGCTTGTTCCTGGTTTGCTACGTCAGCATTGTGCTGGTGTGGCCTGCACTGGATTGTGCTCCTCTCTCACACAGGTGTGATGAATCTTCCCTACCGACTTTCTAAGTTGTCTTTGGTGTCTGTGGGCTGAGAAGTCTAGAAACTGCCACTCCTACTAATGATTCAGTTGCTCTGAGACCTGCTCCTAATTTGCTGTGGCCCAATCTGCACTGGCATGGCCTGCTCTGAACTGTGCTCTTCTCTTACCTTGGTGCAACAGACTTTTCCTGACAACCTTCCAAATTCTTTGGAGTTGGAAATTTGTTTCCCTCCATCTTTTTGTGGGTTATGCTGCTCTAGAATTTGTTTAGATCCATTTTTAAAGATATGTGGAGGGGTTTGGTGGAGAGCTCAGGTGAGTCCTTGCCTTTACTCCAATATCTTGTCTCTGCTTCCCTCATAGACCTAGTTAAAAGAGATAATCAGAGAAACTATAGTTTGTTAAAAGGTACTATAAATAATGAAGTAATATCAAAAAATTTTATAGCAAGTTTCTCTTATAAGGCCCTCATTTCTCAAATATATAGAGAACTTAGTCAAATTTATGAAAATGAGAGCCATTCCCCAATTGATAAATAGTCAAAACATATGAATAAGCAGTTTTTGGAAGAAGAAATCAAAGCTAGAAATATGAAAAAAATGCTCTAAATCACTATTGATTAGAGAAATGCAAATTAAAACAACTCTGAAATATCACCTCACATCTATCAGATTAGCTAACATGACAGAAAAGAAAACGACAAATGCTGAAGAGGATATAGAAAAAATGGAACACTAATTACCTGTTGGTAGAGTTGTGAACTGGTCCAGCCATTCTGGAACACAGTTTGGAACTATGCCTAGTGGTCTAAAAATCTCTGCATGTCTTTTGACCCAGCAATATTACTACTAGGTCTTTACATCAAAGAGTTCAAAGGAAAAGGATAAATATATACAACAATAATTATAACAGTTCTTTTTGTTGGGGCAAAGAATTGAAAATTGAGGGGAGGTCCATCAATTTGGGAATGGCTAAACAAAGTTGTGGTATATAAAAGTTGTATATATAAAACTACAAATACAATCTATCCTTCCTCATTATGGCCTGACTCTTTTAATGTAGCACTAAGATTTTTGGATTCCATATTACATAAGCACATTAAACTAAGGATACTAAACCCTTAAGTCTTTTTCACCTGAACAACTATAATGGAAGTCTGGCCCGTGCACAAACCCTATAAATTTTCTCAGCTTATATAACCTCATAAAGGTTGATGAAGAGTTATTTCTAGGAGAATCATGATGATGTATAAAGAAAGTGCCTAAGAAATATTGTGAAACATGTGTGGACATTCTCCAACTGACTGCAGTTGGCTAACCACATGGTTGGGAAGAGTTTTTTTTTTTAATTGTCCTGGGAGACAGAACCATCTGCATCTTCAAAAAGACCTGAGTCAACTTCAGATGCCTCTTTGCTCCATTTTCATCTGGGGAAACTTGGTGACTCTTTCTTTCATATTGGATACTCTTTCATAGTCTCCAGTTCTGAGAGATCAAGTAGTAAGTGGAAGTACCTTTTTCCTTTGAGGTCATATAGTCCCAAGAAATGGGGCTTCTTTGGCTGTTTTGTTAATTCATTTTCATTCTAATTCAAGGGATTATCAAGGAGTAGGAGAGTGAGCCACAGGAATCTAAGGGTTGGCATTCAAGCCATGTTTTGCAGCCAATATAGTGTTACTGCCCCAAGGACCATGGATCAAACTTTGGGAGTAATCTTCAGTACCCTAGTCCAGGGAAGGGACTTATTTAGCACTCAGGCTACATCTAGACATGAATTTGGGCTTAATGCTATGTAGGAATTGAGCTCTGCTATGCGCTTCATTCTGCCCCCTTCACCAAAGACCAAAGTGGTGTAGAGGAAATTTTGCTATACCTTTGAAGCAAATATTCCTTTCAAAAGCAATACAGTGTAAAGCTGTTAAATGGAACTTGAGTACTAGTGACTGACTTGTAACAAATTGGGAACAGCTGGTGGGGACTTGAATCCTTGCAGTACAGAAGAGAAATAGAGGCATTTAGGGGGTGCAGTGGACAGAGCATTGGCTCTAGAGTCAGGAAGACCTGAGTTCAAATTTGACCTCCAACACTTAGTAGCTTCATGAGTCACTTAACCCCAATTGCCTCCAAAACCTTGTCGTTGTTGTCATCATCAACAGCAACAATGACAACAAAGCCCAAGAAGAAGAAAAGAAACATTTCAAATCCTTCAGGGTATCCTAGCTATCTAAAGGGGAGCGCCCGTTCTGGAACTTTGAGGGGAGATGTAGCAGGCCTGGCCCTGAAAGAGTGAAGTGAGAGCATACACATTATATAGCTATCCAGCCTCACCTTTCCCAAATCTTCTATCATGCAACCGAGTCTTTGAACTCAAGTCCGGGACTTCACACCTCTCTCAAATTTCATCTTATTCGATTCACCTCATCCTTTTAGCCTGTCAACATCTTTCTGGATCCTGACTTTGCTCTCCAGCTCTATTCTCTTCTATCTTTGTACTGCCCACAAATTAGAAGTATATATCATCTATACCTTCATACAAGTCACTAATAAAAATTGTGAACATACCCAAGCCTTTGGTAGATCGCTGGAGCACTTCACTAAAGACCTCTTTCCAAGTTGACGTTTGTCCATTACCAAATTCTCTTTTGATCTGTTTGTTCAACCAGCTCAGCATCCTCCTCATGGTATTCTCTTCCAGTTAATGCTGCTCTGTCATTTCCTTTAAGGAGCTGTGGGGATCAAATTAGATAATATTTAGCATAGTGCCTGGTACATAATAGCATCTATATAAATGCTAATTCCACATTCCTCCCCTCATTCCCCTGTCAAATGTCTGGTTGAAATCCTGAACTACCATGTTGACCATAATGTTTTCCTGATCTGATAATTCTGTCAAAAAAGAAAACTTTATAAATTGTTCGTGTGGTATAATTTATTTTTAATGAATCCTTACTGGTTTATACTAATCAATTTTTCTAAGTACTTGGAAACCATCCTTTCCATTATCTTTTTTAGAATTTTTACCAGGAATTAACATCAAACTCAATAGTCAGTAGTTCTGAAGACTCTCTTTTCTTACCGTTTTTTTCTATCTTCTTGCATCATTTTCTCATGTGCAAGACTATTGTATTTCTCTTAAAAGAATATAGGTGGGGCGGGGCAGGTCAGCTGACTTGGGGTGAAGAAGGAGTGGAGGAAGAAGAAGGTTCGAGAGCTGTGGAGGACTAACAGTGTCAGCGTAACCATGGACAGCCAGTCGCAGGTGCAGCAGGCTGAGAAGCACGCTGCCGAGAAGGTTTCTTAGGCACACAAACAAAAGAACCAGAGACTGAAACAAGCAAAAAGAAGAAGCTCAGGTTGAGATTGAACCGTACCGACTGCAGAGGGAGAAAGAGTTGAAAGCTAAAGAAGCTGCAGCTCTTGGTAGCCATGGCAGTTGTAGCTCTGAAGTAGAGAAGCAAACCTTGGAGAAGATGTCTGTCCTCCAGAACCACTTCCAGAAGAATAGAGAGGAAGTCCTAGAAAACCTGTTGGCTTTTGTGTGTGGCATACATCCAAAAATTCATGAAAACTACTGCCTTAATGGATAGGATAAAAGAAATAAGCTCATATTCAATAGGTATAGTAGGGCTGTCCAGTTGCTCTACTGTAGAACGTGAAGAGCTAGCCATACTTCAATTATATTCTTGTATAAAAATTTAAAATTTTTCTGTATAGTATTTGGTATGGTACTTCAGTCTCTTTGGATTCTAGAGAATCTAGATTCATGCAGATTGAACACTCATCCTAAGACTGAATATTCTTATTCTAATTTCATACTAACTCATTTAGTGAGTACAGATTTTTTGTGCATTTTAGTTGGTAAGCTAGAGAATGTTACAGTTTCTGAGATGGTTTTTCTGCTGAAAAAAAATTTCTTAAAGAAGTTAACAATTGAATACAGTTCTATGCAGCATTCTCAAGGGCTTTATTATTGTAAACATCAGTGGAGTATTGGGAAGTAAAGAGCATCCTTAAAATAGCCCTATCTAGATGAGTTTTGGCATAATAATATTGCTGGTATAGCCATTTAGGATCCTTTGAGTTACCCTTGATGGAACAGAACCAGCTGATAGAAATCAAGTACTTATGAATACCATGTTTCATTTAGTATGTGGATGGTCACTTGAAAGTAAAGATTATTTACCATTCAAAAAAGAATACAGATAACCACTTGGCCATCACATTCATCAACTATTTTATGGCCTTGGAATTTCATTTGATTGGACTTCATGACTTGGGACTCACACAGAATAATTAGGTTCTATATAAATATATATATATATATATATGTACATATACATATTCATAAATTTTTAGCTTCTCCTTACTTATCTCAAATTTCATCTCTAATAAACATTTTGTTCTATTTCCCCCAGTTTTAAATTCATTCTCTTTTATATAGAATTTACATCAAAATAAGAAAAGCCTCATTCTGCCTACTCTCCATCATACATAAACATCTTCCTATCCACACCTCAAGCCATCACTTTCTTTTATCCTTAATAAAATGTTTTAAGTCTGTTTACTGGCTTTATCACAGGCCTCTTTCAACTCCTGCTGGGCTATACAGCCTTTCTGACATTTATAGGGCTATGCCATTCTTTTTATTCATTTATTTAAAAATTATCATTACCTGACTTCATATTAGTGGCTTTTCCAAAATCTGAATTTGCCACATAAATCTCTGAGGTCGTTTTTCCCTCTTCTCTCCATTTTTCAGAAGCACTGTGGATTAGTGTATAGGATGCCCACCTTGAGATAAAAAAGAACTAGGTTCAGATTCTTCCCCAAACAGCAGAGAATATGAGCTCCTTGAGGACAAGAACTGTGTTTATCTTTTCTTTTTTTAACCTTAGTGCATAACCCACTGCTTGGCTCATAGTAAGCACTTTAAATGCTTATTGACTGACTGACAGATTTACTGATGTGTGACTTTGGACAAGTGACTTAACCTCTTTGAGGCTTGGTTTGTTTGGGGATAATAGTGCCTTTGGTGCAAGGGAAAGGATGAAAAACGTTAAACAACTGGCTCTTGGGGGAAGGGGATGGCAGGAATGTATGCCAGACACACTTTTAGTTTAATCTGCTTTAATAACACTTTCTCCATTACTTTTTGAAGTCTAGACAATCAACAAAGCAACAAACCAAACCCTTATTGATTTGACAATTTCCAAGGTGTAAATGCTTACATTGAACATTTAACTATCCTCTCTAGAAACAAAATGACTCCAGCCTACTACTGCCTTGGCACATTCATTACAAGGTCATCATGAGGATGAAGTGAAAGAATGCCTACAAAGCCACATATAAATTACAGTTATTAGTCAGCATTTCATTCCCATAAACACCCCCCATTCATTCTGAGTCAGCTTCGCTTTTGGAGTCTTTGGCTGTGGGATCACAAGAGCATAGATTTAAAGCTGAGAGGATTCTCAGAAACCATCTAGTTCAGCTTTCTCTCCTTCTCTTCCTCCTATTCCTCCTCTTCCTTTTCCTCCTCCTCCTTCCCCTCCTCCTCCTCCTCCTCCTCCTCCTCCTTCTTCTTCTTCTTCTTCTTCTTCTTCTTCTTCTTCTTCTTCTTCTTCTTCTTCTTCTTCTTCTTCTTCTTCTTCTTCTTCTTCTTCTTCTTCTTCTTCTTCTTCTTCTCCTCCTCCATCTCCTTCTTCTTCTTTCTTCTTTCTTCCTCTTCTTCCTGAAAGTCACATTCTACCAAGGCTCAGCAAAACCTATAGGGTCACATTTAACTTCCCACCCTAAGATCTCTAGCCAGATTACTTTTCTGATACTATATCTCTTATAATTTTTAAGGAAAGTAAAAGGATTTCTTAAGCACTTACTATGTTTCAGGTATACAAAAGGCAAACCAGTATCTGTCTCCAAGGAGCTTACGTTCTAATGGGGGAAGACAACACATACAGGGAATGGTGACCAGGGAGGAATATTTAGCTCTGGGAAATGTGGTGGGTGTGATGGAGACTGGGATCGTAGCAATCAATTGACTTGTCCTTTCTAGAATGATAGTATTGCTTTGATGATGGCTCCTAGAACAGAAGGTGGAAACAGCTGTTGAGTGTTACTCTTACCAATATACTAATTGGTGATTGCTCAGGGTGAGAACTACAGTAGCTAGTCAGAGACCAAGGGTAGTTGGGGTAGATTGAAGTAAAGGTGTGAAAAGAGGAGAATCAAAGTGCACAGTATGGGCCTTGACCCAATGAAACTATCCTAAACTCTTGCCAGTTACCTGCAAGGGGTCCCAGAGTGGGAGCTGGAGTGTCCAGTTGTTGACAGAGAAGGCAGCAATATTCCAAAGCAGAAGATGGCTATATTTTAAGACAATGATACACACATTTCTAGTTTCATATTTAAACCAAAACCTCTTTTTATTTCTTTTAGACTTTGTTATTGTTATTGTAGTTTTTACCACAATCATTTCCCTGCTCATTGTTTCTCCTCACTCCTCCTCCACCATTCCTTATAATTAATCAATTAATAAGCATTTATCAAGCACCTATGTAACAAATACTGTGCTAGGAAATCATCAAAATAAGACTCACCAAGACAAGCAACTATGTCTGTTTGTATCCGCCATATTCAACAGCCATAGTCATCTGACCTCTGGGTTCAGTTTTGATGATTGCATTTGCTCTAAATACAATTGCCTTTTGTGTTTTTATTTAGAATATTGTAAATAAATGACAAAATTTTTTTACAGTATTGTAGTGCAATACAACAGTGTAGTCACTGTTTATGTTATTCTCTATTCTCCTTACTTCACCCTGCATCAGTTCAAGTAAGTCTTCTCATGTTTCTTTAAATTTCTCATATCTATATTTCTTATGTCACAATAAAATTCTATCATGTTGACATATCACAGTTCATCTGATTGTTCAACAACAGATGTGTACCCATTTCCTTTTCTAGGGGCCATTTTTCCTATGCCTCCCTCCTACGCAGAGATAGGTTTGGTTGCTCCTCAAGGCAATAGGTAAGCAAACCAAAGCATAATTTTATGCCACCAAAGATTGGATGCTTAACAACTTCCTCACCCTGCCCTTACTCCATGCCCCACCTTTTCTCCTGAATTGAAGACTAAGGCTATGGACAGTGGAAGGAGGAATAGGGGTGGACCATAGGGAGGACTGCAATAACCATCTTAAGTTGCAGAGCCTTTCATCAGGTGATCTGTAGGACCTAGAAGGCCTTTAATTAGGCTTTCCATTAGGAGCACATTTATGTCCACTTTACAGATAGCAATAGTGATAACAACTATTATCTTTGGCCCTTTATGACGTCACTGTCTCTGATCCCAGAAGTCCAAGCAAAACATTTCTCAGTCAAGATTCACCCTGAACTTAAGGTTGAGGAAGGAGGGCTGGTTTTTCCACATCATGGCATCTGACTCCAAACTGAGGAATTCATTATCTATTCAGCCTCTCCTTTGTTCCTATTTGTCTTTCGGATCTACAAGAATTGAGTTGTCTCCAGGAGGCTCAGGCCATTGGATGAATAAACAGATAAAAAAAATTTATTAAATACCTACTATGAGTTAGAATGAGACCTTTAGATTTAGAAAATGGTAGAAAATTAAGTGCTTGGACCAGACAGCCTCAGAAGTTCCTTCTAACTTTCACTCTATTCTCCTATAGGCCAGTACCTACATTTTACAAATGAGTAAACTGAGGTTTAGAGAGGTTAAATAACTTGTCCAAGGCTGCAGAGTAGTAGTATAGGGCAAAGCTGGGATTGGAACTGTGGTCCTCTCACTTCAAACGTAGAACTCTCCCCACTGCACCATGTTACCTTCCATTGACAAGAGCCCATGAAGTTGAGACACAAGAACCAATGTCAGACTCATTGGCCCTCTATGATGTTGTCCTCAAAACCATCCAACACTCAAGGCACAAGATCCCTATCCAGCAATGAAGGGGTCAGAACAAAAGCAAACTCTATTCTTAGTCACATCTAGGAGTTTCAGAGGCCTAGGAGTCTTGTCCTGGGCCAACCAAATATTCAATTACTATCTCTTCCTACATGGCCTTCCCTGCTGAACCTATCAGATAGGAAAGAAATATTGCTAAGCCCAGGCTTTGGAGATTGGCTTTCAGCATCTCCTCAATGGAGGAGTGCCACTTTCTTTCGCCTGAAAAGTTTGGCCATGGGACACAATGACCTGAAACTCAGGTCATCCATCTTTTCCTGAATTGTATTTGAACCTTAATTATGAAGAGTATAAGAAGAATATAGGGTTAGCTTCCAGGAGACATTCTTTGTTTCATTGGTCACTCAAAGCTCAAACTTAGTTACTGCACAATCAAGGTGGATATCTACATATTCCATGTTAGCTTTGTACAGTAGACACAGTATTGGGCCTAGAGTCATGAAGATCTGGGTTCAAATTTGGTCTCAGACACACATTAACTATGGGACCCTGAGCAAGTCACTTAAGCTTTTGTGCCTTAGCTTTCTCATCTGTAAAATTAAGGAGTTGTTCTTGATGATCTCTGAGGTCTCTTCCAATGTTACATCACTGGTCAATGACCTCCAATCAACTCAAAATCAATATGTCTGAAATTAAACCAGCTCTCTTCAGTTGCTCCATTTTGGTAACTAGAAGTACCTGCTAGGCTTTCTGTCTTTCAGATTTCATACCTTGTAGTTATCTTGGACACTGGAAGCCTTCCCTAACCCCTCTTAATTCCAGTGTCTTCCCTCAGTTAATTACTTCCTATTTATCCCGTATATAGTTTTTTAGTATATATTTACTTGCATGTTGCCTTCTCCATTAGATTATAAACTCTTTGAGGACAGAGACAATCTTTTGCCTCTTTTTGTATCCCCAGCACTTAGGGCAGTTTCCACCACATATTAGGCGCTTTATAAATGTTTGTTGAGTAATTGATTGATAGATTGCCAGCTTTCTTTTCATCCTGACTACATATGGCAAAAGACATTGAGTCATTCTGGCATTTCAAGTTTGGAAGGATACAAGCGCCATTGATGGAAACTGGGAAATTAGAATAATTTTTCTGGGGGAGGGGAAATATGGGCAGGTAGAAGGAAGAAGGGTGTTTTTAGGAGATGATACATTAAATTTCAGATATGTCGAATCTGAGGCCATGTGACTGAAGCATGAATTGTACCTGGAGAGGCAGATTGTGGGAGTTATCAGCAAAGAGGTGACAGTTAAAGCCATGGGAAAGGATAATTTATCTAAGAAGATTGCAGAGCCAAGGGGATGGGGCTTGGGACTTCTCAGACTTGGGGGGAAGATCCCTTCTGGGGGCAGGAGGACAGACAGATCAGAGAAGGAACCAAAGAGCCTCCTTTATGAAGGAGGTAAGAAGGGGTCTTTGGGCCAGGAAGGGGAGTTGGAGGGAAGAGCCCATATAAAGAGTAAGGAGCAATTAATAGGAGTGTGCTGGATGGATAGAGGGGGAACAGAAGTAAAGGCACCAAAAGGAAAAGGGATGATGGCACTTTCCAATCTAGGTCAGCAGAAATGCAAGTCTCCTTTTTCTCTTCCATGTGGCTGTATGTGAGATTACTGTGTAACACTAGGCTGTTCTATCCTTCCTTACTGAGGATTGCTCACTAGGTTTCTTTCCTTAACCCCTCTTGTATCTTCCCAAAACTCCAAGGCAGATTGAGGGCCCTTGTCATGGGTCATAGAGTGACAGACTCCTGGACCTCCATAATGGAAATGACATTGGAGATCATCTGGTCTAACCTGGGGTCTCATCCCAGTTCCCTTATCCCTCCCACCTCCAGCCCAGCCTTGAATAACTCCCTGGCAAGGACCACTCCCCTAGGACAGCAGGAAGGCAGCCACAGAGTATGGCATGGAGTTTAGGGCCAAGAGGGAAGAACTACAAGTCAGCACAATGAAGCCATGAGCAGAGACACGTCTGGGCTAGGCCTGTCTCTCTAGGGCTTCAGCTTACAGCAACTGCCTGTGACTCACTCCCTCTTCAAAGCAGAGCAAATAAACATGGATGCCAGTGAATTCTGGGATGGGGAAATCCTACCAAAAAAATTTTGACTTGACCAGCAAGAATCCAAACGAGCACAACTGTCTGTAACTTGGGTTCCAGAATTGTTTCTCAAAGGTTATTTGTGTACTTTTTACCAGAAAGATGAGTCCCCTATTGACTGTTTTCAATACACTCTCCCTTTAAGATTCTTTGGCGTCATTTTGTCTATGCTTTGTATTTACTTATCTGTTTACATGTTGTGTCCCTCAGAAGAATTCAAGTTTCCTGAGGGCAAGGGACCATTTTGTTTGTCTTTGTAATGCCAGTGCTTAGGATAGTACTTGTCATGTGGCAGGCATTTAATAAATACTTGTCAAACTGGGGGAAAATTGAATTTAAAGTGATGAGTTATATCTGAACAGCTGCACATTCACTTAATTCTTGATGTGTTGTCCCCACTCAGGGTTGATTAATTTATTTTACACCCCTTCTTTATAAGCACAAAAGTGCTTTGGCATCTTCTCCACATATGTATAAAGATGGTCTCTTGCTGGGAAGCCAGTGTAGTGAAAATTATCCTCACTCTAGAGTCAGAGAAACTAGGGTTCGAATCTCAGGTTTGCCACTTTCCACTAATGAGACTTGGAGCAAGTGATTTACTCAGCCTCAGTTTCCCCATCTGTAAAATGAGGGCTTTGATCAAAGTGACCTCCAAAGTCCTTCCTAGTCCTCAATTCTGTAACTGGAAGGAAGTGGACAACAGCAAGTCCTCAGCAGCTCCACAAAGACTGAATCACTTCCTTCTTAACTTTTCCCAAGTGAGTTTGAGATAATTTCAACATGGTTTCACTAGACATAATCTCTTCTTCAGGAAGCCTTCCCCTGTTCTAGGACCTTCTCTCTGAGATCACCTCCCTTTTACATCATATGAGTCTTCTACATACATCATAGAGTTCTTTGCACATTGTCTCTCATTAGATAGTGAACTCCTTGAGGGCAGGGACCATATTTACCTTTGCTTGTAATCCTCAGTGCTTAACACAATGTGGTTCACACATATGAGGTACTTAAAAAATGCTCATTGACTACCTGACTTTTTAGACTTTACCGACTTAGGGGGATAGTTTCATACATGGCACTGTTAAATTCATTAAATCAACAATGGATTTCAAATGTCAATTTACAGCAGCTTAATGTAGTGGAAACAGGCAGCTAGGTGGCACAGAGGATGGTGTGCTGGACTTGAAGTCAGAAAGACTCACTTTCCTGAGTTCATATCTGGCCTCAGACACTTACTGTGTGACCCTAGGTAAGTCACTTAATGCTGTTTGCCTCAGTTTCCTCATATATAAAATGAGTTGGACGAGGAAATGGCAAACCAGTCCAGTAACTCTGCCAAGAAAACCCCAAAGGCTTCATAAAGAGACACAATAGAAAAATAAATGAACAATGTAGCAGGAAAAAATGCTGGATTTGGAGGTAGAAATACTGGATTCAAATATCAGTTCTGCTATTTATGTGACCTTCAGCAAATCACTCAAACCTCTCTAGACCTCAGGCTCTTCATTTATAAAAAGAGGTCATAAACCAGATGACCAAGGCCCCTTCTATCTCCAAGTCTCATCATGACATTAGATTACTAAGCCTATGGACATTCACTGTAGTAGATCCTTGGTTAAAGTCATCCTGACTCTCACAGTCTACATCTACACAATGCAAGCTCCAGTATGTCTTACTTAGCTAGAAATTCTTTGACCGAGGGCCTGGTAACAGATTATGTAACTATTATCTGAAGACCAGTCTCACTGAGTGAAGGAAGGCCATCACCAGAGCGTTGACCACAACCTCTCAGGTAATCAATTTTTGGGGGGGAGTGGAACATAGCTGCTCATGAAGACCTTTAGTAAGGTATTGAAAAGTTGTGATCTGCATTGGTGGAGGGATTTACTCTCACAGGTGAAATTACAGATTCTAGAAGTGTTAACATGGGTTTCATATTCTGTTCCTCATATTAGAAATGTAAGAAAAAAATGCCTGATTGTAAATTTGGTGGAAAAAAATTACCAAATGATTTACTAAAGAGAATGGGGTCTTGTGCAGTAGAGACCTCTAAGACGTTACTAATACTAGCTAATATTTACATGTGGCTTTAAGGTGTATAAAATCCTTTACATGTATTATCTAATATGATCTTCTCCACAACCCAGGGAGATAGGTACTATTATTTTCACTTTACACTTGAGAACATTAAGGCACAGAGAGGCTATTACTTGCCCAGGGTTTCACAGCTAGTAAGTATTTGAGGCAGGATTCAAACTCAGATCTTCCCAACTCTAGGTCAGACGTTCTATCATCTACCCTCAACTAAGTGCCTAATTTACATTCCTCTTTGGGAAATGGCTTCAGGCACTCCTCCCCAGTAAAAAGGAAACAGGCTGGTAACTTCTCAAGGTCTCAGTCTCAGAAGTAATGAGTCTATAGAGGTATATTCTAGGTAGGCTTATTCATCTCCCCCTGCCATTCATTGATTCAGTCAATAGCATTAAGAACCTACTGTGCACAGAGCATGAGAGGCAATGTGCATAGTGACTTAGAGAGTCAGAGTTAAGAAGACCTGGATTCATGTTTTACCTCTGACACACATGATTGTATGACCCTGGTAAATCACTGACCGTATGTTATAAAATAGTTGGTCACTAGAACCAGAAGTTCCTTATGCCAAGGAAATTACAAGTCTGGGCAAAAAAAAAAAAAAAAAATGTGCAAGGCACTAGGGAGCCTGAAAATGAAAAACAGTTCCTGGTCTCCAGAATCTTACACCCTAATCTTGTGGAAATACAACTTTTACACAAACTAGTAAGTGCAAGGTGATTTAAGGAGGAGGAAAACATTAAAAACTAGGTAATCCAAGAAAGGTAGGATCATGGACTTACAGCAAGGGACATTAACGAAAGACTTTAACCTGAGGAGTTCATTCATTAGGGAGCTGCGGAAGATCCTGGACTCACAAAATCTCCTAGTGTTACCTCCAGGGCTTGCGATTGACCCAAACAACTCCTCAGGACCTTTCTTCTGTTTGTCTATTGTAGCCAGCTGTTATGAAGGATCTATCTATCTAACCAGTTTCCATTCTACTGTTTCCTCCATAGACCCCCACCCTCAGCCTTCTCTCCAGTTTGGGATTTCTCAAGTTTGAGATGTCTATATAACCCACTGGCATGAGTGAATGGGGGGAGAATTGGGGATAAATAGCTAACTCCATATTGTAATTCTTTTCCTCCCAACTATGAATACTCTTCTCCCTTTTCTCCATTTATTCCAGTTCTGCCTATTTTCAAGGTCAAACTCAAGATCTGTCTCCTCCAGGAAGTCTTTCCCAACTACTCCAGCCACCCATAGTGATCTCCCCCTTCCACGAACTCCTAAGACCTGTGGCATGCCTGGTTTTGTTATCTAAATGGACATCTCTTTATTGAGCATTTTCATGTAATTTAACTTAATTTTTCATTAAGTTCCTTTCAAGCAGGTATGGGTTGACCTAGTTGGTCTCTGAGTTCCCAAGCAAATCTAGAGACACTGACACTGTGAATATTAAGTAGAAGGAAAGAGAACAAAGCAGGCAGCAAAGCTTTACCTGGGCGGAGTCTATGCAATCATTTATGTTATCTGCAGGATGATCATTAGTACACCCAGGGCCATAAAGAAGGGCATTACAGCATCTGACTTGGTGAGCTAGAAATTTTCCAAGTAATAAAAGCACGTCAGTAGACAGAGCATGTCCGCATTGGGTTCCTTTCAGTTATCCAAAGCAGCCGTATTCTTGACAGGGTTTGGCAGCACCCTCAGGTTCCTCTTGGCTCCCAATCCTGGAGTTGTAAGAACGATCACCAAACTTGGTAGCCTCCGACTGCCTAGGCTTTGCTACCCACAGGTTAAGGGTGGTGGCTCCCATTGCTTTCCTGCTGAATCTCCAAATTGGAACTTTGCTGCTTTTTTAAACACTTTGGAAACTACTAAAAACATTAAAAAGCAGATAGGAGGAGTTGGACCGTCCAGCCTACATGGAAATCTGACTTAGCTTCCATTGAAGTTCCATTGGAAAACTCACTTCTTGCTCCATTAGCTCATCTCTCTCAAGGGATGACCATTATGACAACCCCCTGGGAGCCTGGAATAGGCTTAGGAAAACCAGTATCAAGGTGGGAAGTTTTGCTTTGTTCCCTATCCTCTCAGTGGCCAGTATGTCACTGGGTGAGGTGCTCATGTAACTAGGGCAGAATGATTAGAGTTTTTGCCAAAGGCACAAGTACTTGGGGAAAACCAGGGGATGGGAGGGAAACATTTTCTCCCTAGGCAGTATAAAGACAGACCACTGCCTCTGTTTCATAACTCATGATCTTTCTCCAGTAAATTCTCTATGATTTGATCCTTCCGCCACCCTCAGGGTCCTCTTCTTTAACTGCCTTTTTTCTAGACCCATCTTCCTCTCCAGTAATCAAGGGAACATGGATTAGATTCTGTGGGAAAGTCTTCCCCCTGTCCTCATGATACTGCCATATCTATAGTCAGACTATTCTCTGCTTTGCTGCCATCACCACTACCACCACTATTCCAAATTGGTTTTGCCCCAAGTAAAAGAATTCATGACTCTCACACCATGCTAAGGTCTGGTATATGCAGGAATAGCAGGTTGGGTATTTATGAAAAATTGATCCTGCCTGGAAACTTTACAGAAAGAGCTCTTTAGAACACCTCAGAGTGACCCATTGAATTCTAGAGTACACAACTGGGCCTTCACAGGGATGAATCCCCTAGAAAGGTGACTTCTCAATATCCTCAAGGAAAACAAAGCATCCTTCTTTTAGATGGTATTTTCAGTGAAATCCTGCTCTTTAGTGAGAACTGGGAGGGCTAAAGGCCCAAAATTGAGAGGGGGTAAAGGAAGCAGCATGGAGAGAACATTTAGCCACAAAGAAAAACAGTCAAGCCTAAAAAACAAACAAACAATGACAACAAAAACCATTTTAAGCCTTTGGAATAAGCAGAAAAAAGAGTTGAGATAGGGCTCATGGGTAATAGGATCATATTATGAAAGCAGTAAGAAAGTTTACAGGTCATCTACAGAGGTGCCAAACACCTGTCCCCAGTCATATTATGCTGGTAATACTCCCGAGTGCAGTTGAACCAAAGGAAACAGTTAAGAAAATAACTAAAAAAAAATAAAATATAGATAATGCCAATATATAGTTTTCTAAGTCAATATGCAACCCACAGGGATCCTTATTTATGGTTTAGTGCCCCCCATTTCTACACTACTGGTCTAACCTAATACCCTTTGTTTTACAGATGAGGAAATTGAGGCAATGAATGATTTGCTCTACATCACACAAATGGTATAAATAGGAAAGCTAGGATTCAAGCCTTGGTCCTGTGGATTGAGTGTTGATTCCCCTGTAGCATGAAGCCTCAGAGTATCCTCAGATGCCTATAAAGAAACACTCATCATAGAGGGCGCCTTGCAAAGATGCACAACGAGTCCAAAGAAAGTCTAGGGCCAACTTCCTTTTATTACCCCAGTATCTGGGGCAGGTTGAAAATGAGAGGCAACAATGAGAGATAACTAGAGGAAACTGACAGCCAAGGAATAAGTCCCAATATCTGAGTGTTTGAGGAAGAAAATTACTGGGCAGATGTAACAAGTTTGGAGTATTCCTGGTTCTATATGGAGGAGAAAAAGGGAGAGATCCTAGGAAAAATTGGATGATATAAAACAGAAGATATCAATAAAAATTATGTTAAGAAAGCAACAGGATTGGATATGTATTTTTATGCTTTGAACTTAAATGAAAACCAGTTCTCAGTGCACAGGTTAGAAAGGAATTAATTTAAAAAATACTTTCTTGGACTAACCAATAAATTACACAGAATTACAAGAAAGCCTCTTAGCCTTTATTGGAGTAATACCTAGAGTCCATCCCCATCAGCCAAAGCAATCCCTCCTATACAGACTACCAGACTAATCTTCCACAGATCAGATCCTGTTCCCTCCTTGCTCCAAAGAAAAGCATGTCTCTGTCCTCAGGAAATTGACCTTCCTGGTCAGGAGACAGACTTAGGGGGAAAGGAGCCATGAGTGTTCCCTAGGTCTTTTCATCTTTCATCCCCCCACATAGTTTCATGCAAAAGATGGTTCTTGAGTTGCATCTTAAAGGAAGAAAGGGACTTGATGAGAGGAAGGGAAGGAGGGAGTATGTTGCAACATCTGGGATACCCAGTTGAAAGGGGCCGAGATGGACTGTTGTATATGAGGAATGGAGAGAAGGCCACTTTGTCTCAAGGAGAGCCTTGTCCAGTGAGACTAGAAAGATAGGTTGGGACTTGGTTTTGAAGGACTTTAAAAGCTAAGCTAACCCAGAGAAAACAGAAAACCACTAGTGTTGATTAAGTAGGGAAGTCATATGGTCAGATCTTCAGTTAAAGAAAATTTCTCTGTTGTCAGGATAGACTAGAATAGGGAAAGACTTGAGACAAGGAAAGAAATTTGGAAGCAGTCGCTATGATCTCAGTAAGACGTGATGAAGTTACAAACTAAGATGAGAGTTCTTTGAGTCAGAGGCTAAACTCATGAATATTCATTAGCCACACTAGATGTCTGTCTAGCTGTCATCCCTTCCCTGCATGAAGAGGAGTGATGAATGACAACTTAGGTTACCACTAAGAATCTTAGTAGAATCTACTAAGAATCAATAGTCTTGTGTCCCTTTATAAATATCTCTTGTGTGTCTATATCTTCTCCTTAACTATGGCATAAACAAGCAGGGGGAGCTGGGGGGAGCAGTAGGCATAGTCAGGAAAAGCTCTGTTGAAATCTAACCTCAGACACTTACTAGCTAGGTGACCTTGGCAAGTCATTTAAACTCTGTTTGCTCCAATTTCCTCATCTATAAACGGAGAATAAGAACAGTACCCATTTCTCAGGGTTGCTGTGAAGATCACCTGAGATAATATTTGTAAAGTGTTTAACAGAGTGCCTGGAACATAGTAAGTGATATATATATATATATATATATATATATATATATATATATATATATATAATTATAATATATATAATATATATATTAGTTATTGTTATAGGGAAGAGGAGAGAATAAACATTTATAAAGTATGTACTATAGGTCGAGTTCTGAGCTAAGTACTTTTAATAAATATTATCTCATATAATCCTTGCAACAATCCTGGGAGGTAGGTGGTGTTATTATTCATGTTTTATAGTTGAGTAAACAGAGGTTAAAATATTTATCCAGGGTTACACAGATATTATGTGACTGACTCCAGGCTCAGGGATCTCTCCACTGAAATAGTCCCAACCCTGAAGGGGCTTACATTCTACCATGGGAGATAGCAAGTACATATCTAAGTATATACATGATACGTATAAGATAAATTTTCAGATAGAAGACATTAGTGACCGGAGGGAGCAGGAAAGAGTTAGGAAATGAATTCTAAGGAAGCAGTTCAGGGGAGAGTTCATTCCAGGAAATAGGGGACTAGCTATGCAAAGTATTAGAGAAGCAAGTCAAGGTGTTGATATAAGCAACAAGGTCAATTTGATTGGATATAGAGTAGAGAAAGAAGTAATATAAGATGAGTTTAGAAACATAGGTTGGGACCAGGTTGTAAAGGGCTTTAAAAACTAAGCAGAGCTTATATTTGACCCTGGAGACAAAATGGAGCCACTGGCATTTGTTGAGTAGGAGTGATTTGACCAGAACTATACTTTAGGAAAACCACTGGCAAAGCTAGTCACCCCCAATCACCAAATCTTATGGTGTCTTTTCGATCCTTCTTTCCCATGTCCTCTATACACAGCATTCACCACTATAGACAGCACCCTCTCAATCTGAAACATATTCTCCCTCCTTGGCTGCTCTGCTGGCCCATCCTGTTTCCCCACCTGCCTGTTGCTAACCCTAACCTCCCCCACTAGCTAAATACGTGAATTCCCCTAAGGTCTGATTGTCTTTCCTCTTTATTCTCTCCCTAACAGTTAAGGAGACTCTCATTCTCAGGGATTTAATTTATCACCGTCTGTAGATTACCAGCCATGCAACTTTGATCTCTTACACTTGCAAATTTCCTCAGCTGAACGGATCTGATTGTACAGTCTTTCAGTTTCCTCTCAGGTCTAATATTCCATGAACATGTATGGCTAGTTCTGAGTTCCAATTCTACTGAAAATCTCATCCCTACTGTGCTAATACCACAGTTTCAGCTCCTTGCTTTACATCTCCGTCAGAATGTTCTACCTAAGGCCACATGTCCAAAAACAAACTATAATCATCTTTCCCTCTTCTTCCTGATTCTCCTGTTTATAGCAAAGGAATGGTCATAGTCTCAATCCTTAGGTTTGAAAAGTAGCATCAGGAGGATGGAAAAGACTGGGAGAGGAAAGATTCAATCAGTAACCAGTCACCAATCCATTAGTTCTCCATATGATCAAGTCTTGCTTCTATCCTTTCTTTTCAAATTAAATGCTTTTAACTTTCATGAACATATTTAACCAATTAAATTTTTTGGTTTACAAGATATTTATAGAATTAATTCCAAGAGAACAAAGACATTGCCTTCGCCTTCTCTGGTATCATACAGGGCTTAGCAAGGGACTGACACAAATATATATCAAGTAAATACTTGTTGACTAAGTAAGGTTGTCCTTTCAGAATTTTTTGCTTGGGTGTCCAGAATTTCTAAGGAGTCATTTGAGGAGAGATTTTCTTTTCCCGACTAAATTCTCTAATTTATGTTTATTGAATGCCTGAAGGCAGTACGAAAACCCTCCCACTTTCCACCACTTTGTCAGATAAGCTATTTACCTTTTGACTGGTTCCACTGAAAGCAAAAGCAAAAAGCAGCCTCAGCAGGTGAGTAAAGGCCTAATTATGTTGTAAACTATTGAGCAATTCTAGATTTCAAATCTAAGTCACAGAATCAGCATTTTAGGATTAGAAAGGATGTGAAGGCAACATCTAGCACAGTCAATATAATAACATGAATACCTTATACAAGATAGCCAATAAGTGGTCATCCAGCCTTTGTTTTAAGAATTCCAAGGAGACAAAACTAATCACTTACCAGGCATCCCTTTCCATTTTGGGACACCTGTAAGTGTTAGGACATTTTTTTCCTAATGCAAAGCTTAAATTTGCCTGTTTGCAACTTCTACCCATTGCTTTGGTTCTGTCTCCTGGGGACAAGTAGAATAAGTTTAATGTCTTTGCCAAATGTTGGTCTTTTAAATATGTGATGACAGTTACCCTGTGTCTCCTCTCCTTTGAGCTAAGTATCCCCAGTTCCGCCAGCTGATCTTCATATTTCTTGAGCTCATTGCCTTTCATCATCTTGGCTCCTTTCCTCTGCATGCTCTCCAGTTTATCAGTGTCTTCCTAAAATTGGCCAGAACTGAGCACAACAAGATGGCAAATGTGGTCTGACTAGGTCAGGGTACCTTAGGATTGACCCCATCTACATCCTGAACACTCTACTCCTCTTACTTCATAAGGTAGTCACCACCTCTAGCACTTTCCAATTCCATTCTTTTTGTTGTTTTTTTTGCCCATTTTATTTATTTTTATTAATTTATTTGTTTCCAGTTTTCAACAATCACTCCCGTAAGTTTTTAATTTTCTCCTACCTCTTCCCTGCCTCCCCAAGATGGCATGCAACCTTATATGGATTCTATACATACATTCTTATTAAACATATCCAATTCCATTCTTGAAAGAAGTTTTGTTGATGTACAGGTATGCACTTTCTTAGAAGTCCTCTGGCCTCGTCCATCTCTCATTCTTGAAAAATATTCTCCAACATGGATTTTGCTGTCCTCTCCATGTTCCTTTTCACATTAATGTCATTGAGTATTAAGGTATGCAGTTAAAGAATCATAAGATCATACATTTAGATGGGATGGGAACCTAGAGAGCACTGAGTCCAATCCAACCTACTCAATTTAGAAGTAAGGAAACCGAGAGCCAGAATCATAGGTCTAAATTGGAATGCCAACTCAAATTTTCCTGACTCCAAATGGAAGGCTCTTATCAAGTATTTCAGGTAATTTTTCTATTTTTTCATCATTTATAATGAATATCGAATTAGGTTACACATGCTGATAAATTATCTTCATAGTAGCACCAGCACAGATCAATGACTTTTCATATGGAGGCAACCAATTCTAGCACATCTATGAGAACTCTTGATTTGGTGACTCTCACCACTGGAGAAGCAATATGGCAGAGTGGAAAGAATGTTGGATTTGAAGCTATGGAATGTGGACTGGAACTCTGGCTATTTGTGTGATCATGAGCAAGTGAATTAAACTCCATAGGACTAAATTTCCTGAGTCAGAAAGAGGCCATATGTCAGAGTCACAAAGGCAAGGACTCAGCAACTAGAAGACTATGAGATCCCAAGATGAGAGCAGGACCAACAGCAAGACTGAATTAGGTTTACCCATAGACATGAAGAAAGAATGTTCTTTAAATCTCCATGTTGTTGTTCAGTCTTTTCAGTCCTCTCTGACTCTTGGTGACCCCACGTGGGGTTTTCTTTGCAAAGATACTGGAGTGGCTTTCCATTTCCTCTTCCAGCTCATTTTACAGAAAAAGAAACTGAGACAAACATGGTTAAGTGATTTGCCCAGCATCACATAGCTAATAAGTATCTATGGTAAGATCATGAACTCAGGTCTTCCTAACTTCAGGCCTGGTGTTCTATTCACTATGATATGTAGCTGCCCTTTGAATCTCCATGCCTAGGGCTAGTTTTGGTCCCCATGTAAGGAACAAGACTGAGTTGTAACATGTTGGGATTATATAGGTCTACCTGCCAGGATAAGAGAGATATGAGGTGAGGGAGTCTATTATTTCAGTTGACAATTTGTTTTGACTTTTTCATTTCTATTTTAAGATGCAGTTCTGCATTGAAAAAAAGTCAGGAATCTTGCTCTGTATTTTATCTTAAAATATATATAAAGACTTGTAACATTGTCAAATAAAACCCAAATTCAGAAAATATAAATTGTCACCAATTGTAAATTAATGAACAGTTACTAAAAGAGAAATATGGGGAGCCAGGTTCCAAGTCAATAAGATGTAGGTTGAAGTCCCCTCTCTGACACCTGCTATCTTTGTGATGCTATATGGTCACTTGAATTCTCAATTCCCTAAGACAATTCTCAAAGACCAAAAGTTTCAGAATGGTTGCTAGTCTATATTGATAGAGGTTGTTTCCTCACCAAGAGCTCCCTGCAATTGATGTCATTTGTCCTTCCTCTGGAAGATGACCCTGAAAAAGTGATGCCATAACTCACAAGTGAGTTTTATTTAAATGAGGAAGGGCTGTGCAAAGTCACCAGCCTCACTTTCTTCTCTGGAGTCATTTGGGTCCAGTGGCAAGATATAGATCAAGATAACTGGATATGATCATAGATGGGAGACTTTGACCTTTTGAAGGTAAGGCCTTTATCAGGTTTCAGTTTGACTGAGGTCTTGCCCATTTAGTGATTAGGGCTAGGTAAGAAATGAGGCAAAGAACGACCTCTTTTACCTGGTTAAAAAAATCAATCTGGGAAAGGAAGACCCTTAAGATTTCTGGCCAAAACAGAAACTTGCTATTTACACTCACTCTAAACCATCAGGGCTCAAACAATGGCACATATTTTAAAAACTTCTGGACCTGTGATTTCACCAGTGTAGGGAGCTCTTGGCAGCAGAGTTTCCTACACTGATGAAATCATGAGTCCAGAAATTTTTAAAAGGTGTGTGTACATATAAAAGAAACAAAAAGACATTTGCAAGAAGCTGATCATTAAATGAAATAAAGAACTTGTCAAAATAATGTTCATTTTCCAAATAATATAATAGTCTTACAGATTAATTGTAATACAAAAGGAAGAATATCAAAGGAAAATAGTACATAAAAAATATATATAAGTACATAATAAGGAAAAAGTTCCATATATTCCAATGATGACTCACCCAGAAGAAATGGTACAAGGGATATCTATGGAGAAAGTTGTGATTCAAAGAAAGGACAGATTAGTCCTGTAGTGAAAGTAAAGAATAACAGCTGGACAGACAGAGGCTTCCCTTGGTATTAACAAAATGTAAAAAAAAAAAAAAAACCTATGGTAGTGGAAAACCTTCAGCACCCTGGGCAGATCCTCTGTAGAGGTTTTTGGAAGACCACAGGTCAGAATTTCACAGAATGAGAAGGCATGGATGTGTTTCAGTTTGAACTGGTAGGGGCCAACATTGATGAAATCACAGATTCATTGACATATAGAACATAAAATGGAAAATGATACATTGTTAGACTCTAAAGTCACACATAACAGGTGTAACTCATTCAACTTACATATTGTGAAGAAAGGATCTGCACACATATAAAACTCTCTAAAAACATGGTTTGAATAGTATGATAGATTTAGAGTAAAAGGACTTTAGATAAGCATTTAGCGCACCCACCCTAATTTTACGGAAGAAAAATTAGGCTGAGAGAGGCTAAGAAACTTGCCCAAATTTAAATAAATATTGTAAGTGTCAGAATTTGAACTAAGGTCCTCTGATTCCAAATCCTTTGCTCATTCTGCTGTGCCAAGTTACTTCCCCTCTGAGGTTTTCTTCTAGCCATAAATCAATGTTTCAGTAATTTAGATGTATATAAATACTGTTTATAGTTTGTTGACAATTATACACATTTTAATTCATAGAAGGACAGAATCTCACAATTGAAGCCATCACATTACGGTCAATGAATACCTAAACAAGAATCCTTTAACTAAAGGAAGGGGCACATGACTTCCAATCAATCACATGGCAAAATCTCAACCTTTTCACCATCTTAGTTGCCTTCCATTCAGATGCTCTCTAATTTTCAATGTCCCTTATAAAATGTAGCACCCAGAGATGAACACAATACTCCAGGTAAGGTTTGACTATGGCAGAGTATAACGGCACTTACATCCCCTTAATGTTGGATACTATACTTTTCTTAATGTAGCCTCAAATCACATTATCATTTTTTGCAATCCATATTACAATGGTGACACAAATTGATCTTGCTGTCCACTCAATCCCCCATATCTGTTTTTAGACAAATTGTTGTATAGACACACACCCCTTGTCTTTTGTTTGTGAAATTGATTTTTTTGAACCTGAATACAAGATTTGACACTTAATCATATTAAATTTCATCTTAGTAGACCCAGCATTCTAGCCTCTTCATATCGCTTTGAATTCTTATCCTGTCATCATGTTAACTATTTCCTCCAACTTTGTACTAATTTGATAAACATACCATCTATGCCTTTATCCAATTCACTGATAAAAATCCTACACAGTACAGATCTTTAACATCTCTTTCCAAGTTGACAAGCTAAGTGACTACTTTTTAGGATGAGCTATTCAATCAGTTCTGAATTCCCCTAACTATACTCTCATCTAGCCTACATCTCACTATTGTCTCAAAGAAACTGTGTCAAATGTTTGCTAAGACATAGGTAAATTATATCTAAAGCATTCCACAATTTGCCAATCCAGTAACCCTGTCAGAAAAGAAATTAGGTTAGTCTGGAATAACCTGTCCTTGATGAGACAGAACTAGTTCTTAGCGAATGCTATATCCTTTTTTATGCTCACCAACCATCCCTTTGACATCTCTTGTAGAATTTTGCCAAGAATTAAAGTCAGGTTCACTGGCCTTAGTTTGCAGACTCCCGTCTCTTCCCTTTCTTGAAAATCAAGACATCCTCCAGTCTTGTGACACATTTCCTATTCTCCATTATTTTCATTGATCAATGGCAGTAGATTCTCAATCCCATCTGCCATTTTTTCTAAGGATCCTGAATGTAGTTTGGTTGGGCCTGGTGATTAAGGCAGCTGAGTGTTTTTCCTACTTATACTATTTGAGTTCAATTTCCTATTTGTTACTTCAGTTATGTCTGTCTTTATTTTAAAATTATACGTCTCAGCCGAGAAAAGAGACAGAAAATAAGTTAAATAATTCTACTTTCCCTTTAGCATACCTTATCATCATCCCATTCACCCTCAATAGCAGTCCTATCCCTTTTTGAGTCTCTTCTTCTTGCCAAGATTGAATTTAAAAAGTCACACTCTTTTTGTTGTCCTTAGTATTCCTTGCAAACCTCAGTTAATTCTGAGTCTAAGTTCTTCTGCCTCTATTTTATAGGGTGATGACAGATTTTTGTTTTCAATCCCCACTATTGCCCTTACTTCCATATTCCCTATATTTCTTTTAGAAATCTATGTGGGTCAGTTGGTTCCCCATGAATACAAAAGACAACCCCTCTTTTCATTTTCATTGGAATTTTTTCTTTGAATCTACTGACTTCCATTCTTCAGAACTTCTAATCCCTCTTTATATAAGTATAATTAATCTATAAAATTTTTAGTCATTAGAATCTACCTTGCCTTCCTCTTTGAAATCCACTCTCCAAATCTAGGTGTATATCAGCCTATACCCAGCATTCCTCTTTTTCTTAAATCACAAGTTCAAAGATGGAAATGGTTACTTCCTGACAAGGTGTTTATCAATTGTATTTCAGTAATCAGTTATTTTTTACTGGTCAGAGTCAGGTTAAAAAGGTAGTTCCTTCATTGCTTTCTTGATATTTTGAAAGATAAAATTATCATTAAAGCTAGTCAAGATATTTTAAGCTACTCTGCTTTTGATAAAAAGAGAAATGTCTGGATAAAGACATCCCATCTAGGTGTGTGTATATATGTGCACACATGTATGTGTATGTGTGCATGTGTATGTGTAAATATGTATGTGTGTATATGTGTATATATGTACATATATATGTATATATATGTATACATACATATGGAGAGAGAGTCTCTTAGTTTTATGATCAGTTTCCCCAAATCCTTACCTATTTATTCTCTTCTCAGATTACAAGATTCCTGGCACTGTTGATCTTCATCCAAACCCTTTCAACCATGATTTGCTCCACTTATTTCTGAGTTTTCTTATGTAAAGAATACCTTTCCAAAATAAAGTATAACTTTTTAAAAACCAATATATTCATTTTTTAATATTTAATTTTTCTCCAATTACATGTAAAAACAATTTTTACATTTGTTTTTAATTATTTTGAGTTTCAAATTCTCTCCCTCCCTCTCCTTCCCCCATCCTATTTATTTTCAATAAAATATACTCTTCTAGAGCCATATTCTAATCATGAGTTCCATCCTATCAATGGTATAACTGTTATTTGGGGGAATCTAACTTACCTCATTGTGTTAGGCTCTTTAGGTGATCTTAATTGTTACCCATAATTATGTCATAGTTCCATATAGCTCCCAGGATTTAAAATGGGAGGGGAATTTGGAGATCATTTATTCCAGGGGTTCTTCAACTTTTTACGTCATGGACACCTTAGTCAGCTTGGTGAAGCTTATGGACCCTTTTCCAGAATAATATTTTTAGATAAATACATGGGATTACAAAAGAAGACAATTATATCAAAATCAGGCATCAAAGTATTTTTTTTAAGTTCTTGGATCCAGGTTAAGAATTCCTAATCCAATCTAACTCTCTTCTACAGGTGAGGAAACTGAGGTCCAAAAAGTGACTTGCCCAAGACTGCACAGATTGTAAAATAACTGGTAATCTAACCCAGGTCCCCTGACTCCAAATCCAGGATTCTTTTCAATATATTATGTTACAGATAAATCCCAAAGTCCACAGGAATTAAGCCAGCCAAAGCATCCTAATCATTGCTAAGCAGTGATTTAGCAGATTATAGGTTTCCAGAGGTATCATCAATGGATCAGCTGTTGGGAAGGGCTTTTTGCCGGGAGGATTCAAGTGAAAGGGGAATAGATTAGAAATTTCCTATTCTTGTCAGTCTATTGCTCTGGAAATCTATTTTTTCCCCCAAAGACTCAATAGAAGAAATTAATCAGTTTCTCTTCCCAGGAATCTTCACTTGGCCGTTTCCCTACTTGATTAACCAAGGCAACCCCTCTCTCCTGCCCCTTGATTAATTTTGACACTAAACTCTAAATTTCCTAACCCTGTGGGTTTTCGCTTCTTAGATATCTGAATGCAACTTTTATTTTTTGACTGGGGGAATGGGTTTATTGGGAAAAGGGAATGGGAGGGGAGATAAAGGTTTTTAAAATATTATTGGTCATTCCTTCTTTAATTCTTTAGAAATTTCCCTCCACCTAATTGCACAATCTCCCCTCCAGACCTATTGGAGAGGGTTAGCAGTTACTTTTTATATCATTGGCCCTCAGCTATCATTGAACAATAAATGAAAAGAATATATGACACTAGCCTTTGTATTTCAGGTAGGAAAGTAGGCATCGATTGGAAGAACAGTCAGATTCATCTGGTGTGATAGAAGTATTAGTTGAGGATGAATGTCCTTGTTTCTTTTTTCTTGGTTCTCATATGTCTTCTTGTAGTCTCAGTCACAGAGGACTGCTATAAGGTGTCATATTTTCCTTTTCCCCTCAAAGGAGGGGAAATATTTCCTAGTATAAGATGGGATACTAAGAAAAAAATCAATTTTGGATCAGAAATTTAGAGCTGGAAAGAATCTTGGAGGTCATATAATCCAATAGATACATTTTACAGATGAAGAAACTGAGCTTGTGACTTATCCAAGGTCACACAAATAATAAGTGTAAGATATACTATTTAACTCAGTTCCTCTATCATGTACCTACCTTCAAACTTAAAGGAAGTGATGGAGAGAAGGAAATGATTAAACTCATTACTCAGGAGGGAAAAAATATCTAAAGATCATTTATGAGACCTTCAAAAGCTCCCTGAAAGAGAAGCTGATTAATTCATTTAAGACTCTTCCTTACCTGGAGTCATTAGGAGAAATGAGAAAACCCAAGTGCCTGAAAAGACCTTCAATTTCTGCTACCATTGTTCACCTTTAAATGGATCAACTCAGGTGGAACAGAGTTAGTCAGATTAGTGTCTACTTTGTGTTTTTAAGCTATAGGAATGATCTAGCAAGGTGCCAAAAAGGGATGGGATGATATGGAAAATGTGGGTGGGAAGATGGTAAATTTAGAGCTGCCATACAGGTATAGTGGAAAGAATGCAGGCTCCAGGGTCAGCTCCAGACATGGGTCCAAGTGCTAGGCTTACTCACTTATGACCAGTGTAATATTGGACACATCAATTAATCTCACTGGTCCTCAGTTTTCCTATATGTAAAATGAGGATGGGTTGCCCGTTCCCTTCCAGCTCTAAATATCTGATCTCAGAGCTGGAAGAGAGCTTAGATGTCATCTAACCCTAGCCTGCCCTGCCATGTTACAGATGATGTAAGTAACTGAGATTATAAGATATCTTACCCAGGGTAGTAAATGGCTAAGCCTTACCTTAAATTCCAGTCACCTAACTCCAAACTCTTTGCACAGTATTATCCTATCTTTAGGGTTATCCTGGGGTGATAACAATATTTTTTGGTCTGGACTTGTGATTTCATCCTTGTAGGAAACTTCCAGTGTGGACACTTCTACCAGAAGTCTCTATTAACAACTTAGATTCTCACTGGGTCACCTGGGACACCAAGCGGTTGGCCCTTGATCCACTATACTCTTCCGCATCTCAATGACCATAACATGATTGTTCAGCCTTCGTGTACATAATGCTCTGTGCCTCCAAAGTCTTTACATGCAATACCTCTATCACCTGGACTGCCTTGGATGGGATCCTCCTCCACAATCCCCAGATCTTCTGTTCAATGCCACAACCTTAAGACTTGGCTGGATATATTTTTTTGTGACAGACCAGGCAGGAAGCACACACATTCAAAACAAAGACTCTTGAGGAAAATAGAATGCCAATGTAATAACAAGGAATTGGCACCAAACAGTGTTGGCACCCATTCCCAAATGGCAACCACCCCCAGCAAGTCCCCTAGGCACAGTGGCCTGGATTGCTCACCAATGCTCTTGGTTGCACAACAGTGGAGTCTAAGGCCCTAGGATTATTCCTGGACAAGTGGAATGGTGCTGGTGGCTAGCAGGGTAGCAAACTCTGCTTAATGACTTCCAGTTGCATCTCACTCTTTTACAGTAATAGTCTAAGTTGTGCTGATCCCTTTTGGCACAGCAGTGGTTTCAAATGGCTGTGCTAGCCCTAGTATGTTCTAGATATGGTTATCATTGTTTTCCTCCTGTCTTTCCTCTCTGCATCAAGCAGTATTACAAGACTCCAACAGCCCTTTAAACTACACGTCTATAAGGATACCTACCAATTGACAGTATGTGTTGGGTGATGGCACCACATCATAGAGCCCTTGCAGAGGCTTCTGAAAGGTGTAGGCAAGCAGAATTTTCTCCAGTGAGAAAGGCCCTTGAAGATTCATACACTATAGGACAATGAGGTCCACGCACAGACACATACACACTAACTACACATGTCTTATTTCATCTTAAAGACTGGGTGATCACTTGTCAGGGATATTGTAGAGATTGATTCTCTCCCAGCTCCAGGTTGGAATAGATGGTTTCTGAGGACCCTCTCACCCTGAGATTCTGTGCTTCATTTGATCCTATGAGGTAGACAGTACAAGTGTTATTCTTATTTTACCGGGGAAAAAAGCAACAACCTAAGGCTCATAGAGTTTAATTTGCCCAAAGGCAATGACCAAAGAACCTAGTTTTTAAACCAAGTCTCCTGACTCCAAATTTGGTGTTTTTTTCTTGTACCTCCCTGCCTTGGAAAGGAGATGAGAGGGGAGGGTAAGGGATGTTTTTGACCGTGACTCTTTCAGGTTGGCTCTTCAGTTGTGATACACAGGCATTACAACCTCTGATCTCTTGCATGATAGGATCATAGGATTAAGAGCTAATTCCTAGTCATTTTAAAATTCTTATACTCCTGCTGACCTCTCTATTTCCTATATTTTCTGTCTAGGGGACTTTCCCTCAAGACTCATCAGACAGCTTCTAGCTCTTGGACCATTTGAAGTGCTTGACTAAACCAGATTCAGAAAGGCAGACACACTCATTGCCTATGGTTTAGCATTCAATAAAGATAAAGCAAACTGTCTCTCCAAAAAGTTCCCACCAGTGTAGATATCCTCCATGTGAAGTGGCTATTTGCTGGATCTCTTGGAGGCTCACCTTTAACTTTACCTGTGCTTAAAGCTCTACAAATTGTCATCCTCAAATAAAGAACATTAAAAAAAAAAGCAAAACAGAAAAGTTACACGACAGCAACCTAGGGCTCATGCCAACAAACATGTGCTTTTCCAGAACAGATTCATTCTCCCTATACCTACTACATGAGGGGCTCTTAAGTTGAGAACCACAGACCATCAAGAAGTTCTTAGGTGCATTTCAGAGGACCTTTGAATTTAGATGAAAAAATTTACATCTTTATTTCAATGTGCTTCCTTTCCCTTGCAATCTATGTGTTTTATTGCATACATTTTAAACATTATTCTGAGAAGGGAACCATAGGTTTCACTGGGCTGCCCAAGGGGGTCCATGAGATATAAAAAGGGGGGAAACTTTGTCCTACACAATGGTTTGGAACCTTCATTCCAGACAGACTAAGCAACGCCCTTTTAAAAAAAAAGTAAATTTTTTTAGTATTTAAAAAATTTATTGTCATTACTTAGTGACTACCTCTGTCCATTCCTCCCATATAGATCCATCTCTCTAACAAACGGTTTCAGTTCCACAAAACAAATAAAAACACTGGCCATGTCTAAAAGCCTCGTTCTACACCTATAATAATTGGCCTCCTCTTTACTGAGAATTACTACACTTAGTCCTCTGAAGTCAAAAATCTAGAGACAGAACTCTTATTGCAAATATAAAGTTCCAATGTACGTTGACCACATTCGTAAGCCCCCCACATGCCAAGTGGGGACTTTACTTCCCACTATACTTGGATATATTAAAGCATTAATCAGAGCCCTGACATCTTATATGTTCTATTTTCCTTTACATTGTCAGGCACATCATTTAAATTGCTCTCGTGGGTCTACTAAGCAGAACAGTGATGTCCTGTAACTTCAGGAATTATTTGCCCTTAGAACTGTAGGCAACCAATTCAATTCAATTGAACAAGCATGTATTTGTTAAGCACACATTCAAGGCCTTGACTTTGGCAGTGGGGAAATAAAAATGAAAACTAACTCAGTCCCTGCCCTCAAGGTGCTCATATTCTACCAAAAGAGCTCCAACATCTCTGTAAAATTGATGGTTCATAAGATTCCCTCCAGCCCCAAGTCCTATGATTCTATGGTATGTGAAAATATCACAAATTGTATGGTCAAGGCATCAAAAGGTCAAAAGAAAGATCCAGACAAGATGCTCTAGGAAAAAATGTCAAGGTAAAGAGTACATTCAGCTTGTGGGATAAGGAAGAACTCTGAGGAGGTTGAGGTGCCAGGAAGGGAGGAATTCCAATAGTGAGAGATGAGGGACAGATTCTAGGCATAAGGAATGGGCTACACCAATACAGAGGTAGGTCATACATAGCAGGATGAGATCAGGACAGACTAAGAACTTAGCTGGATCTATACCAGAATCTGGGAACCTGTAGCCTTGAGGTCACATGTTCTGTGAAGTTTGGATTCAGTCCAAGGACCACACTTGAGGACCTAGAGGGTCACACATTCTGTAGACACATTATTGCCCAGTTTGGTGATGTGATAGTGCTTATAATCTTCTTTCTGTCCTCTTCCTTCCTGTTGTTTTGCAAATGAGCTTGTGTCCTAAATCAATGTTGCTCTTGGCTTCCACACCTCTCTAGCTGGCAGAGCTAAAGCTTGTGGGTTGGGATGGTTTCTGGGCTTTCTTGGCCTCCTCATAGCAGCCATTGTTTTGTATCACTTAAGCTTCCCTAAGAAATGTAAATAATCAATGTCTTCTTTTTTATCCATTTCCCTTTTTTCATAATCAGCTTATTTATGCAGGTTAGGGATGCACTATGAGTGGCAGCATAGTACAGTGGCAAGGATATTGGATTTGTGGTTAGAGGATTTTAGAAAATCCCTCCTCTGACACTTCCTAACAGTGCGGTCATGGGAAAGTCGCTACACCTCCCCAGGTCTCATTTCCTCATCCGGAAAATAAAGTGACTGAATCACCTAGCCTCTAAGGACTCTGTCAGAAACATATGACTCAAAATCAGGGATCATGTGACCACAATGAGAAGAACTTTTTTAATGAGAATTTGAAATAAAAAGTTTAAGCATATTTGAGATTAATACCTTTTAAGAGATGTCTAAAAATTGACAGGGAAACCAAGTGGATGAAGAGTGCTTATTGTTCACATTAAAGCATATCATTGAATGGATAGCCCATTGACGATGTCTGCCAATACTTGTGTCTTGGATAGGTATTAGGAAAGGACGTTGAGTGAAGTCAAGAATTGAATCATTTCATGCATGGCACATTCAAAGATCCCTAGCTTGTTGCTAAAGCACATATTTGTTGGGTTGTTTCGTTTCTTCCTATTGTTATTGTTAATTACACATCCATTAGCCTATTAATGGTCTATGGCTGGAAATCATGGAATATCATGGTGTCAAGAGACAAAATTTTGAGTAATGGAAAGATGTGTGGTGCTTTTAAATAAGCTACTATGTATCAGGCACTGTGATAGGCATGTGCGTGTGTGTGTGTGTGTGTGTATTAAGAAATGGCCCCTATCTTCAAGGAGCTTACATTATAATGAGGAACACAAATATGTATATATAGGTATGTGAAAAGTAGATACAAGGTACCTAGGGGTGAGAGGAGGAAGAGGCATCTGATACCTGTACAGGAGGGAATTAGGAGAGGTCTCATGTAGGAAGTGGTGCTTGAATAAACTAGGGATTCTAGGAGGTGGAGGTAAACAGGAAGTGTATTCTAGGCATGAGAGATGGCTACTACAAAGGCATGAAAAGACGATGAAGTGTTGTCTATGGAGATCATTAAAAAGGAGAGTCTGGTCAGACCAAGAACTGGGGAAGGCCCAATCCAGTCTGCTTCTGTAAGAGCTAAGAAAGGTTTTTACAGATTAAAATAAACTTTTATTGTATTTTAAAATGTAAAAGCAATTCTGAGCTCGCCTGTTATTCAAAAGCATGTGTGTATGTGGGGATTTGTTCCTTTAGCCATACTTTGCCAAGCTCTGTTGCGAGTGTTCATGAAGGGGAGTAATGTGTAATAAGTCCTTGTGAAGACGTCTAAATGCCAGAGAGGGGTTTGGGCAGTGGTCTGAGACATCATCAATGACATTTTTGATCAGACCATCAGGTTGGTGGTGGGTTGGTCAGTCATGCAATAAAAGAATGAAGGATAGCTGGTAGACAATCTTAGTATTGCACGGGTATCCACAAATTATGAAAAGCTCAGAGGAAGCTTATACAGTGTGTTGTATGGATACATTTTGGAATATTTATGAAAAGACCTAGAAGACAACAAGGTAGAATGAATGTGAAGAGAATTCCCAGACTGATGAAATCATAAATCTATATCTCTCCGAGTATTGAAGCATTTATAACATCACAGAAATCAGAGTTGAAAGGGACCTCAGTGACATCTAATCAAATCCATAATTGGATAATAAATCCCTTGACAATATATCTGATACATGGATATAAAATCTTTATTTAAGGAACTCAAATGAGATGGAAACGACTCTGTGCCAAGGCAGCCCATTCCATTTTCGGGCAGTTCTAATAGTTAGCAAACTCTCTCTTGTTGCTCAGTTACTTTCCAGTCATGTCCCACTCTTCGTGACCCCTTTTTGGGAATTTCTTGACAGAGATATTGGTTTGCTGATGATTTTCCATTTCCTTCTTCAGCTCATTTTACAGGTGAGGACACCAAGCCAAACGAGGTTAAGTGACTAGCTTAGGGTCATACAGCTAGTAAGTTTCTGAGTCCAGATTTGAACTCAGGACACCCAGCACTCTACTTATTGAGCCACAAATAGACCTCTTTACTTTTTCTAGTTATTACTCTCAGTACAGCTCCTGGAGGCAAGATGAACAAGTCTACTTCCTCTTTCATTCGAACACCTTAGACAACTATCATGTCTGCCCCTGAACCTTCTGTTCCCCAAGCTAAACAACTTTCCTTTCCTTTCCTTTTTTCTTCCCTTCCCTTCCCTTCCCTTCCCTTTCCTTTCCTTTCCGTTCCTTCATTCTGAAGCTCATACATTGGAGGACACTAGGTCCCTCCTGGCTTAAAAGCATAACTGATACTCTTTCCCTCCCTGTCTGATGTCCTTTTTTCTATGCCTCACTAAAGAGGCTATCCCTGATTACTTCTTAAATAGACTTATTCACTGAATGGGTGTTACTTCGCTCTAAGTGAGTTGCTGACTAGACCTTGGCCTTATGTGGCCAAGATCTCCCATTGCCTCCTGAGCCATCTCCAGTCAGCCTGATGAATATCTGGTCACTGGACTCAGATGGCTCTGGAGGAGAACTGAGGCTCATGACCTGCACATCCCTCACTCATTCAAAACAAAGTGCAAGTCATGTCATCATTTCTCTGATGGCATGGTCTTTTTCAGCAACGAAGGACGAACACAACAACAGCGACAACAGCTGCTTTCAGTATAATTAATGTCAGCTCTTTCAGTACAGAGATTTTCTCACTTTGACTTTGCAATAATGGCATTTTCCTTAGTGCTGAGCGCACAGGAGGTACTTAATAAATGCTTTTAAAGTGAATTGGACTAATTCTTATGGGGTGTGTTTGCCCTTGTGACGACTGCCTTCCTTCTGATGTTCTCCAGCTCATCAAAATCCTTCCTGAAATGGACATTCGAGTCCCTGTGTTTTCCGACCAGGGCAGGGTCCTGTGCTCTGTGCCACTCTTAATTCAGCCAAAGTTGGCATTTGTTTCTTTGGCTGGCTTATCATGCCATTGACTCATTGAGTTTGCAGTCTGCTAAAACTCCCAGATCTTTGTCAGAGAAACTGCTGTCTTGCCACACCCCTACCATCTTGCACTTAACAATGAAGCCTCTCCCTGAGATAACCTGTATTCAGACTATCTATTCATTACAACTATTTCCTAGGGACCCCCAAGTGGCTTCCAGAAGTGTTCAGCTAGTGTTAAGAAGTTTTATGTTTCTTACAAGTGTTCTACATTGTACACAGCCACAAAATGGCAGATGGACCATATTATCTTACCCTCAGCCATCTTTTTTTTTCAAATTCACTGCTAAAAGTTTAGTGCAGTACCTCTTTCTATAGTCTGACAGGTGTTTAGAGTTAGGGCAAAAGGAGGGCAGAAGAGGGAGAAAAACAGAAGAGAAAAAAGTGTGAAGCTGTAAAAGATAATGCAATTCATTTTTTCATTCCAAAGTTGGGAATGTCAAAAGATGAATAAATAAAGACAAATTTTATTGTGGTTATTATCTTTAAGAGTTTCAGGGCTGTGGCTTTAAAGACACCAGTGCAGATTTCATCTCAGTGATATAGGAGTGAATTTAAAATGACAGGATTTGGGGAGACAAATTAAATTCTTTCTTGGAGCTACTACCTATCCCACTCTTCATCTCAAGTGGGCTTGAATGAGTTTCATCTTCAAAGAATCCTGTCCTGAGCAAGTGCCAGTCCCTCCTGGGGAGGAGGATGAACTGCTTAGTTTGTGGAAGCAAGTAGGCTTAAGGCCAGAGTATGGTCAGGATGATGGGAATCTTCACCTAGTAACCAAGTTTCATCTATTCTAGAAGAGGCAGAGTAGCGCTGGGTCAGAGATCACAGAGTCCCAGAAAGTCTAAGATCACCTCATTCATTCCATACTTGAGCAGAAAGCACCCATAAGTGGTCTTTCATTCAACCTCTGTCTAGAGATCTTCAGAGATGGAGGGCTCAGCCTTTCAAGGCAGCCCTTTCCAATTTTGCATAGCTCAAAGTGTTAGAAAGTTTCTCCTTTATTGAGCTGATATCTGCCTCTCATATTTTCCCAACATGTTAGTACTTGGTATAAAAGCAACGGAGAGACCATAAGCCTTTAAAGGGAGTAGCCCATCATTGTCTGCTGCCGAACCACATTTCTGCCGCTATCATGGAAAGGCAAGGACAGTATATAACATGGGATACAAAGAAGAGAAAGAGTGGGGTTTCCTGGCTGATTGCTTGAATCTGGTTATTTCTATGTAGTTGGTGGGGGGTGCTTTGGGAACTAGGCACTTAACATAATATAGATGATATGACCAAATCATCCAAAAAGTATTCCTCTAAGTAGGAATGCTGTGTTTGGCATGGTCAAAATTTAATGTTAACACAACTACTTAAAAGTTCATTTGAGTTCTTGTGGTTCTTACAGATTTTTTCATGCGGTTTTGTTACCATCCTGTTCAAAGTACCATAATAATCTCTAAAAGTAAATTATGTTGGAGATCTCTGCAGTAGGGTTATAGTTCAGATGTTGGAGGACCTCTCAGATTTAAGAAAAAAGGAAAAACGTGGTCATATCACAGAATCTACCTTCAGACTTTCTCTTTGGATATTACCATGTGTCCCTCCCAAATGCCAGCTCCTGGGAAGGCAATTCACAGAGCCAGGTCGTTTCAATGTTTCTACTCCCTCTTGGGCATCTAGAAAACTATGGTTGCACTCAGGATCAGTCCATTGGCTAGCATCAATCTTCCACTATTAGGCAGAGTCTGTGATGAGGTAGCGTTTCTGAAACAGATGAGGGCTGCATCTCCAACAGCAATGTTTTAAGATTTCTCTCTGACAACTAAAAGGAGCTGGAGAGCCCAGAAAGCAACATTGTGGTACAAGTTCTGCTTTCTGAGACCAAGCAAAGCAAATCAAATCTTCTTCCACTTGACAAACCTTTAAATATTTGAATATAGATTTCCTGTTCTCCCTAAGTTTTTATCTTCAAACTAAACATCTCTAGTTCTTTTGTGTCTTGCGTGCTTTTCAGGCCTCCAATCATTCTTGTAATACACTACAGTTTATCAATGCCCTTCATAATGAATGCTCCAGATGCAATCTAAGCACCTCTCTCATTTTAAACATTATGCTTCTATTATTGAAACTTGAGATTAAATCAAATTTTTTGGTTGTTATATAACATAATTGGGTTGTTTTGAGTTTATGGTCCACTCCAGATATTTTTCTCACCAATTCTTATCTAAACATACTTCCTCCATCTTATCCTTAATGAAGGCAATTTTTAAAAAGGAGCAATATTTCACATTTATCCTTATTAGATTTGGACCAACGTTCTAGCTTCTGGTAATCTTTAAGATGCTGACTCTATCAGCCAAAATGTTAGCTACTGTTTCAAACTTTATGCCATCTGCAATCTTTAAAAAAAAGTTTCTGATTTTATTGACTTTTTTTTTGTTTTTATAGCATCTTCATTTCTGAATACATCTCCCCTGAACATACTGATGGAATGAAAGATTATTCTAAGGGTATAAGTCTGCGTAACTGGAAGATGATGATGTCATCAACAACAAAAAAGAGAAGTTAGTGGGGAGATGCTGAATTCAGTTTTGGACACATTGGAGTTGAGGTTCTTAAAAGATCTAGATAGAGATATGCAGCAGGCATTTAGAAATATGGGAGTGGGCTCCAGGAAGAGGTAGGAGGTTATAATATAGATTTTGAACTCATCAGCATAGAGATGATCACTAAAGATGTGGAAGTGGGAGAGATCACCAGAAAGAGGCTACAAACAGATCCACAGATTAAACTTCAGGAGGCAATGATGTTTGAGGGATAGTAGATAGATGAATCAGCAAAGGAGACAAAGAATTAGCAATTGGAAAAGAATTCAGTTCAGCAATGTGGAGTATCATTAACCTTAGAATTTTTTCAATAAAAGAGAATAAGAATAACCACAGCTTGAAGAACTAGAGGGTCAAGGAAAGGTTCTTATTAGATAGTCACATTAATAAAAAGAAGGGGAAAGATAACTAATAATATTTGAGACAAGATGACCCCCAGGTTTTCCTAATTCCACATTCAGCACTCTATACATTATGCTACAATACCCCTAAATTTGGAGGAAGTTTCTACTGATTGCAAGCTTAATATGTCTCTTTGTCCCTTACTTATTGCTCCAAATTCTGCCCCGCCCCTGCACAGTGCGATCTATCTGTATATGTTCAGTCCTTGCTATCCTTGAGGATAGCCCTCATGTCTGATTTTCACCATCCTAATTGCTTCTTCTGAGTCCTCTCCATCTTATTAACCTAAATTAAGTAATTGATTTTCTTTTATTATTTATTTATTTATTATTTTTCTCTTATGGCCCAGTTGACTGGCCTTGACCAGACGGGGATTCATGAGAAAATCCTAATATGGCAGGATATTTAAGCATGGTCAGTTAGCAGGTCTTAGAAACTCCATTTCAGGAAGATTGCCTTAAAGTGAGGGCTTGGGTGTTGGGATAGTGTGAGGATAATGGTGTGGGGGTGGTGGTAGCCAGACCTTTCAGTATTTAAATAGATGAGAGGTTAGATGAGTCAAGGAAAGTAGGAGGTATGCCTAAGGACAAAAGGGCAGGTTAAATGTAAGAAAATGTAATGTATATATGACTTGCCTGGTATAAAACTTCACAGTGTAGTCCCTCTCATGGTGAGTCTACCTGGGCTTGTTTTCTCCATGGCTGTATCTCAAACTCTCCTAAGACTCCAAAGGCAACCTTGAGAAAGGTGATGCACTTCTACTTACCACTGCATCTCCTCAACCCCAACCAATGTCATTCTCAATTAACCACAGTGATGACACTATTAAATTCTGACACACAAAACATTTAGCTAACAATAAAACAAAGTACATAATAATCACTGCCTCACAATTACCCCATAAACCTTGGTCATATGCTCCCATCAATGCACACAATATCCAAATGGAAGAGCAAGTACACCTAGCAGGGAAGCACGAGAAAGAGCATAACCCACATGTTTGGGACAACTTACAACTTTGGACAGAAGGCCTTGATTTGTTTATATCTCTGATAAATGCTCCCCTCCTGGACTTCACCACTCTCTTGCATTCCTCTTCTATCCTTAAACTGATGAAATATTGACCAGCTCTTTTAATTCTCAATCACACTTAAATGGTTCTAAGGAAATATTTTACTATCATAGAGCTCAGTATTTTCCTAAAGTCACATAGTTGCAAGACTTCTCAGATTGTCTCTCTGGACAATGCAAACAAGCCCAACCAATTCTTCACCATTCCTTTCTGCATCTTCCAATCAGGTCTCAGACTCTTGTTTCAGCAAAGTAGAGCTAACAGTAAACCCTGTTTTCCACACCTACTTTACCATTTAAATTAGTAGTGACAGGAGAAATTAGCCTAGCACTTCTGAGAGGCTTTACCTTTCAAAGTGTAGATGTCACTAAAGGGCAGTTACTGAAACTACCTTGGAATTGAGCTCTTCTCCAATCATCAACCTCCTACCCTTTTCTTCGGACAATTCTCAATGCAGATGCTTCTCCAATCAGCAGCCTTCCATTGTATCTGAAACTAGCAACGCTTATTTACTTATCCCCTGGTCTCCAAATTTACCACTTTGTGAGTTTTAGCTTCTCAAAAACTAAAAGCGCAGCTGGACCATGATGTCCTGCAGTCTTCAAGAAAGATCTCTTCTTTCTCTACACAATTCTCACAGAGATCTGGATGGGTCCTACTTCATTTCAGAAAGCTAGTCCAGTGTAGCCGATAAAGCATTGAACCCTGAATAAGGAAGACTTAAGTTCAAATACAGCCTCAGACACTTAATAGCCATGTGACTCTGGGTAAGCCAATATCTGTCTACCTCAGTGTCCTTATCTGTAAAATAGGAATAATAGCAGCACCTTCTTCCCACTGTTGTTGTGAGAATCAAATTAGATAATATTTGCCAAGTGCTTGGAACCGTAAAGTTCTAGGTACATATTAGCTATTCTTATTATCTGAAAACTTTCTTCACACTTGAATTTTTATCAGTTTTTAGTAAACAAAAGTTCCTCTTCTGCCCCTTTTGCAACCAAATTGTCACATGAAATAGACCAGGTGATTTAACTCTTTTCCCTCTGAAGTCCATTGTCTACCCCTTTCAGCAACCAAACTGCTCAGACAAAAGAGGCTATACTTTGCCCAGAGCGGAAGGAGGCAGTTACCCCATAGGTTTTCACCTTTTTTTTGTATCCGCAGTCCTTGGCACAGCGCAGAGAACATAGTAGGCACTTGAGGAATGCCTATGGACTGAGTAGGTTGAGTGAGTGCAAGACAGAGGTCTTGTGCAGGAGGCTTCCTGCCATGCACAATGAACAGCTGACAGAGTCACCTGGAGCATATTCAAAAAGCAGCTTCTATCCAAGGTCAATATTAACTTCACGAGAACGGATCTTTTTGTCTGGCTCACATTCTCTATCTTCATCAGTTTTTCTCCACTTGGGTTTCCATAAGCATCTCTATCTGTGTGCCTTTGAGTGGGTGTTTTTTTGCATGCAATGGAAGCTCTTAGAGTGAATCAGTTTGCACAGAGGGAGTCTCTCTGTGGAGAGTATCACCATGCATGGCAGCCAGGCCTGCGCCAGCACAGGGAAACTGACTATACCTTAATGAAAACATATTTTCCTAGTGGCCTTTGACTGCTGTCGTACCCCAAGGACAATATTCATCCCTCTTCTCAAAAAGAGATTCTGGCTTTGGAAAGAGAAAAATATCTTCAGGGTAGATAGACTGGAAATATTGGGCTCTGTACTCCTAGAACATAACATGTATGCATAACATGCACATATTTGTATATGCATGTGCACATATACATACATACATACATATATTCTGCCTCATTACACATTATTCCATAGTATATGACACATTATGATATGCTATGTTCTCATCTGTGATATCATTTTATGTATGATATCATGTCATAATATATCACGTTCTATTAATTACAGGGAGACTACAGGATAGAAATAGCCCTAAATATTTACCTTAGATGGAAGCCTGAATTGCAGTCGTATCTCCAGTTATTCCTAGCTCTGTGACCACGGACCAGTTATTTAATCTTTCTGAGGCCCAGTTTCATCTGTGAAATGGATATAATAACAATTACCACAGTACCTTTCTCAAAAAATTATTACATGTATCAAATTACATGCCATACAATAGGATATTAGATTTAAAGATGGAAAGGACAATAATGTTATCCTTAATAATATTCTAGTCCAAGAGTGGAAAACCTGCAGCTCAGGTGTGGCCCTTTGACTGAATCCAAACATCACAGAACAAATTCCCTTAAGGAAAGAGTTTGCTCCATAAAACTTGGACTCGGTCAAAAGGCTGTACCCAAGGACCTAGAAGGCCACATGAGGCCTCAAGTTTGCAGGCTCCCCACCTCTGGTTTAGTCCAATCACATCATCTTATAGATGAGGCAACTGAGGTTTAAAAGTGGCAAACTCATTCATGATCATGAAACTAGTAAGTGGAAAACCCAGGATTTATAAAACAATTAAGGAAATAGCCAACGTATGATACGGTGAGAAATTCTACAGCATAAGCTTTAGAAGCCAGCACTGATCAGGGTACTGATTAAATCCCATAGAATAGGGCAATAGGGAAGAGAAAACACCTTTGAAATAGTCATTGAGGACTCCCGGGAGACAGGATCTCCCAGGATCTCCCGAAGGTGAGTTAAATGTGAATAGATGAAAGGGAAGGGGAAACAGGGAGGCAGTGTGGTCCAGTGGAAAAAGCACTGGCTCTGGAATCCGAGGGCCTGGGTTGAGATACTGATTTTGATATTCCTACTTGCATCACCTTGGTTAAATTTCTTAATCTCCCTTGTCTCGTTTTCCTTAACTGGAAAATGAGAGGCTTATACTACATGGTTTCTAAGGTCCCTTTTGGTTCTAGAACCATGATATTAGTCTAGAATTCTATTCTATTCTTTGACTTTTAGTGGAAAATATTCCTGAAAGTCAGTGGAAGAAAGTTACCTTGAGGCTCTTGTGTCTTCTCACATTTGCTGAAAATCTTCCAGGCTCAGCTATGTCAACATTAGAAGGTGTTTTTTTTGGTTTCCACACTGCTGTAAAAGAACAGACACACAGTCATACATACATACATACATATACACTTTTATACATATATGTATATATGTGTATGTGTATATATGTGTGTGTATGTACGTGTATGTATGTGTTGCCTAGGCAGCTTGCTTTTGTCTTTGAGTTAACCAAGGCTGGGCTTTCTGAAGTCCCACAAGGCTAGACTTTCTGGAGCTCAAAGTATGAAACCTGTGTGCAGAGCCAACTCCTTTAATGCTGCGATGGGGACTGCCCAAGCTCTCAGCTTCCTGAGTCGTGGATAGTTGGGTCCTCGTTCTGCTCTTAAACTTGGATCAGACAGAAAGCATTGCTCAGGAAGGCTCAGGTTATATCTCATCAAGGTTTTCTGATAAAAAGCTTTCCCAACTTTAAGTGAATCTGCCTTTCACTCCCCACCTCCCCCCTTCCAGTTATTTTAAACCTAATTAGTATATGATACCATCTGAGAATGTTGTGTTAGGCTCATGTTGTTCTTTCATCATTTCCTGTGGAGTGTGTGGGCCCTGCGATGGATGTTAAGAATACACAACTTCTTAGGAACACAGATCTCTCTCTTCCATGAAGCTTTATGGTTGTGAATCACCTAAGTTATAGGTGCCCAGCTTTAGTCAACGCGTGGCCCTGGGCTCTGGGGAGGGGTCTCCAGCCTCAGATGTGCTGTTAAACTAGTATCCAAACACTCATAAATAGGTGGTTCTGCAGGTTTCTACCACCATAAGGGTAGAAAAGATCTGTTTGATTCAGATTAGATTTTGGAAAGAAAACAGGGAAGAAAGAACAGAGTGAAATAACTTTATAAACAAGTCTTTGCAGCCTGAAGGAAGTAACTGGGTATACAGGGACAAAAAGAACATAAAGCTACTTGGCAGAAGACCTGGATTCTTATCCCAGTTCTTCTCCTAACATCTTATGAGCCTTTGGAGAACTAGCACCTCCAGCGTGAGGACTACCGAGTATTTTCAGGGCTCCTTTTCCACCTTTGGTGTCCAGCTGGTCACCCAACTCTCACCTGCAGCTCCAAGAAGCTTTAGCATGCACAGTAGACACACCCCAGTAAAACTGTACTGGCAGACAGGCTAAACCACGTTGGGCATAACCAATAGGCCTCAAACCTGTCAGTGAGGTAGGGGGATGTCTACCCCAAGCCTGTGGAGACTTCCCTGGCATGGTGGGCAGATGAGAACACTCAGTTCCAATAACCATGAAGGTGGCTGAAGCAGGTGCTGTGGCATGTTCAGAGCTTGGGCAGACATCAGAGATGCCAAAGTCATCCACTGTATCTGAGACCATCACCAGGTACCCTGACTCTCTTCTTGCCATTGGAGTTCAGTGACTCTGGAAAAGAGAGTGAGGATGATGACTTTGTGCAGCTGTGTCTCACTTAAATCCAATTCATGTGAAAGAAAAAACATCCCCCTATGATGTCATTTGTCTTCTTAGAAAACAAAGGTTGAACCACAACAAAAACAATGTGCCCTTGGGCAAGTGTCTCCCCCTTCTTTGGGTCTCAGTTTCCTCCTCTCTAAAATAAGGGATTTAGAGTACAATATAAGCCCCTTGCCTGAGGGAATGGTTGTTGGTTTTTGTCTCTGTACCCTAAGCATCTAGCATAGTGCTTTGAACATGGTAGGAATTTGATAAATTTGTGTTGGATTAGATTCAGAGGTTCCCAAACTTATTTGGTCTACTGTCCCCTTTTCCAAAAAAATTACTCAGAGTCTCCTGGAAATCTATTTTCCTTAACTCTTTAATGTTTTCTTTAATTTGCATCATTTCAAAAAAAAAGTTTGTCCTTCATTGCCGAAGAAGACCATGCCATCAGAGAAACAATGACATGACTTGAACTGGATTTTGTTTTGAGTGAGGGAGGGCTGTGTAGGTTATCAGCCTCACTTCTCTTCCAGAGCCATCTGAATCCAGTGACCAGATATTCATCAGGATAACTGGAGATGACCCCGGATGAGGCAATTGGGGTTAAATGACTTGCCAGGGTCACACAGCTAGCGAGTGTCAAGAGTCTGAGGTGAGGTTTGAACTCAGGTCCTCCTGACTCCTGTACTGGTGCTCTACCCACTGCACCACCTAGCAACCCCCTCAAAAAATTTAAATTTTTTTAGATGATATATGTTAAATTTAATAATCTATTGCAAATTTGTGGGTACTGCATTAAAATTTTTATATAATATTGCATCATGTAACCTTATAGAATCTTATTGTAAACAAGTCATTACACACACATATTCCTGCCAATGCACGTGGGACTTACCCTAAATGCATCTGCCAACACTTGCTTGTTAAGACCTGTTGGTGAACTTGACCACTGATTGGTTATAACTTGCATTTTGTGTTTTTATTTGGAAAACAATGTAATCACTATGACTTTAACTCTGTTACACAACGGATGGAACATGCATGAATAGTTTTTCAAAAATTTCTTCTCTTCTCTTCTTTCCTCATGCTTTTTTACTTCAACAACACCCCCCCCCAATTGCACCTGAGGCTATTACCACTCCCCTGTATCTTTCCAGCATCCCCCATGGGGTGGTATCACCCACTTTGGGAACCATAGATTAGACTATACAAGAGGATTGTAAAGCTCTATGGATTCTATGAAAAAGTGAGGCTGCCTCACTTTAATAAGTCCAAGGTTTTTAAATGCATGAAATGTACCCTTATTATCCTATATGTGAGCCTACCCAGTATCATTCCCTTATTGTTTCCTCTTTTTTGTTGCCGTACCTTTTGTTCTGCAGCAAAGGTACTTCAAAGATCTGTTTCACTTCACCACTTGCACTTTCTAAGACTGAGACCCCTTTCTCTTAGACTCTGATGGGACAATGTACCATTGGCTTTTGAGAGGGACATTTTATAACACCTTTCCTTACTGTAACACCTGAGTAAGTATCCCTTACTAAAAGCTAATTATGCCTGGTTGGCTAATTGTATCAAATGATTATTATGGTGGGAAAAACATCAGTTGGGGCTTGTGAGCTATAGTATTAGAAAAATTACCTGAAAACTTCTCAGAGTGAGGCCCTAGAGTCCTAAGGAGAGATTTAGCAGTTTTATTATAGGCATCCCACTTGTCAGTGAAGGAGCAAGTTAGGATAAGGACCTCCAGAATCTCCTGGCTCACCACTTGTTCAAAATTTCATTTCCTCTAGCTACATTCTTTCATATAGGCTACATATGGCATGAACAAGTCCCTCATACAATCCAAACAGACTTCCTGTCACACTGAGTTGTGCAGGGCTTCTCTACACTTCGTGAACACTTAAAATATGTTCTTACCTGAAAGCACAAGGCATAGCATCCTATCACTTACTTTAAGTGGGGTAGGGTAATTGATTAACCAAACAATTAGTCAATAAATGACTCCTTTCATACCTTTTTGTCAGCCAAATCCTTGAGTTTTTATTACTGAGTGTTATCTTTGCCAAAATACACTTGGGATTTTTATTGATTGTTTCTAAGACAGATATTCCAATGCAGAAGAGCTATGAATTCCTAGAAGGCAGAGATATTAACTTACTATCGCTTCATAAGTAACTTTTCACAGAGCTTGGTGCTTGTAAATGCTGTTCCCTGGATACAATATAAATTTCTTTGAGAGCAAAAAAAGTTATTTTCTTTCTTTGTATCCCTAGTGCTTAGAACAGTGGGTCAACTATACATAATAGGCATTTAATCAATGCTTATCAATCACATTTGTTCAGATCTTTCCTGTCTCATATATTACTCCCTTTCCAACATGCTGTCCTCTCTAATCCTCACACACAACACTTCCTTTCTCTTTTAAGTGTTTGTACTGGCCATTCCCTATTCCTGAACTATACCCCCTCCTCACTGCCTCATAGAATCCCTTACCTCCTTCAACAAACAGTTCAAACATCACCTTTGACATGAAGCATTTCCTAAATCTCCTAGTTACTAATTTCATCCCTCCCTAACTCTCTGGTATTTATTGTCTACATGACACACACACACATGATATCTATCATATATCTACATACACATACATATGTATATATGTGGATATACACACATACACAGTGAGCATATAATTCTATGTGTAATTTTTCTAACGGAATACCAGTTTCTTAAGGGCAGGGATTATTTCATTCTTGTCTCTGTAGCCCCAGTATTTAATACTGTCTAGCACTGAGTACATGCTTAATGAATTCACTTGATTTAGTTTTATTGAGTGACTTGAATTTGGTGACATTCACTTTACTGAAAAGAAGATCTCAGTGGGTAGGATTTTTTGTCCAGAATCACAGGCAGTTACTAGGAAAGAAGAGCTGGAACTCCTGACTCCCCAGAGAAGACTTAGAAACAATATGGAAAAAGCTCCCCTGACTGATCAAATGGAGTCCCTCACTTGCATCAATATGCAACTACATAAGCAAAGCTTCTCAATGTCCAACAAAAAGAAACCTTCCTTCCACCCCTTCAAATAAGGCCAGTAAAATGGCCTTATTCCTCTCCCATTAAAAACCAAATGCTTGTCTTCCAGACCACCTAAGACCCAATCCCCTAGACTGTGTGTATCTCTGGCAGGGAAGAAACCAGAGTCAGTCACTAAACAGCTTGCTTGTAGTCTTCGTTCAGTGCTTCATTGCCAAGAGTACCTGGCTAGCAGAGAAATGAGCCACTGCCAAGGGCTGCCTCCTTCCCCCAGGCCATCAATGAACACAGGATAGATAGCATTCTGCATTGTGGTCCCTTTCTCCACCTAATCCACTTGCCCTGTTCGTATATGCTCTGATGTGGACACATGCACAAATATACCAATCTTGCCATTTAAACAGCTCCTTCCAAAAAGTTGCAAATACCACAATCTCCAGCTACTGCCCTTATGCTGGCATTTTCTTTTCAGAGGGCAAGAAAAACTCGTTGATCAAGTTTCTTTTGGCTTGAAAGAGGTAATATGTCTACCAAACATACCAGCAATCTTCTGAACTGTGCTCCCTATTCCCTGAACTATACCAGCTCCCTAGCTGGCATCACAGTGGACTGAGGCAGAACCCATGGAAGTTTGCCAGGATCTCCTGCTTCTTTTGGGGGGGAGGGGATTGCTTCCTGTCTTTAACGCGTCTGGTTTAGTTATGCTAAACTACTAGTCCACTCCCTAATCCTTAACCCTTCAAGTGGAAGGGAAGATGAGAGGAACACCTCCAGCTCCTTGTTGTGCAATGCCTATTATAGGATGATGGGTGTTGAGCTGGAAGAGACCCCAAAAGCTATCTAGTCCCATACCCTCATTTTACAGTCAAGGAAACTGAGGCCCAAGGGGGTTATTGATTGTCCCAAGGTCATTCAGGTAGTAAGTACTGGAATTATTGGAATCTAGTTCTTCTGATTCCAGAGTCAAAGCTTTGGTAAGCTAGTTATCTTCTTATGTATGAGTCTTAGTTGTGTTGACACTGCATCTATTGAATAAGTGGTTGTTGACATGAATTAGCTTCCTTGCCCTTACCTAGACCATGACTTAAACTTAAGAACTGAAAAAAGATTGATAAACCTGTGGTGGAGAGAGAGCTAGGCTCATTCTCGGGGAGATTTGGCTTCAAGTCTAGCTTCTGATAAATGGAATCCTGTGTACCTATATCACTTCATCTCCTGATAGCCCTGAGCAATTCTCTTGGGACCCAAGTTGTAGAACAAGTGCTAAGCTCCACTGATGGAGGGACTGTCCTCACCTGGAGCTCCTTGCCTCAAAGAAACAATCAATCCCACAACACTGATTGATAGAAGTAAAGAGAACAAGAGTCTAAGTGGTTTAGGGAGAAAAGGTCCTTGATAGAGTTGTCCATAATAAACTCAGTGAGTTTGGCATTCAGTCCAGGTGCTTGAATATTTCAGCAGATTTCTGATTTTATCAGTGTTCCCATCCTAACTCATTCCCTGTTTTTCATCCAATGGGATACAGGTCCATGCTCTTCCAAGAGTTTTCCATCCACCTAACCCACAAGAAGTCTTCCAGTGGACCCACTAATATCATAAGGCCACTACTAGAGTAGCAATTCAGATTGCCAGTCTATTGTTTGTCTTTCATTCTTGCTTCATAGTGTCATTGATTCAAAATTGAAAGGGACCTTAAGGTGTCACCTAGTCTAACCCCCTTGGACCTGAGGTGGGGGAAAAGAAATGACTTTCCCAAAGTCACACACAGTAAGTGGCAATTAAACCCAGATTCTTTGACTCCAGATCTGCCATTCTTTCCACTATTCTCCTTTGCCATTCCATTTCACATTTTGGGTTTGTCTTTTTATGATTCCCACTGGTAACGTGCCTATTCAACCCCATTATCCAGCTCTCTGCTGCCCTTTGGATCACTAGTCAACAGAATTCTAAGCTCCTGGTGCTCTCCAAAGGCAACTACAGGGCATTAATGGGAGAACGGCTTGGCTGGGATACTCCCACTTTCACACTTCTCCTTGACATTCCCTCTAAGCCCACGTGTAGAAGCCCCAGGGCTCAGACAAAGTCAGAGCAGCAACTTGAACCTCAGCCACTCCATTGTGTGATGATTGACCTAATTTGGCTAATCACCTTTTCCACTTCCCTCTCACCTTGTGCCACCTTATTTTCTCTTACCTTGTCAAGTCCTAAGAAAGGAAAAACAACAATGCTTTGAGTTTCCAAATCTCCCAGGCTTTCCTGTGGCCCCATCCTCTATGTTCCATAGTTCATTGTGTCCTTTTTCTGGCGTGAGGGATGGGAATCAGAGACGATAAGAAGGGGAGAGGGAAGTGAGAAAAGCCAAGAAATGCCCATAAAGGGGAAATATCCAGTTGTGAACAGTTCTATGCAAACAAGTTTTTTCATGGAGGGTGATAAGAGGACTGTTTTGTCCTGTGATTTCATCTGTGAGGGAACTTCTGATATGGAAATTCCCTCTAGTGTGATGCAGATCAGCAATTCATCTCTTACCTAAGAGTATTATAGAGTTCCCTAGGATCGGAGAAGTTAAATAAATCAATCATAAACACTTATTAAGAATCTACTATGTGCTTACTATTGGAGGCAACTGATATTTCAGTGGATAGAGCACTGGGGCTGGAGTCAGAAAGATCTAAGTTCAAATCCAGCCTCAGACACTTCCTAGCTGTGTGACCCTGGGCAAGTCACTTAATTTGTGATTGCCTGACAAAATGGATCCATTGAAGAAAGAAATGGCAAACCACTCCAGTGTCTTCCCAAGAAAGCCTCAAATGGGGATACAACTGAACAACAGCACTATGTGTCTGGCACTGTGCTAAGAACCTTTTAGCAAAAGAGGCAATAGACCAACCCTGCCCCCAAGAAGCTCATAAACACTTGCCCATACTCATACAGCCAGTATTTATGAAAAATATCTTTCTTCTACTCTGTATATATCATGAATGTATTCAGTTATTTATATATAAATAATAAATATATTTTATTAAATTTCATATTATATTGAATATTAAATAATCAATATGAAATAATCAATAAATTTTATTAAATATATAAATATAATTTTATATTGTATAAAAATAAATTTATATATTTATATCCCCATTCAGATGTTAGATCTTTGAAGGTTGGGACTATTTTTTGCCTTTCTTTGTAGCTGCACAGTAGTAAGTTCTTAATAAATGTTTGCTGACTGAGGGTAAGAAATATCAGGCAGCAAAGTAGGGAGATGGGAAGTAGGGGTGAGGTGAGGAGGAAATTTCATCTGTCATTGCTGAAAGATGCCTTCTGTACATCTTATAGTCTTAGGGAGTTTCCTAGAATACTAAAGATTAAATGGTTTGCCTCCAGTCCTTTCTCTCTCTCTCTCTCTCTCTCTCTCTCTCTCTCTCTCTCTCTCTCTCTCTCTCTCTCTCTCTCTCTCTCTCGTAATCAAGGTTAAGTGATTTGCCCAGGGTCCTACAACTAGTAAATATTTGAGGCTGGATTTGAACTCTGTTCTTGCCGACTCCAGGGTCAGCACTCTATCCCTTGCACCTAGCTGCCCCCAAGTCCTTCATTTAACAGTTGAAGAAACTAAAGCCAGTAAGAGTTAAATGATTTGTCCAAGGTTAGATTTGAATAAAAATTTTTCCGTTTTCAAGTCTGGCTCTCCATTTATTATCTATGCTACCAACTCATGCAAGTGATATGCAAACTAAACTCCACAGCCCTCTCCCATACCTAGATGTGAGGTTATTTACAGTGGATGACCACTAATTTAGGGTCCTCTTTATAATTGTACTCCCTTTTCTGCACACTGGGCCTCTTCTCCATCCCCAACCCCTAATCCCCAGTTCCCTAACCGAGAGTTTCTTCCAAATGTAGGAAGCAGGCCTGACTCAACATCTCTCGCTCCAAACAAAATATACGCTGGAATCGACTTGCGGCTTTGTTCCGTGTATCAACTGCAGAGATCAGTTTGGAAGCAATTTAACTCGGTGAAATGTAGCTGACAACTCCGCTGTCTGTTGGCATGTTCTAACAGGGCCTGGCCCCAGATGTAATTTAGAATAAAAGCCAATTTGAATGATTTCTCAGATGTGACAATGGATTTGCAAGCATATTTTCTTTATTTCCTAGGTTTTTTTTAATGGAAGAAAATCACTTTTGGGGAGGTCTAGGGTTAGTATTTCATTACTATAGGGATTTCCCTGATAAGGAAACACCTTTTACAAATGCTGATCTGCCCCTGCTCTACAATTTATAGTTTAGAGAGTTGTTTAGGGCACTGAGAGGTTGAGCAACCTGCCCTATCTGTGTGTCAGAGGCTTGATTAGAACCAAATTATTTCTTACTCCTGAGTCTTAAAAAATAATCTAATGAGAAACGTAAAATTAGAAAATTTATAAATCTCCAAACTCTATGAAACTCAGAATTTAGAGTCTTCCAAGTCTTAGGCCCCTTCTGGAGGCTTTCCATTGAATTAGTGACCCAGTATTTCTGAAAGCAAAAATCTTACCTGCAACGTTACTCTGGGAAAAGGGATGGATAGTGGAAAATTCATTAATGTCCTGTTCTTGCAGCTCTCAGTTATTTGACACTTCGTATATATGATCTCATTTCAAACAATCAAGAACTGATTAAGCGCTTAGTACGTGCCCAACACCCCAGGCTCTGAAACCAGGAATCTTTGGATCCCCAAGCATTATTTCTACAAAGCAGGTAACGATGATTTCCATTTTTAAAGTCTTTACAGTTTTCCAAATGGCTCCCAAAATTCCTGAGAGGGCACACATTTTAGAACTCTTTGCAATCTATAAAGAACTTTTTCAATAAGCTCCTGTAAGACGGAAGACACAAGTAATAGTTTCGATTCAGAAATTTGAAGTAGCATCATGGAAAACATCTCAAAGGTCCTTTCTACCCTCCTTTTACAGAACAGAACACTGATATTTATGAAGTTAAGTGATTTGTCCAAGACTGGACACTTGTAAGTTGTGGGTTAGAGAGGAGGATTAGAACCCAAGACTCTTGGCATGTTGTCTAATACTCTCTACACTCTACTGAAATCCACATCTTCCCAGCTAATTGTTTTTCCTATTGTAACTTCATAGCCAGAAAAGACCTGTGAAAACTAGAAAGGAGGTACATCAGCTCCTGAGAAATTAGCCTCCTTGGACTGTTCTACAAGTCTGATCCCCTCAGGAAGTCCTTGGCAATGAAGAGATTTCCTGGTCTCCCCAGTAGTAATTTGGAGGTTTCCCAAGGTGCTGCTTTTCTACATAGTATCTGGGCTTCTTTCTTCTCAAAGTATGATTGGCTTTGGTTTTGCTGGAGTGGATGGGGGGGGGGGGGTAGAGCTTTTTCTTTTGTGTTCTGGATTTTAAATGCTAATGAAGCCTGTCATGCAGAGGACCAAAGGGATCTTGGGCTCTACTCTGTTAGTTAGAATTTTGTTTTGTGCCCTCTATGCAGTGTTTTCAGCTCTGAATGAAGCTATGTGGAGAGACCCAAGTCAGTACTGATTAGTGGAATTAGGATTTTGGAAACGATGTCAGCTCAGCTTTTGTGGGCTTTTCAAATGCCTTGCACAAGACAAGGCCCTTCTCAAAGCCCTCTTGTGCTTCCTGCCTGAATTGGGGAAAGTTTGCTGTGTACTCCCTGTACCCACAATGCAGAGTACCAGAGTGCTTAGGATTTGTGAATTACATTGCCTCTATTGTCTGCTTGGAGTGTCCCCTTTCAGAAAAAGTCTCCAGAAAAAACATAATTTGAAACAGTGTGAGCATCCCAGGCTCCCAAATAAAACTTGAGGATCAGGAGACCAAAGAAAAGCCAGTTTTCCCAAAAGATCATAGGATCATCAGTCTAGAACTGGAAGGACAATCGATATCATCTAACCCAGCTCTCTTCTTTGATGGATGAGGAAATGGAGAACTGACTGGGCTAAATGACACACCCAAGTTCAAAAATGGCAGAGACAGGATTTGAACTCATTGCTGGTGACTTCAGGCTCCTCACTATACCACTGCATCATACCTGTCCAGGTAGAGCATAAGGCCAGGAAAGGCTTCTTTGCTGAACTTTCTCATGAGTCGTGCAGAGCTTTAAAAGGTGAGAAACAACATTCCATTTACAAAATACCTCAGTTAGAGTTGGTAAGATTTCCCAGCAAGCTCTGTAGTTTGGACAAATTCTTGCCCACACCCATGGCTCTCATCCTTTCCATCTGTCCTGAATATCAGTGTCTTCCCCTAGCAGCCCTGGAGACAGGAACAACAGATGACACACAGCTTCTTGCTTGTTGACAGAGGAGGTCCAAGGACTAGGGTGGCTTCTTCTCAGGGCCCCACCCACAGCCCCAGGAGTCTCCTTCTTAGGGAAGGAGAGTTCATCCTGAGTCCTCACCAGGGGTCAAGGCCTTCCCCACAGGTGGTGTGATCAGAACACTGGGCCTCCTCGAGCTGGATCTGAGCCATGAACAAACAAGGTGGGAATTTTCCCTCTTGACTGACAGGTGTTGGAACAAGCCCAGCAGCCACATTGCACAACTATCATTTCTACTGGTTCACACAGTCTCTTTCTTTTCTTTTCTATGTTTTTTTTTTTTTGTTTGAAGACTTTTCAGAACTTTGGCACAGGAGTCTATTCTAGATGAAGCCAACAATTCACTTGAGGGGCCCTAAACACGCTGGCTGAGTGTGTTTATGAAAAGTATTATCAGTTGTGATTCTTAAAAGTGTGGTGCAGGAACTACTGGTGGTCTAAAGGAGCAAAAACAGACCAACTCCATTGTCTGCCACTCTTGTTGCATTTACTGTTTGTTTATAACAGAACAGCCAAGTTTTTGAGGATACTGGGAGGGAGAGAGGAATTATATTCTGATTTCTGGCACTAATTAATGGATCTGCTACTTTAATCTGTGTGATTTTGATTAAATTACTTCATCTGCTCTGGGCCTCAGTTTCTTTCCCTATAAAATGGCACTATCAGACAAGATGATCTCCATGGTCTCTTCCAGTGATATACCCCTCATCCTATGAACTTTTGCCCATTCTCTCTGACCAAAAGAAAAAAAAAAAGCATATCCAAGCATAGAGTATGTATATATCCATAAAAGGGATGCCAGAGCAGAATTTTAAAGGGAGAAATGAAAGCTCTACTTGGAGTTAGGGATATATGAATTTGGATGCCAACTTTGCCTTTTATATCCTATGGGATCTTGCGTAGGTCCCATAGCCATTTGGGGCTTCACATTCCTCATCCGTCAAATTCAGGGCTTGGAAGAGTTCCTCCCACCTCTAAATCAATAATTGCATAACCTGGCTATTCCAGATGTAGAGAGACTGAAATGAAATCCAATACAGTTTGAATACTCTCTTTACTCCATAGAAGACTATGCCGTTTGGCACTTTCCATAGTCTATGTAGACTTCTATTGAAAACTGACATTTAAAAGCGTTTGATTGTTCAGTTTATGTTTGATGAGTTACTTGACTACAATTTAATAGCAAATTCCACTCTGTTTTTCCTGCCAACAGATCTATAAAGCTTTGTCCAAGACTAAAAGTAATTCAGACTTTTTTTTTTAGCTGGGAGGTACTCCTGTGCATTTTTTTTAAACCCACTGTGGGTGTAGGATAAGTGTTTGATGTAAAAACTTGCAGGTCTGCGCTGGAGTGTAGCAATTAAGCAAGGTTTAAAGAGCATAGAGTAAGAGTGGTGCAACTCGAGCATGCAGGTCTATCAACACCAGCAGCCTAGTGAGGCAGACAAGGGAGTTCTCCTCACCTTTCAGTCAACAATTGTATTTCTAGTGCAAGTCTGTGTGATGACATAGCAGCTTCTCAGGCATTCTCACCATTTACATAACACTTTCCCTGGGCACAGTATTCTTTGTCATTTATCAGCTTATCCAGTTTTTGGATTGAGGCTCCATGTCATTCTAATGGAGTTCAAGGTGTTAAATCCATTAACATGTTTGCTAGGATAGCATATAGATTTCACAACTAAAGATCCAATTCAGGTTAATGTCCACAGTGAAAAAGACTAATTAGCAAGTTAATAGGCAAATCAACAAATATTTGTTAAGCCTGGGCCATATGTCAAGTGTTACCCTAGGCATTTATGTCAGATATTTAGGCTTAATTACTGATTTAAGCCAAGGCTTTTGCCTAGAATAGAGTTCTCAGCACATGAAAATATATTTGTTAAACCTGGTTCCTCTGTGAAATTCAAGACTTGTGAGAATACAAAAATACTATTTTTCATTGTTAAAAAGAGCTCAATGCAAAACAAAATGAAGTATCACAAGCTGTCCTTTAAACTAACAAATAACTAGTAAATTTACTCAATTTGCCTTCCTTCACTTTATTTGATGAATTCATATTCTTTTAAAAAGTGGCCTCCTCTATGAAACCCACTTGACAACCCATCCACACACTTGCCTGCCAACCCAAAGCATAGCACTTTTGTTTTATAATTCTCATATACATTTTGTGTGTCATGTTGTGTATTAGAGCTATCTTTATCATCATCTTCCTACAAGATGAAGCCACTTAAAGAGACTATATCTGATCTAAACTGGATCTCACTAGAGTATAACAACAGGCTCAGCACAGTAGGCATTTAATAAGCACCTATTGTAGAAGATGAAAAGGAAGAATAATTCAGAAATTACTAATTATTCTTTCCCCATTTATGATCATTAGCACATCTATTTCCAGATAGATGTACATTTTCCTCAGTTTCCCATTGAGTAGATAGGATTGGATGTTTCTAAATCATTCTCATTAAATAACATGCCCTGTGCTTGCTCTTTCATTATATTATCTGTGCTCGAAGAGAACAGGATTGCTTTGCTTCACACATGATCACGGTGAGTGCTCTCCCTTCTGGTGGTGTAACTATATGAAATGGAATGATGGTAGAGGAACATTAAAATCTAGGGGAAATGCCCAAATTTCACTCTAATATAAGTGAAAGATCTTGGTTATTTGGGCACAATCGAATAGAGAATCTAGTTTCAGAAGTTCAGGTACCATTAGAGATGTGAATTCTTCCCATTGGCCGTTCATACTCTTCGTGCTAAGTCATTCTTTTACTTGAACAGTCTCTTCTTAGCTACTCTCAGAATATGTAAGAGAACAAGGAGAAGCAGGACCTGCTCAGTGAGGGGTTGCAAAGAAGACCAGACTTTCTGAGGTCCCCCATCCAAATCTATACCCCAAAGAAAGCCAAGGGCAACATCTCAGAGCTGTACGATATTAATCTAGGAGAAGCTCCAAATCCCATCATGTGACAGATTAAAATCACCAGGATACCATGGACATCTCTATGGGCTGAGTTGCCTCCTTGAGAATTAAAGAGTAAATAAAGAGTGGAATGTATTTAGGTGATAAAGTAGTTAGAGGGCTAGGCTTGGTCTAGAAGACCTGAGTTCAAAAGTGGCCTCAAACACTCATTATCTGTGTGACAGCTGGAAGTGCCTTAATGTCTCTCACATCTTCAGTTACCCAGTTTATAAAATGAGTGGATAAGGCTCAAGGGTCCTTGAAGTTTTTTCCAGCTCAAAAGTTTTTTCCAGTGGGTAGAATGGTGGACCTGGAGTCAGGAAGACCCGAGTTCAAATCCTGCTTCAGATCCTTACTGGCCAAGTGAACCTGAACAAGTTATCCTACTTGTTTGTGCCTCCGTTTCCTCATCTGTAAAGTAGGACTAATGATAACATTTACCTCACAGGGTTGCTTTTAAGGATCAAATGAATTAATAACGTAAAACTGTTTTACAAACCTTAAAGCATCGTATAAATGTTAGCTATTATCATGAACTCTGTGATTCTAATCCTATGAAAACTCACAGAGAGACCTGCCAAAGCTTCTGTTGCTACTTTTCCACAGTCTCTGCCCTCAAGGAACTACTGCGTAATGAGGAAGAAGGAGATTATGGGAGCACATTGGCCAGAATCAGGTAGAACATGAGAGAGGCAGTATGGCAAGGTAGAATGATACCTGCATGATCTTGGGAAAGTCATTTATCTTCCCTCAACCTCACTTCCTTTACCTCAAGAATGAGAGGTTAAAGTCAACGGTTCTGTGATCCCTTCCAGCTCTATATCTATGGTCTTCCTAGAGAAAGGTTAGAAGGAGCAAAAGCTGAACTAAAAAATATGGATCTCTCTCATGAATATCCACCGTAGAGTCCATGAGTATTTCAAATGACTGTGGAATGACATGGTTTTTTTTTCTTTGAAGTTACTCTTTGGGATGGAGCAAAATATGTATCTGTTTAAATTTTGAAGGTCTTAATGTGTGCATTTCATGTTCTGCACGTTTAGACAAGCGATTTTTCCCAGAGATCATTTAACAGACAGCTTAATTAATAGCCATTAGAATAGATCAGTCTGGTTACACATCACATAAAAGACAATATATTTCCCCCTTTTATAATTTTCACTGGGACCTACCCTTCCCAGGTGTACTTTTCTCTTTACTTCTTACTACTGTCTAAGTGAAGCTCACTCCTCCAAAAAATTTATGGCCTGGATCCTCCCCCCGTCCTCTTTACCCTTTCCCTAACTGAGATACATTTGCTTCAGTCCAATCCTATTCCAAAGCATACGTCACACTTTTGAATGAACTTTCATGAAAATGGCAAGAGATATTCTTTTAAGCACATACATGAATAGGTTATAAGTCAGAAGCTGGCTCCTTTGGCAGGCGGAGTAGAGGGCAAGGGGCTAGAATGTGGCTGGGTGGCATTGTCATGTCCCCACATGACCATGAGAGATGCTGTCTGCTCACACTGGGCCTCATTTCCCGGATCCAAAAATTTCCTATAACCTCCCCTACTTCTCAGAGACCTCCCGGGACTGCTCTGAACAATTATATAATAGCATTTGGGAGGAGTTTCTATTTCTTTGGGAAAAGAGACTATGTAAATTGCAAGAGGTTATCAAGTCTTATCACTTTAATTTATTATTACCCAGCCCCTTTGATAAGGGGAGAGCAGGCATCTGCCTCCCTGAATATCTCTTTTTAAAAGCCTAAACCAGTAGAATATAAACTCCTTGAGAGCCACGACTACCTTTTTTTGTCTTTGTATACCCAACAATCTACCACAGTGCCTGGCACATAGTAGGTGCTTAATAAATATTTGTTGAGTTCAATTAAAACCAATTTTAGCGACTACTGTGAGTTTTTTGCCTTGAAATAATTTGAACTCCATAATTCATTTCATCATTTGCTTTTGGAGGATAAAGTTTGTGCTAGTTGCCAGGGAAACCCTAGGACTTACTGGGCAAAAACCTAACCATTTGTAGGGATAGCTACTGAGTCCTGTGTTAAGAGGCAGTATGGTATCAGAAACACCTGGATCCAAGTCCCCCTAGGATGCATAAATCCCTAATCTGCATTGGTGGAGGGAATTAATATATATTCATGTATATTTATTAATAAATCAATAACTATAATAAATTATAATCAATAATATACTAAATAATATTAAGATCAATTTAATCCATTAACAAATATTTTATTATTTATATAATAATTCTTATTCATATATATTGAGAGGTCTTCAGGGTGATGAAATCCAAGCAGGTCTAAGCAGGACACTGTGTTGAAAGTGATCTGTCTGTTTATCCTTCATTTCTAAAGAAGACCATGACATCAGAAAAATGATGACGTGACTTGCACTTGACTTTTTTTTGAGTGAGGGATGGTTGTGCAAGGTCACCAGCTTCACTTTCCCCTCCTGAGTCATCTGGATCCAGTAACCAGATATTCATCAGGATGACTGGAGAAGGCCCAGGATACAATGAGAGATCTTGACCTATTCAAGTACTAACTTAGAGTGAAGTAAGGCCATTCAGTGAATCAGTCTCTCTATGAAATAATCAGGGAATGGTTCCTTTAAGAAAGGTAAAGAAAAACTTGTCTCTCACCTTAAAGAACTCACAGTCTAACAACCAATCAATCAATAATAATTTAATAAATATTATGTGCCAGACACTGCAAAAAGTGTTTGGGTTTCAAAGGAAGTGAAAAACAGTACCTAGTTTCAAGGAATTTACATTCTAATAGAGGAGACGACATTTACACAAATCAGAACCTATAGGATACGTAGAGCAAATGGAAGATAACTTTTGAGGGATATGACATAAATACCAATAAACTGTAGCACATATATGTGTTATAGACATACACTCATATAATATATATATACACACATATGTATAAATATGTGCATACCCATATTACATGCACACACATACTGTGAGAGGGAGCTCTAAATTTTACAAAGTGATTTATAGATATATCAATATGATGAGTCCAAAAGAAGAGAGGGCTTCCTTCCAGGTGGGGGCATCCAGGAAAACTTCATGGAAAAGGTGGTATCTGAGGTTCTCCTTGAGAGCTACATGGGCCATGTACATATAGAAATGAAATGAAGGCATTTCAGGCACAAAGAACAGTAGGAGGAAAATCTGTTTCTTCACCTAGACAACAAGGAGGTCCAATGAAGTCCCTTCTTGTTCTTAATCTGTGATCCAATGGTCTTCCAAAAGGAGGGGAGATACAAGCTTGAAAGTGTGGTATATTTGGGAGGTGGAGAACAAGCCAATTTGAATAAGCCAGAAAGTAAATGAAGGAGAGCAGAGGGAGATAAGGGTAGAAAGCTAGATTGGATGACTTTGGATCCAAAGGAATTTAACCTTTGACATAACTTTTCCCGTGTTAGAAATATAGCTTCCATTTCCCCCTGTGTCCACAGTTAAGCAAATCTATGCAAATGAGTGTGCAGTGGATAGAATGCTAACCTTAGAGTCAGAAGGACCTGGACTCAAACCCAGCCTCAGACACTTCCTAGCTGTGTGACCCTAGGGAAATCACTTAACCCTGTTGCCTCAGTTTCCTCATCTATAAAAGAAGGAAATGGCAAACCACTCCAATATCTTTGCCAAGAAGACCCCAAATGGGGTCAAAGACAGTAGGACACAATTGAAATGAGTCTGCAACAAAAAGTTAATCTTGACCAGCAATTAATGACATTATTGTAGATAGTGTGATGTAGTAGAAAGTGGTGCAATCTGGTGTCAAAGAACAGGCTTCAAATCCTGACTCTCCTATTCACTTACTTCTCATTCTACCTTTCCTCTCCTGGTCTTAATTTCCTCTGGGTGCATTTGACTTTAGACAATGTCTAAAGTACGTTTTAGCTCTAAATACATTAAATGAGAAAAATACGTTAAGCGCTTTACAAACCTTAAAACTATTATTATTATATGAAATAGGTAAGATATATCTTTTGGGATTTCTCCTCTTGCCTATTGGACCTAAACAGTGATAGGTGGTAAGGATACAAGCATGGGAAATGACTGTCCTTTCCTCAAGGCAGGATGGCACATTCAGAATTCTGACTTGGAGTCAAGATGGCTTCATTTCAAATTATGCCTCTAGTGCTTACTCACTTTGTAACTTGAACTTCCCTCTCAGGTTTCATGCAAGCACAGATGTACTGATGGCATCTCAGTTCAATTTTCTATAAGATGAGGAAGGGTCTTCTCTTTTAACAAGAGTCAGACCCTTGGGGCCATTCATCAGGAGGTAATCCTACTCTCTGAACGTCCCTCCCTTTACATACACAAATATAGTGAGGTGAACTGGATAGGGGAAGAGAAGGCAGGCCTTGAAGCAAGCACAGCTATTTTCTGCCTGGTTTCAGTCCATGCCTGCTTCTAATCCAACCATATGGAAACTAGTTTCTAGTCATTACCAACTCAGGAATTGATACAGTATGATGACAAAAGAAATAAATCTTCAAATTGGTTAATGACTCAGGAGAGGTTGAACCAGAACTGAGTAAATGTACAAAAGACATGACCCATCCATCTCTCAATCTCTTTCCTTCACAGGGACAAGTGAGGAAGGACTACTTTGAACTACCCAATGGGGAAGGAGCCATTCCCTACTCAGCCACCATGTGTGCATGAATATATAAGACTTTCATTTCTTTTGTTTTTATTTTTCTGATCTTAGGCAAGTGGTCATTCATAGAGCATAGAGCCCAAGTGATCTTGTGAGTTCAGAAGATCCAGAGGTCCCATCAAGGAATGAAGACAGAAACAATGGCCATTGGAGTAGTGGTGGCTAATGACAGAGGAAGTATCTGTAGATGGATGTGGAAAGACATCTTCAGGCAATGAGACCTCTCATGGAGGTGCCAACAAAGCAGAAAGCAACACCTAAAAGGAATTCCATGAGGATTTCCACAAAAGGAGAAGGACTTCCAAGCTCAGAACATAAGAGGTAGCCCTTTGTCACATTTTCTCTACGCATGTCCCTCATCATCATTACACTTTAAATTGCAGTCCATTTTTCCCGAGAAACCTGTGTGTGTAAGAGGATGGTGTGTTTCCAATTTGGAGAGAATGTTTTGTACCAGCTGTTTTTGCTGTGTCTTCTTGGTAATTCCCTTTTGTAATGGCTAATTGATGTCTGCACCAATTGCTTGCTAGTGGGGACCATACCAGTGGGGACTCAATGATACCAGGAGCAATAATACCAGAAAACTCAGCTTCTCAACTTTATCTCTAGAACACTGATAGGAGAGGTGATGAGCTGTACCCTCTGAGGAACTCATCCTGGGAATACAATTGCCCAGCTGGGGAAGTGATCCAAAGGGATTACTAATATAAGTATGTTACAATGTACAGTATGAAGATAATTGCAAAGGAGAGATCCTGAGAAATTTATCTAAAAATGTGTGGGGAGGACCAAATGTCTTTCAGCTAAAAGGACTTAGTATTCCTAGAATCCTAGAGGACTGATGATTATAAACAATGTAACATTCATTTAAATCAGCACTTCTTAACCTGGGGTTTATTGTGGTTCCATGGACAGATAAATTTAAGAGGGTCCAGGAATGGAAAAAATTACATTTTTATGTACTTTTGGTTGGTTTCTTTGGTCTTTTTTGTTATTCTATGCATTTTATTTTATTCATTTAAAAAAATTATTTTAAGAAGGGGTTCATAGACTTCCCTGTACTGACAAAAGGGGTCTATCACATACAAAAAGGTTAAGAACAACTGATTTAGACGGTAAGTTGCTCAAGACCAGGAGTCATAATTTTCTGTTTCTTTTCTATTCCCCCATTCCTAATGACAGTACAATGAAGAACTTGATCCAGGGAAGAAAGATAATAACCGACCTCTGGGTCTGGTAAAGTTCCATGAATTCATAGTCTTTTTGCTCATGGAGTTCAAAGCTGTTCCTACACCACACCTCAGTAACTAGAAGAATAAACTTCTATGAAATAGAGTGTAAGAAGTAACCTGACCCATCTTTAGCAACATAGGTACACAGACAGAAACAGAAGCACCAAGAAGTGATTTGCCAAATGGCAAGTAGTTGGCAGCTGCCCCATGGCCTAGAAACTGATGGTGATTGACCTTACCTTTCAGTTAAGTCAGATACAAAGGGATTTGATGAGTTTGTGCATGCTCCTTCTGTGGGGTAAATTTCATTTCTATGGGTCCTCCAATTTCTGACTTTGGGTCCATTTCATTAACCTCCTCACTAGAATGTGAGCAGGACCAGAAAAAATGGATCAACCAGTCTAGATTCATATAGCAATTCTTGCTAAGGTTTGGTGAAACAGAAACTGAAGAAAATGAACACAGGGGCTGAATCGGTATTCCAATAACCTGAGTAGTTCTGTCTTTCAACACAGACAACCAAGCCTTTACTGGAAGTCAAGTTAACAAGCAGTAATTAGCCTCTTACTGTGTGAAGTACTGGGGTACAAAGAAAGACAGAAAGTCACACTGAGATAGGTCTCAGTAGCCATAGAAGCACAGGTACTGGTATTGTATTTTTTATTTGGTATTAGTTGAGATCATCATTTCCATAAACTTTTAATTACATGTTGTCTCTGATTGGCATTTAAGGCCAACTATTCCACTGCCCCACAAAGGGATGACCCCTAGTAAATGCTCATATTTTGTTTTTCAACCTACTTATGGCTCAACTAAACATCTAGTCAAAGGAAGGCATAGTATCAGAGTTGACAGCAATAAAGCACAAAGGAGGTGGATTATTACACAATTTCTACAATAAAAGCTCCTCATAATGTCCAAGTGAATCAGAAAAGCTTCTTTATGAATCTATTAACCTTCTCCATTAATCATCTTCTGCTGTTTGCCACTGTAGGTAATGACTGACAACCCTTTATGCCCATATATACTTCGAGTGTGTAAGAGAAAAAAATGACAAGCCTTGATGCGCTACAATGTGTCCCAAGTGGACATCTACTACCTCCATGACTTTGCTCAGGTTGTGTCCTATTCCTGGAATTCTCTTCCTCCTCACCTTTGCCTCTTGAAATTCCTTGCTCTATTTAGTGTTCAGTTGAAATGAAAACTCCTATAAAAGACTTTTCCTGATTGTCTTAACACTCCCACAGCTCTTCCCAAATTACGTTGTATTTATTTTGCATATGTAAGGGAAGGGTTGAAAGCACCTCACCCCATTTTAGCTCTGATGACCTACCTAGATGAGAACATCTCTCAATCAATTATACACAAAATCTGTGGTTTTCAGAAGGAGTTTTGTGGAAATATCCCTGGCCTAAGGTCCTTCCACATGAAGTATCTTGTCTTTAACATGTATTTACTATGTACAGATTTACTATGTGTACATGTTTCTCCTGGACAATTCCAAGAGAAAGCTCCTTCAGGGCAGGCAGGGCTTGTTTCATTTTTACTTTTGTATCTCTAGTATCTAGCACAGTGCATGGTAGATACATGACTGAATTCACGTGGAAATATAACTCTGGGAAATTTTCAAAGAAATCGCTTTTATGACCTATTGGTCATAGCTCACATGAGTCCATCTTTCAATGCTAAGTTCATTTCAGTCAATTTCTGAGTACAGAACTCTGGCAAAAATTAAGTTCCCCACTAAAAACACAGCCAGTCTTCAAACGTTGAACTTTATGGACCTATAATTAATTAATCAGTGTCAGACCCTCACTCAGAGCTCTGATAACAGCGCTTCAGTGGAGTACAAGAAAAGTGGGATTTGTTTTTTTCTAAGGCTTTTTTTTTGTTCATGAGATTCTAAGAGTGGAGTTCTTTTGACTGAGTTGTCTTTATGTTTGTGTCTTAGACAAGCATGAATGGACACAAATGCTCCTTTTTTTCTGAGCAAAACTTCTTTGAGGTCTTGTGGCACCTCCTGGGAGAAGGCTGACAAATGTAGCTATGCTTTCTGCTCTCTGGAATAAGAGCTATAACTAGGACAGGGCCATTAGCACTTTGTCCTAGGGTACTGAAATACAGAGGATGTTGACAGCACCTGTACTTTTTTCAACTGATAGAAACACCCAAGCTCAATTAATTCATTAAAATGGGAAGCTACCAGGTGATGTATTTCTTCTCTCTGGGAGCCACACCTCAGGTAAGCTCTTCTTTGGTCTAGCCCTACCTTCCTGCCTCCTCTGGTGACCTACCCAGCAGCAGCAGTGTGTGTCCCAGAGTAGCTAACTCCCCATAGTAGGGAGATCTGACGTCTCTCACCTAGGGTTCCTCACTCTCAAATTTGCCCTGGAGTCTAGAATTGCCCATTGATCTGGCATCACTGCCTCCAGAGTTACAGAATTGCCACTGAATTCTCAGAGGGGAGAACACTGTATGTCTGCCATGTGTAGCACATACAGCACTCAGAATGTCTTAGCTGAAGGAAAGCAGAGAGATCACAGAGTCCAACCTGGCTGTTTTACTGAGGAGGAAATTGTGACCCAGAGTTATTTCCCCTAAGAGGTCTCATGGAAAAAATATCCCTAAGCTGGGGGTTGGTCAGGAGATCTGGACTCGAGCACCAGCTATGTTATTAACAAGTTATGTATGTTTTTTTTTTTTACCAGTTTCTTCATCTTTCTGGGCCTGAGTTTCCACTTAGACTAGGTGGTCTCTGAGGTCCTGTCCAGCTCTGGCATATTTTGATCCTCTTCATCTGCCTTTAATAGAGTTCATGTACGCCTGACAAATTCCACTTCCTTGATGATCTTGGCCATTATTCATTCCTTTGGAGAGCTGTAATTGTCAGCCCAGCCTTTGATTCCTTTGCACTCATTAGAGACAGGAAAGAGCTCTCTCTCTCTCTCTCTCTCTCTCTGTCTCTCTGTCTCTGTCTCTGTCTTCCTCTGTGTCTGTCTCTCTCTCCCTCTCTCTCTCTCCTGCTCCACATCCTTCTTTTCTAAGGTCATCCTGATGGTCTAGAAGCTACAGACCAGGTGGAATGCTAATTAGAGTTCATTGCTTCTTACTCACTCACTGGAGTTCCAAAGTATGATGGTGGGAGTTTTTAGGCACAAGCCTGTGGTTTGGTAAGTTTCCTATTCCATTCATTCAATTCAGTGGCAGTTCTCCTGCAACTTGGTGGATGTAACTCACAGTGGAGTGTCTGACCTCTGATTTTCTTCCACAAAGTCATTAACTGGACAGTCATGTGGCTTAATAGGAAGAGTCTTGGGCATCAAGTCAGGTAGACTTGATTTTCAGTATCATCTGTACAAATTTGCTAGTTGTGAGAACATGAACAGATCATGGAGCCTCTTTGTTCATCTGTAAAATGGATATAACAATACTTATACTACCAGTCTTACAAAGCTGTTTATTTACCATTCAACACAAATAGGTTAAGGCTGTAATATATGCAGGACACCCTTGGTAGGAATTAGAGAATATATGAAGACTACATAAGACATGACCTCTGCTATCATGTAGCATATGGAAGAGATGACATATTCTTAAATAACTATAAAGAAAATAATGGCTATTAACACATAAGAGATGTGCAAACACAATGTTAGGTGAGGTCTGAGGTAGGGAAAAAAAGGAAGAATGACAGAGGTCAGGAGAGAAGATTTCATGGTAGATGTGACCTTCACCTAGACCTTAAAAGATGGTCAGAAGTTCAGTAGGCAGAGGGCATGCCAGGGATAAAGAATAGCGTGAGGTGGTTCAGTGTGGGGTACAGTACAAATCTAAGTGGGACTGGAGCACAGACTACATGGAAGGGGATAATATCAGAGAAAATGGTAAAGGTAGGGTGGCACCAGATTTTAAAGGGCCTTGAATGTCACCCTAAGAAGTTTGGGCTTTATTGACGAGCAATAAGGAATCATTGAAGGTTTTTCAGCAGAGGAGTAGAATGATTGTTCACAAATAAGTATACTGACAATGGAAAGGCCAGTTTGTAAGGAGGAGAGAGTTGGGGCAGGATGACCTGTAAGGAGGCTCTTGTAGAAGTGGTAATAAAGATCTGTCCTAGGGTGGTGGCAGTGAAATAAAAGAGGAAGGGACCATTCAGAAGAGAAAAGGACTGGACTTGACAACAGATTGTATGTGGGAGGTGAGGGAGAGGAAAGAATCAAAAATGACATCAAGGTTTCCAACATGTAAAGTTGTGTGAATGATGGTGCTTGCAAAAATTGTGAAGTCGTAAAAATGTACAGGTTTTGAGGAAAAGTTAAGAAGCAAAATTTTGGAAACTATTGGTTGGAGTTACTAGTGGAACATTCTGGTGGACATGTTCTAGATGACCAGGAAAATGTAAATTTGGTTTGAAGCTTTTGATAAAGTTTCTTATATTCTTCTTATTTAAAAAAAAGAGATGAAGAAAGGTGCACTAGATGAGAATATAATTAGATGGATTTGGGAAATAAATGAATGGCCAGACTCCTAGAATAGTTACTTAAGATTCATTGTTACCTGGGAAGGAGGTCTCTTGTGGAATGCCTCAGAGATCAGTACTTGACCACACTACTTAACATTTTTATCAATTAATCATATTTTATCATCCAAAGACTACTTGGATAAAGGTGTTGATGTCATACTTATCATATTTGCTGATAACCCAAAACTCTACAAGACAGCACACTGGGTGCCAGAGCCAAGATCCAAAAAGACCCTGAAAGACTGACTCTAATTGGAGGAAGTCTATTAGGGACAAGGGCATAGTCTTACACTTGGGTTCAAAACACCAACTTCCTGCATGAAAGATAACGGAGACATGGTTAAATAGAAGTTTGTTTTAAAAAATGTGGTGGTCTTAGTAAAAATCAAAGTCAATGTGAGTCAACAGTTGAAATGTAGCACCCACAAAAGCTCATTTGAACTTAGGTCATACTAAGAATGGCCTAGCTTCCTGGAGTAAAGTGGTTATAGTCTCACTGTATTCAGTCCTAGTCAAACTATGCTTGTCATTTGGGGGGATGGGAGCCATCATTTAAAAAGAACATTGATAAACTGCAGAAACCTTAGAAGAGGGTACCCAGGATGGACCTTGAGTCCATATTGTAAGACAACTATTGATTTAAAGGACTGGGGATATTTAGCCTGGAAAAGAGAAGAGGAGGTAAGGAGAGTATGGTAGTTGCTTATAAGTATGTGCAAGTCTCTTACATGGAAAAAAGATAAGAGGTGCTCCATGGGTCAGGAAAATGAGCAGTCCCAGCACATGATCTGAGACCTGGTTAATCAGTGGGTCAGTTGATCTGTATATAAATGCCAACATGGCAGGAGACTCACCATGCATCTTCTCACAGCCTCTTAGGCACATGAAGATATTCATATAGGTAGGTATGAACCTCCTTTTCCAACTGTGGGAATAAATACTTTTTGTATATCAAGTCTGTCAATTCCCTCATTTCTTTTGTCATACTGAAAACATTATAAATATTGTGGAAATAATATGGGAAGTAAGAACTATTTTGCATAGGTTCCCAAAATGGGAACTCTGGGGGGTGCTGGAACCATAGGGGGTGGTAGTAGTGTGCAATTGGGGGGGGTGGAAAGGGGTGGTGGAAGCATAAGGAAAGAAGAGAAAATAAGAAAATTTTGAAAAATCATTTGTACATGTTTCATCTCTTGTGTAAAAGAGTTAAAGTCATAGTGGTTACATTATTTTTCCAAATAAACACACAAAATACAAGTTAAAACTGCTCAGTGTTCAAGTCTGCTGACAGGTCTTAACAAACAAGTGCTGGCAGGCAAAAGTGTTGTGCCCTGTTGGGAAGTTGGGCATGCATTGGCAGGAATATGTGTATGTAATGACTTGTTTACAATATACTGTATTGTACAGTTACCTGACATAATGTTGCATCATCAAAATTTCAATGCAGGAAAAAACCCACAAATTAACAATAAATTATTAAATTTAAGATGCATCATTTAAAAAAAATCTTATATTTTTTAAAATGAAATTTCAAATGAAATGAAACAAAATTTTAAAAATGCTAAAGGATTCAAGAAAGTAAATTTCTGGGGGAGTGGTGCCGAGTAATTTTTTTAAGGGAGTAGTAGGCCGGATAAGTTTGGGAACCTCTGATTTAAAGGCCTAATTCCCAGAAATACCACAAATGAGGCAAGATCAAGGAGTCAAGAAATAGATTTGGGTCTGATCTTGCCTGGAAATGCACTCCAAAAAGAATTTTATTTGACAAAATCTGTTGGGAACACTGGAAAGAAGTCTGGAAGAATTTGGGCTTAGACTAGCACCTTTTACCATATTCTATAATACTTTCTAAATGAATACATGACATTATTGCTAAAGATCATACTATAAAATAATTAGAAGAGAAGCAGATTACATACCTCTCACAACTATGGATGGAGATGTATTCTTAACCAAACAAGGCATAGAGGCAATTAGAAAAGATAAAATAGATAACTTTGATTACATGAAACTACAAATCTTTTGCACAGAAAAAAATTAATGCACCTGAAATAAGAAGGGAAGAGGTTGAATAGGAAAAGAAAATCTTTGTATCAAATATCTCTGAGAAGAGATATAAACAATTGTGATATAAACAATTAACACACACACACACACACACATCAAGAGCCACTTCCCAATATATATGTGGTCAAAGGATATAAATAAACAGTTCTCAAAAGAAGAATTTCAAACTATTCACAACTATATGAAAGAATGCTAAATCACTAATAATAAGAAAAATGCACATCAAGACAACCCTGAGGTGTTTTTGCACAGCAAATTGACAACAAAACAAAGTTATGGGAAGACAGGCACACTAAAGCATTGTCAGTAGAGCTGAGAATTAGTACAACCATCTTGGAAAGCAATTTGGAATGATACGCACAAAATGACTTTTGATCTCAAGATTCTGGTATTTTATACCCTGAAGAGACCACTAATAAAAATAAAGTTACTATATACATCAAAATATTTACAGCAGCACTTTGTGTAATAATATTGAGTTGGAAACAAAGTTTATTCTCATCAGTTAGGGAATAGCTAAACAAACTGTGATATATTGCTATAATGGAGTAGTCATGTGCTATGAGAAATGATGTCTGGTGAACACAGAGAAGCATGAGGAGATTTACATGAACTGATGCAGAGTGAAGCAAGCAGAGTCAAGAAAACAAAACACACAGTGATGTTAGTGAAACAACAACTACATACACACAGAATCAAAAGTAAATGTTTCAAAATTAAAGAACAACAATGGCTCAAAAAAAGAGACATGAGAAGACACTCTCACGCAACTTTTTTGCAGATAGTTGGAGATCCACAGGTGTTATACATTACATAAATTTTCAGTCATTTTCGTATATTGATCAGATGATGATTTTCTTTCCCTTTCCTTTTCTTTTTATTTCTTTTGGTCTTGAAAATGCTATTTATTATGTGGGATGACCCTCTGGGAGGGCAGTTAGGTAGTGCAGTGGATATAGCACCAGTGCACGAGTCAGGAGGACCTGAGTTCAAATCTCACCTCAGACACTTGACACTCACTAGCTGAGTGTGTGACCTTGGGCAAGTCACTTAAAACCAATTGCCTCATCCTGGGTCATCTCCAGTCATCCTGGTGAATCTCTGGTCGCTGGATTCAGATGGCTCTGGAGGAGAAGTGAGGCTGGTGACCTGCACAGCCCTCCCTCACTCAAAACAAAGTCAAGAGCAAGTCATGTCATTATTTCTCTGATGGCACAGTGTTCTTTGGCAATGAAGGACGAACACACATGACCGTCTGGGACAGGTAGAGGAAAGATAATGGGGAAAACTATGCTAATGTAAAAAATAACACATCAACAATAACTTACTTTAAAAAGAAAAAAGGAAAAACCAAGATGTTCCATCCAGCATTGACCAATATCCCCTAGCTCTCAGGGTTGTTGTAGGCATCAAATGAGAAAAGAATTGTCAATCAATGGTAGCTATTATTACCACATAGGGTTTTCAATTATCAGAACTATTGTATGGATAGAACAGATATTCTCGTTTATATTGCCCATTTTTGAAAACATCATTAACAAATACACAGAGTAAAAGAACACTTGACAGACGAAACCTTGTTCTGCTGCTGCCCTCACCACTCACCCTTCCTTGTGATGTTCTTGAAGTCTTTGGCATAACTTATTGGCAGAATGAGTGGATGGATGGATGGATGGATAGATGTTTATTTATATGGATATTTGGATGAATGAGTGAAAGAAAGAATAACACCCCTCCCTCAACAAAATTAAGTGGCTTCCTATTATCTCCTGGACTGAATATAAAATCCCTTGCTTGGCTATTGAAACCCTCATTACCTACCATGTCACATCTTTCCAATGTCTTATTCATACTGTTTTTAACTCCTCTGTCTGTACTCTAAAGTCTATCTATAAGAACATGAGTTATTCCCCAATAGATAAATGGTTAAAGGATATGAACAGGTAGTTTTCCAATGAAGAAATCAAAACAATTTATAGTCATATGAAAAATGCTCTAAAACATTATTGATTAGAGAAATGCAAATAAAAATAATCTTGAGATATCACTGTACACTTATCAGGTTGGTTAAAATGATAGAAGGGGAAAGCAACAAATGTTGGAGCAGTTGTGGAAAAATCGGGACACTGATTCACTGTTGGTGGAATTGTGAACTGATCCAGCTACGTTGTCCTTCTTCCTGTTTCTTGTACATGACACTCCATCCATCTCCTGACTATGCATTTTCATTGCCTGGCCTCATGCCTGTAACACTCCCCCTCTTTGCTCCCACCTCCTACGTTCTCTAACTTTAAGACTCACCTCAAATCCTACCTTCTGCAGGAGATCTTATGTCTCTCCTTCTCTTGCTCCCCATCCCAGCCCCTATACAGTCTTCTTCACTACTGACACGTTCCCTCTGAGATTACTTTCCACTTACACTGTTATCTGGTTTGAACAATTTTTTGTCTTGTCCTTCACTAGATTGTGAGGTCTTTAACGGCAGGGACCTCCCTATTTTCCTTTGTAGTCTTAACATAGTACTTGGCACATAGTAATCACTTCCTAATTGTTTATTGACTGACTATCAAATGTTTACTATACACCAAGCCTTGGTGATATTATGGATTCTGTGACTCGATAGTAATCATTTACCAAGCAGGAGGCTTCCTAGGATTCTTAGCAGGCCTTATTTCTATTACCTTGCAACTGTGAAATTCATTGACCTATGTCATCAATTTCTACCCACTGGAGAATGAAGTTTCCTCCATGAGTGAAATGAAAAACTATTCCCAAATTGTCACTAAATTCCTTGCCAGGATGCTGACATAGCCCTTTGCACTTGTCTCCGACATTATAACTGTCAATGTCTACGGTGAATGCCTCCTTACAACTAATAAACACTTCCTGATTGGGCTGTTGGTGCATACTACAAAAACAGAGAAACATGAGCTGAGGAAACAGTTTCCCTTTCTGGAAGGTCCTTTTTGTTAAGGCTTATTATGACCTGAGGATATTCATTGGAAGATGTTTAGCAGAAACAGTGACATTTTTGTAGTCCTGGATGCACAGAAGTATGGGGATGTTTGTTTCTACATAATGTAGTATGTCTTTAAATTAATTTAGTCTTGGGGAAATGGGAAAAAATACAAAATTCAAAGCACTAGACTTGTTCTGTTTGACTCCAGAAGACAGAAAGAGAAACATGATGGAAGAAGCAGAGGCAGACTTTGGCTTCATGTCGGGTAAAGTTTCCTCCTCATTAGAGCTACTCAAAGGGGAGATGGGTTGATGTTTCCATCACTGAAGTCTTCGCAGGGAAGTCACATGAAAGATGAGAGTTTGTCCAATTTGTCACCGTAGGGCCAAATGACCGTAAATATTTCCATTCCAAGAGTGTGTGAATATATCAGAGCTAGACATATAGATTTAGATCACGTCCATAGAGGTGGTAGTTGAAGCAATGGGAGTATATGTGACACTGTTAAGGAAAACTGTGGTGAGAAGAGGGAGAAGGACAGAACCTTGGGGAATGGAGGTAGGGTGGGGAGAATGGATGAAGAGTCATCTAAGGAGGCCACAAAGGAGGGATTAAAGAGGGAGAAAGACAATTTCCAGGAGAGTATAGAGCAATAGAAGCTGAGGGAAGAGATAGCCTTGAAAAGGAGTCTCAGTCACACTGGGATGATTACCTTTCATAAACACCTCATCTGCTATGTTGGCGGCTATCTCCAGTCATCCTGATCTATATCCTGCCATTGGATCCAGATGGCTCTGCAGGAGAAAATGAGGCTGGTGAATTTGCACAGCCCTGCCTCACTTAGATCCAATTCACTTGCTTGTCATGGCATCACTTTTCTGATGTCATGGTCCTCTTCAATAAGGAAGGACAAACTATAAGAACAACAGCTGCCATGTCAAATGCTGCAGAAAAGTCAGGAAGAATGAGGACTGGAGGGCGGAGCCAAGATGGCGGAGTAGAAAGACTCACATTTGCTAGCTCCGAGCCCACAGCCCATGGATTCCCTCTAAAAAGAACTCCTGACAAATTCTGGAACAGTGGAAGCTGCACAGAAACACAGTGAAGGAGATTTCCATTGCAGAGAGCCCTGAAAAACCGACCGCAAAGGTACCCCGGATAGGAGCGGAGTCCTGCCTGGCCGAGCGCTCCCCTCCTCCGCCCCGGCCACGCAGCACTGAGCGGAGCTAGCAGAGCCCAGCAGGCTTCAGGGACCTGATTCTCCCGCGGCTGCGAAGGTCCCTCCACCCACAGACACACAGGTCAGTGAGAGAGACGGGCTGAGAGGGGAGCGGGTATCTCCGGGACTCGGACCCCCTTGGGAGGCTGTGGCCGCAGCAGAGGCGGAGGCAGCTCAGCCTGAGACTC
>CM053772.1:242982572-242998808 GCA_028658325.1 Potorous gilbertii | reverse complement strand
ACTGAGAAAGGAAACTCTTTTATCTTCAACTCAGAAAAGTGTATAAACCAAAATGATGATGATAATGGTTTCCTTCAATAAAAGTTGGAAATTGTGAAAAAAGAGACCAGGGTTGGTGGGGTCTGTAATCCTTAGTACCAGGGGAAGGTTAAGGCTTGTGGATCACTTGAGTTAGGAGTTCTAAATAGGAGCTGCAAAAGGTGTAGAGATAATTGGCTGCCACACTATGTCTATGTGAGCCCCTGGGAAGACAGAGCCAGCAGATGAATGAACCAGTCCAGGTCAGAAAAACAGAGCAGTTTAAAGCTTCCACACCAATTATTATTGAGATCAGGTCCTTAGAGGCTGCTACTGTTCCAGTCCTGGTATGATTGAGAGAGCTAGTCTAAAAAAGAGAGAAAATAGTGACAATTCAATCTCACTTGGATGCTAGGAAACTCACTCTAATGACCATCCTCTCTATAAAGGGGCCAAGGGTCAGCTAAGCAGCAGTGTGGGAATGGTGATAAACAGGTGTCTCTCTGTGGCACCCTAGGCCTGTACTTGTGCCAGGACAGCTAGAAGGACATAATAGAATACCTCCATCTGATTGACCAGCATTGGCAGGATAATAGCAGTGACGGTGAAGAGAATAACAGTAGTTATTCGGATCAATTTTGGTCACATTTGCATAAAAATAAGAGAGAATGATGATCAGAGCATAAATGCCTCTTAAGGCTGTTTATCCTGACGGATGGGGTCTAAGTGTCTGGACTGATCCTTAATGAAAAGCAGAAGTTGGTGGGCTGCAGGGGGAAAATACGTCGAATTCCCCTGAGCAATCAAGCAACAAATGGGAGGAGGAAGCAGAGTGATATGTGAAGTGCTATATCGTTGCGGCACTGAAGCCCAGCAGAGGAGCTGCCTGACTTAGACTAGATACCGCAGCACCTGCTGAGCTCAGCACTAGCACAGCTAACAACTCAGAGGGGAAAACCCATGAGCTGCTTATTTGGATGGAAATTGCATGGGGAACCACATGACCATCAGTTTTGATATTCAGTGCATCGGCCTTCAACTGCATCAAACTAAGTTTGAGTGTCAGGGGTTTTCTCTGAAATTCTATTGCTTTCGTGGACTACTATGGAGAAAGCGATCCAGGGATGCTTATAGCTTGCATGGCCGTATCACACCGGAGAGTCAGACCCTTGTTTGTCCTATATAAACCGCCCAGAGACCCAGGATAGGATATCAGCAGGAAAGGATAAAGGCCAAGAGAAGATAGCCTCTGAGGGGAAGGGAGTAAACGTCCCTCTTTCTGCAAACTTGGCAATCATTCAATCCCTCCACCAGCAAGTATTTATTAAGCCCCTGCTATGTGCCAGGCACTGGAGATATGTGCTGGAGATACCAAGAAAAGCAGTCACACTTGCTCTCAAGGAGTGTGTTGGGGGAAACAACATGTACATATGCTGATAAAATAAATACGAGGTAATTTTGCAGGGAGGGGAAGGAGGAAGTACTCGAAGTTGGAGGAGCCAGGAAGAACTAGTATAGGAGCTGGTATCTGAGATGAGCTTTGGAAGAAACTAGAGACTCTCAGAGGTAAACGGGAGACGGAGTCCGTTTTGAGAAGGGACAAAAGTGTGTACTTGGGAAGTGGAGGAACATTAGGGCAACCTGTTTGGCTGGATCCAAAGTGAGTGAAGGGAAGTCATTTATAATGTCTAGAAAAGAAGCTAGGAGCCAGACTGTAAAGGGCTTTGGAATTCCAAAGGAAATGCTTGTATTTGATCCTAGAGGTAATAGGGAGCCACTGGGGTTTATTGAACTGGGGAGTGACAAGGTCAGACCTGTATGTCGGAATTTCACTTCGGCAGTTACTTGGAGGATGGATTGGAGAGGGAAAGAATCTGGAGGCAGCAAGACCAATTAAAAGGCTAGTGTAACAGCCCGAGGGAGGGGTGACGAGCCTGACCTACGCTGGCAATAGTGCGAGGAGAGAGAAAGGGAAGGATGCGAGATACTGTGGGCGTAGAATGCACAAGACTTGGCAACTAATAACATTTGAGGGAGAAGGAGGAGAGAGAGTCCGAGGTTGTGAATCCAGCTGTGTGCTCAGGCCCTCCCAACCTCTGCCATGCTATCTGCCCAACCGGCTCGCCAAGTCGAATAATTTCAGGCATACACCTGTTGCCCCCACGCAGTTCCTCTCTTCTATTTTGCAAACTTGGCTCGGTCCTGGAAAGGACAACGGCAGGCAAAGCAGCAAGTGAATCGCGAAAGGGGCGACCAACGAGCATGAGAGCAGAGCAGAAAGGCACCGACAGGGTCGGGCCCAAGCCAGGCTCTCGCTACGGCCGCCACTGCCACAGCCTGGGCTCGGGGGCAGCTCTCCCGGGAAGGGGGAGGAGTCACACGGGGAGGAGCCAAACTCGGAGGCCCTGAGAGCTTAGTGGCAGAGGGAGAGCGGCAGGAGCTCGGGACCCAGCGCGTCGCCCTAGGGGCGCCACAGGCCCTACCACAACCAGACCCAGAGCAACTGAGGAGAGCGGTCCTTCCTCCCCACCCCCACCCGGAGCCCGCCCCAGCCGGACTCGTCAGCTCCGCCCCGGAGGCGCAGATCTGGCCAGAGCAACTTTGGGGAGAGTTTATGCCGAGCGCGCTGGGAGACGGGGGAAGAGTTGAAGCCCGGGCCAGGGAGTTCCATCCACCCTGGCCGGGCTGCGGGGCTGCAGCAGCGGGGCCAGGCTCCCGTGGCCGCCCCTGACCCTCCGCTCTCCGGATCTCGGGCGCCGGGGGCGAGGGGCTCTTCGTTCACCGCGCCCAGTCTCGGGGAGGCGGCAAGGGGCGCAAACAGGCGCGATCCGGGTGCAGGATGGAACCTCCCGAGGAAAAGATCTCGGTGTGGATCTGCCAAGAAGAGAAAATCATTTCTGGCCTCTCCCGCCGAACCACTTGCTCGGACGTGGTCCGGGTGCTCCTGGAAGACAGCCGCCAGCGGCGGCAGCAGCAGCAACCTCGGCGGCGGCGGCGGCGGCGGCGGCGGGCTCGAGGAGAAGAGGGAGGCGGAGAGGGAGAAGGGGACCCGCAAGAGCCGGAGGAGGACGAGGAGGAGGCATCGGCGCAGGGCATGCTCTGGGGACCACCTCAGTGCTACTGCATCGTGGAGAAGTGGCGGGGCTTTGAGCGGGTCCTGCCTAACAAGACGCGCATCTTGCGCCTCTGGGCCGCCTGGGGAGAAGAGCAGGAGAACGTGCGCTTCGTCCTGGTGCCCAGCCAGGCGTCTCTGCCCAACACGGGGCCCCGCAGCGCCGAGGCCCGGGTGGTGCTCAGCAAGGAGAGTCCGTGCTCCGGCCGGGGATGCCCAGCCCGACCCAGCCGAGCCCTGACCCAGGAGAAACAGCGGCGTGTGGTGCGCAAGGCTTTCCGCAAACTAGCCAAGATCAATCGGCGGCGCCAGCAGCAGCCACCGTCTCCTTGTTCGTCCACCTCTACATCGTCCTCCACGGCCTCGTCGTCTTCCTCTCCCCTGACCCCGGACAGCGCTTCAGGCGAGCGGATGGAGACCTTGGTGCACTTGGTGCTGTCCCAGGACCACACTATCCGCCAGCAGGTGCAACGGATCCGAGAGCTGGATAGGGAAATCGACCGCTACGAGGCCAAGGTGCACTTGGACCGCATGAGGCGGCACGGTGTGAACTACGTGCAGGACACTTACCTGGTGGGGGCTGTCGCTGAGCTGGACGGGTCCGGGGCTCTGAAGAAGGGCCCTGACGAGGAACCGACGCCTAACCACCAAGGGGGCCCCGAGGCTGCGGCACTCGCGGAGTACGCCCGTCGGTGCGACCAGATGCTGCAGCTGCAGGAGCAGCGAGCTCAGCAGGAGGAGCTGCTGGAGCGCGTGGCAGCTGAGATCCAGGAGGAGCTGAACCAGAGATGGATGCAGCGGCGCCAGGAGGAGCTCTCGGGGCAGCCGGGCCCGGACGCTGAAGGCAGCCCCGAGGGCGAGCTCCTGCTGGAGCAGGAGAGGCTGAAGACGCAGCTCAGCACCAGTCTCTACATCGGCTTGAGGCTCAGCACGGACCTAGAGGCGGTCAAGAGCGACCTGGACTACAGCCAACAACAGTGGGAGCTCAAGGAGAGGGAGTTGCAGAGCCTTTTAGAGACTTTGGACTCTTTAGACTTCATGCCGAGCCCGGACGGGGCTGGGGAGCCGGGTTCCAGAGCTCCAGGCCAAGAAGAGGGCGAGCCACGGGCCAATGAGGAGGCAGCTGCTACTGGCTCGGGAACCGGCTCAGACCCCCCGGTGTGGGTGGACCAGGCCCGGGGTCTGGCCAAAGGCTGTCAGGGAAACGATGAAGACTCGGACACAGGACTCAGCTCCATGCACAGTCAGGACTCAGACTCTGTCCCAGTCTGTGAGTCTCTCGTGTAGGAGAAAAGATAAGAGGAAAGGTGGGAAGAAAGTGGTTTAGTCTCCAAAAGCACGAGCCAGCTCAGGGATCCCATGGGGTGGTAGGAGTACCTCACCCTGCTGCAGCCCCTTCCACCAGGCCTAGCGGGTTGAATGCCGAGAAGAGGCATCCTCACAGTTTGGGCTAGGCAGGGCCAGATAAAGGGCATCTCTTTTTAAAAGGTTAGTTTTGTACCCAACTCAAACTTCAGCTGCAGAAGAGGGGAGCAGGAGGTAGGATAGATATCCGTCTGACCAAGGAACCTTGGGTCCCAAGGGATATGGTCCAGGCCCATTTTCAAGCTAGTATTATGTAAATTTCACTCATTTTCATTATAGTGAAGTCTTTAAATGTCATTTCTGGAAACAGTGACAATTGGAATACCAATTTGGGGCATTAGGTACTTTGGTTGGTAAAGAAATTCTTTGAATTTTAATTGTTGCTCTAACTTGTTAAAACTAGCCAAAGAAGAGGCATTTGTGTTGGACTCAGCCTTACATCCTGGAGAAAACAGAAATAGCCCAGGCTATTAACATTTTTCAGCTGATAATAGACTTACCCATGTCCTGCATTTTTGGCCCTTTTATTTCACTTCTGAGGCTGAATTAAAACCTCAGCTCTTTCACTCCAGAGTTCATGCAGTGCATTCCAGCAGAATCTGAGATATAAAATCCTGGAAAGCTCAACTCTGGTTAAAATTTAATTTGGAAGCTTTGAGATTTGCTCTTGCAAAGTCAAGTATGTTGTTCTTTTGCAATTCATTGTGCTATTTCCATTCAGTCACATTCCACAAGTCTTTGTTAAGCACCCACTATGTGCCAGGCCCTGTGCTAGGCCCTTGGGAGTATGAAAAAGAAACAATTCCTTTCCCTAAGGTCATGAATTTAGCTACTGCTATTTCAGGAAAAAATAAGAGTGAAGATGGAGAAACTAAGGGAAACTGTGTATTAGGGAATGAGCCATCTGATTTACAGTTCAAACTCAGACTTTGAAAGTGTCCTGACATCTATGAGTACATACCTCTATTTCTTTTGAATTGAGCAGTACCTGAAAGCCAACCTGAACTCAACACTTCACCCTAAACCCCAGAGAATGTATCTTTTACCTGCCAGAAGCTTAACTGAGACACTGTAAATAACAGTATTTGCTAGGCTAAGGTTTCAGAAATCATTGAATGTAACCACTTCTCAATATTTCTCTAACAGGCCATTTGATTAACAACCCTAGTCAGCCAAGGATAAAGGTATTTTTGTTTTAAAGTGACTTAACTGGAATGACTGAGTTCTGGACAACTTATGCACACACGCTTAGAGATAAAAGTATAACAGCTTTTCAAAACCAGTTTCCAAAGCACCAGTGGACCCAGTGTAACCTTTTTAGTTATTTCAATAAAAAAAAACTTATCAGTTATAGGATATTTGTCGCCTCTTTTGAATGAAATCAGGCAGCCTGATTTCCTTTGGAAGCTGGGCACTTCCTGGAGATATCATCAGGCCCGAGAAGGGGCGGGGGAAACAATGGTGAGTGTGGGGTGCCAGTCTTGGGTAGGCACTAGTACTGTTATCAAGTAGATTGGGTCTGGTTGCAGCATTTTTACCCATTTTTAGATTAATTTATGAAACCAGGCTTCATAGACAAGTTTCTTCTTTAATTGCTAGAATCTTAAACTGGGTTCAGTTTTTGTAGACCAGTAAGCATGCCACTGTTTAATTGGTTTCTTTGTGTCAACATATTTCTTCCACTCCATTGTTGATGCAGGGATGTTTTGAGATTTTTGAGTAAAATGATAGAGAATTAAGAGGTTCTCTTCATAATTGATACTTTTAGAAGAAACTTACCATATAATTATGGTCTTGTGTTTTCAGGCTGTACTTCCCTTCCTAAGCAGAGTTAAAATGAAAAAGGCGCAAAAAAAAGAAGCCTCAGTGTCCCCGGACTACAATGTAATCACATGCATACAGACCAAACCTAATGATAGCTTTGACAGGAAAGCAGGGACTAAACAATCCTTATTTACAGTTTAGCAAAAAATCCTGTCTGAGAGGTGTATGCAGAGACGGGTCTGACCTAGTATAGGATGGGATTTTTGTTTGTTTGTTTTGTTTTTGTAGATACTGAACCTTTGATTTCGTTGGTACAGGGAATTCCCAGGGAAGGAAACTCCTCTATCCACTATCTCCCCATCCCCACCCCAATTTATGGTCTTAGGTCACAGAGCAGTTAAATGGTTTGCCTGAGGTTAAGTAGACTTGTATGTGTCCTAGGCAGAACTTGAACCCAAGTCTTCATAGCTCTGAGGCTAGCCCTCTACCCACTACACCATACTACCTTTTTTGTTTTCCTAAGATCATAAATTTTAGAGGTGGAAAGTATGTTAGAGGTATTTTAATCTAACACCCTCGTTTTCCATGTATGCAAACTAGGACCCAGAGAGAGGTTAATGGACTTGCTTAAGGTCACCAAGATCATAATGAAAGAAAAATAGGATTTGAACTCAAGTCTTCTGACACCCCAAACCAATCCTATTTCCATAGCACCATTGTTGGGGGAGGATATGAGGAGTGGGAGGAAGTTGTAATGGTTCTCAGCCCTCTGACAGATGCCAATGGCCAGGAGAATTAGGAGATAGTTGCGCCATAGAAAATAACTACTTTCCCTTTCAGTTGTTATTTTAACCTTTATGGGATCTAACGGGCTGCTGAAGCAAGCAGATGGATGTGACTTTTTTTTTCCAGGAGCTAATAAAACAAACAGGGCACGTCACAATGATAAGCTCTGTGTGCACTCCACAGGCACCTGAGGACTCTCCGAGACAAAAGGCCCCTAGAAGGGAGCAGGTTGGGACAAGGGACCATTGGACTGGTCACAATGAGCAACCCACCCTTCCTGACGAGGGCTACTTCCTCAAAGAGGTTTTTCCCTTATGGGGGCAGGAAGCCTGGGGGCAAAGGTAGGTATCCAGGAGATATCCCACAGTGAGGCTAATAGTTCCTCTTAAATTAGCACCCTGGGACTTAGCCAGCTACAGCTACTTCACAAGCTCTTCCAACTCCCAGAAAAGTGACCAGGCCTCTGGGACAAAGGATGTTGGTGTTCTCGCTCTCCTCTTGACTCTTTTTCCCCCCCTTAGGGACAGAGTAATTCTAGGAGCAAGAGCACAGCTGTGATACTGCTCTGGGAGGACATTAAGAGATCAGGTTTTCTCCACTGGGAGGAAAGACAGCAGCAGCCCCTATCTGCGAGTGGAATGCTTTCAGATCTGCTGGAGCAGGCAGCTTTCGAGTGTGCTCCTTACCCATTGGCACCCTGCTCAGGCTATCTTCCTACTTAAACCAGGGGTTTTTATCCTGTGGGAAGGTTGCATTTCCATGACACCCTTCCCCCACATCCCCATCTGAAATACATGTGCACATACACAGATGTATAGTCATATGGGATCTATTCATTTTTTTACACAAAGCAAATTAAAATTCATTTTGCATTGAGAGTTTTGCAACAGCCCTCGGGGTAGTTTTTGATACACACCCTGTGGTATAAAAAAAATTCCAGGTTGGAAACAACTGAATTAGGCCTTCTTTGGAGTAGAGTAATGGAAAGGTATGATCAGTCGGTGAGTAGTGCTAATGTGTGCCTTTGTATGATTTTGTGTGTGTGTGTACTTTTTTGTGTCTGTTAAAGGCTCCTAGTGGTGCCCCACTCTGATGACTGGGAAGTCTGTTGAAGCATTTTTGTGAATGGGGGGGGAGGGCTGGAAGAACCTGGAGATCTTTCACCCTTTCCCAGTACTATCTCTCAACTCCTAGCTAATGGAGACATTGTCCCTGTTGGCCATCATGTTAATTGGTAAAGGGCTCAGCTCATTATCTCTCTGCAAGGAGGCAGCAAATATTTGCACATGGGCAAGATCAGGGATGGAAAAGAAAAGCATGTCATTTATTTGCAGAATTCATTCTATATATTCCATATCTTGGATTTCACAGGTAGGGGAAGGAGTATGCTAGGAGCTAAGAGTATGAAGCAGGTTTTACCTTCAATTGAATTTTCATTTTATTTTGGTCTCTTTTATGTAGAAACTTGAATAGCTGGTTGAGACGTAGCTGGTTGGTAGGGAACAAGGACTGGTCCTAGTAACAGAAAGATCAGAGTTCAGATCCTGCCTCTGACACACATTAGCTGTGGGAACATGAGCAAATAGGTCACTTGTGCTGTAGACTCAGAGAACTTGGGATGCTTATTACCTGTTTGGTGTTGAGCAAGTTCTCCCTGGGGCTCAGTTTCCTCATTTGTAAAAGGAGCGGATTAGATAGCTTCTGAGGTCCCTTCCAAATCTGGAGTTCTAAGCCTTTGGAACCCCTATGCGACCCTGAGAAATTCTTTTAAGACCTTTTTACAGGCTTAACTTTTTTTTTCCTTAGGGTTAAGTGACTTGCCCAGGGTCGAACAACTAGTAAGTGCCTGAGGCTAGATTTGAACTCAGGTCCTCTTGACTCCAGGGCCAATGCTCTATCCACTCTGGCTTAACTTCTAAATCTGTAAATTGTGGTTCTGTATCAGTAGGAGCTGGCATTACAACAATGAAATAACAGATATGAATCATGGTTCTCTCCTCCTCTCCCCAATGCCTACTTAACTGTCCTTTTAATAGTTGGTCTTCAGGACCCCCTCACATAATCTGGGCAAGATCAATCCATCAATCAATCAACATTTTAAAAGCAGCTGCTATGTGTCAGGCACTTGGCTATAATATCTCTTTTTATAGTGCTTCTTCTACTGGGTGGGTGGGACTTTAAGAAATGCTGGTACATTTTTTTCTTTTATATTTCCATCAGCTCCTATATTGCTTCTATCACACAGAGGAAGGGACTCTCCTGTTATTCCCAGAGCCAGAAGTCAATGTGGAAGCAAAGCACTTTAGAGCTAGAAAGGCCCTTGGAGATTGCTTAGTTCAGCCATCCCTGTTATTGCTTAGAAGAGGAAACTCACCTGGAGAAGGGTAGAAGTGGGGGAAGACAGGAAAGGAGAAAGGAACAAGCTTTTGTAGAGCACCTACTATGTGCCAGGAATAGTGCTAAGTGCTTTACAAGTACTATCTCATCTGATCCTTACAACTCTTCAAAGTAGATACTATTACCCCCAGAGGAAACTGAGGCAAATGCCCAGGGTCACACTGCTAATAAGTGCTTGAAGCCCTATTTGAACTCAGGTCTTCTTGACTCCAGGCCAACTGTTCTAGTCACTGAGCCATCTAGCTACTCCCGAGGGGGAAAGGGTCTCCTCCAAGGTCACATAGGTGGGGAATTAGGAAGAGATAGGAAAGAGAAGGGAGACCTAAGTGAATATTTGGGGAAAAGTAACTGAAAAACAACACAGGGCAAACTTGCACATTGTCCATGTCCCATTGCACAGCTATCCAAAGCTGCTGGATTACTGATGTTTTATTAACTTACATTACACTGAAGATCTGGATTACTGATGTTTTATTAACTTACTTTACACTGAGGTGTTGAAGTGGAGTGCTGGGTCTGGAGTCAGAAAGACTCATCTTCCTGAGTTCAAATTCAGCCTCAGTCAACTGCTAGCTGTGTGACCCTGGGCAAGTCACTTCACCCTGTTTGCCTCAGTTTCCTCATCTGCAATGTAAGCTGGGGAAGGAAATGGCAAACCAAGAAAACCCCAAATGGGGTCACAAAGAGTTGGATATGACTGAAATGACTAAGAAGCAGCAGCAGCACAGACAATCACATCCGGACAAGAATGTCTTCACAGATTAATTAAATAAGGCAAAGGACATGGAGACAGTGCTGAGGCTAAGTGAGTCAGGGCCATCACAAGTAACTCTCAATGGACAAGTATGCAACATAGCACAAACCTAGAAAGTCACTTTTATACTCATTCAAACACTTGCAATTTATTTTTATTAATTTCATTTAATATTTTCCAATTAAATGTAAAAATATTTAACAATCATTTTTAAAAATTGAGTTCCAAATCCTCTCCCTCCAATTCTTCCTTCCTCACTGAGAAGGCAAACAATATGATATGGATTATACATGTGAAGTCATACAAAAGACGTTTCCATATTAGCCATGTTGAAAAGAAAACTCAAAACAAAATAATAAAAATAAAAGAAAAAAGCATGCTTCAATCTGCATTCAGAGTTCATCAGCTCTCCACTCCCAACAATTGTACATGCAGAGTGGGTATTGGGACTCGGCTTTTCCATGTGGAGCAGTTTCTCTGTGGTAACTCTGGGAAACTGACTTCCTTGACATCATGGAGCTGTTCCATTTCACGGTGCTCTCCAAAGCGTTTGTAAAGCTAACTTCGGGAGTTGAAGCACTGGGACAATCCATCATTGCAGGAAGGATCCCCCATGCATGGGAACTGTTATTTGTGCACCAGTAACATGGTGGTGGTAGGCTTCTGTTTTTCACAAAGTTCATATTAAGAAAGGTTGCAGCTGCAGGGGAGATGGGAGTAGAAACTTAACAGTATTGCCATTCTTACAACTTGCAACTGAACCAGGCTCTCAGTACAATGCTTCTCTTCATTAGGTCTCCAAGCTTTGGCTCCTGAACAATGAAATTAAAAACAAACTCACCCTAATTACAGTATAATTAGAAACCCTACACAGAAGTGGCAAGTACCCCTTCTGGAATGACCTATGGGGCATTGTAGAGCTAGGAGGCCTCCTGGGCTAATAATTGAAACACACTGGACTTAGAATCGAGAGTTTTGGTTTCAAGTCCTGCCATTTACTAGGTTACCTTGAGTAGGTCACCTAATGATAATAGCTGACATTTATGTAGTGCTTTAAGTTTGGCAAAGCCCCTCATAAACATTGTCTGACTTAAGTCTCATAAGAATTTCATGAGGCTGGGATGTTAGGTAGTGAAGTAGACAGAGCATTGGGCTTCAAGTTAGGAATTACTGAATTCAAATCCAACCTCAGATATGTACAAGCTGTATGACCATGGTCAAGTCACTTAACCATTACCTGCTTCAGTTTTCTCAACTGTAAAATGAGGATAATTATAGCTCCTACTTCCCAAGGTTTTTGGGAAGATCAAAGGAGAAAACTGTAAAGTGTTCAGCATGGTGCTTGATACATAGCAGGCTTCATACAAATATTGTTATTAGGCAGGTGGTGCTATTATCCCCAATTTATAGATGAAGAAACTGAGGTTCAAAGAAATTAAGGAATTTTTTCCCAAGTCACATAGTAAGTGCCTGAGGGAGGATTTGGGCTCCAGATCCTTCAGTCTGGGCATTACCTCACTCATCCTGGCTGCAAATTTCCTCACCTGTGAAAGAGGAGGAAGAATAAACCCTGTATTCTCAATCTCGAGAGAAGTGAGTTAGGAAGACCTGAATTCAAGTCCAGCCTGTGACGTATTGACTGTGTAAGTACTATGCAATTCACTGAAGGTGTTAGTGCCCCCAGGCAATTTTCTAAGTGTCTGAGTGACACCAAAGGTACACCTGCATTGGTCAAAGTGAGGGAGGTGGGCATCAAGGAGAGGCGGTCTACCCCAGGACCAATGAAATCCCAGGCATGGAGGAAAGCAAACACAATTTTTGAAAGGCAGCCTGAATAGAGGATTGACCTTGAATTTGCTGAGACCTGGATTTAAGTGTGTATCCCACACCAATGAAGTCCCGGGTATGAATTTCCTACCCTCCAAAAGACTTGAGTTTTTTTTGTTTTTTTTTTTACTTATCAGCTGTGTGATGAGGACACATGGGATGATGTAGGAAATGCTTAGTAGTGTAAATTAGCTATTTTTAGTGAAGTGAAACACTAAATAATGACTCGCTACTACTTTGTGGGTCACACATAATCTGGCATGGCTCCTCATTACAATTCTGATCCAAAGCACGTGGAGGCTTATCATAACCTTCACCTAGATTTAGAAATCTCTTGAATCAACAAAGAGGCTAGAGCAACAACACCCTCTCTATGAATTGGACTTATGCTGACCTTCAGTCAGCATATGAACATCACATCTCTGGGGGCAAAGCTCTCAGCTTTGCTGGAGAAAACATTATGCTACTTGGGGGAGGGAAGAAGAGGGGAGAGTTAACGCACAAGACCCAGGTTCCTGTCCTGCCTTTTCCACTGGTTAGCTGTTCTACTTTGAGCATATGCCATCACTTCTGTCAGATTCAGTTTCCCTATTTATTTTTCATTATTATTATTTCATAGATGATTGAGTTTTACATCAAAGATACTACATTATCTTTTCCTTTAAACCCACCCATCTTTCAGACTTCTCTATTACTGTGGAGGGTGTCACTATTCATCTATCTTCCCAGCCTTTCAGGCTCAAAACTTCGAAATCACGGATGACTCCTCACTTTCCATCACCCCACATAGGTATACAATTAGTTTGCTAAATCTTAGCTTTCCTATCTCCACCTCTCTCCCATCTATTCCCTTCTGTCTAGTCACCCAGCCCTTATCTTAGTTCAACCCCTGAACATCTCTCATCTGGACAACTGGAATAGCTTTCTTATTGGTCTCCCTGCCTTAAAATTTTTCCCTTGTCCACTACATTGTCCAGTTAGCTGCCAAAGTGATTTTCCTAAATTATGGCCTGTTTGTGTTACTCCTCCACTCAATAAACTACAGTCTTCTTATTGAATTTAGGCTCAAAAAAGAATTTACCTTCATCCACTCTTTTAAAAATTTCTTTATTATATTTTAATAATAATATTTACATAATATTTTAATTTTTGCAAAGTATTTTACAAATATTACCTCATCTTATCCTTACGACAATTGATAGAAGTAGGTGACATTATTATTCCTCTTTTACAAATGAGGAAACCAAGGCACAGAGGTTCTGACTTGTCCAGGGTCACACAGCTAGTAAGTTTCTGAGTTACAATTTGAACTCAGGTCTTTTGATTCCAAGTCCAGTGCTCTGTCCATTGCTCACCCTAGATGCCTCTAATGTATATAATTATTAGCAAAGTAGTATACTTGTATAATTTCTCAATGAGTAAATATGTGTATATTGGAGAGTGTGCTAAAAGAGTTTTTTTTTTTAAAGTTTTTGTTTCTACTCATACAAGTGCACAATCCTCAAAATATGGAAACTGCTGTTCTAGAAATGTTCTTCCTGGGCTGCCATGCTTTGGAAATGATTTTCTGAAATTTCAACCTGAACACTAATTATGACTGATAGCTAGAGGGGAGAATTTTTATTTCCTGTGTATTTCAAAGACATAGGAGAAGAGATTGAAAGTTGGAAAGGACCTCGGAGGATATTCTGACCAATTCCCTTATTTTCCAGATTAGGAAACTTACACCCAGACAAAAACCTTCCAGTTTTCAGTCTCTGCTCTTACAACTTTGAAATACACATGTAAGTCATCATCTTCCTAAGCAAAACTTTCACACACACATGCTCACACACACACACACACACACACACACACACACACATATATGCGCGCTCTCACATACACCTGGGATTTGAACCCAAACTCCTTTGACTCCTTATCCAGCATGCTTTCCATCATATCAAGCTTTCAGTCCCTTGGGGCTTGGTTCATGTAACCACCACGTCTTTCACTGTCTTGCTTAATTCTGCTGCTAATTGGGATGCTTTGGGTTGGGGACTAAATCATCAGTCCTAAGGCTAAAGGTGCTCAAGTATGTCCCAAAAGACTGCACTGTCAGAATCATTCCACCATTCACATTAGGAGCAGCTAATTATGTTATATGTTATCTGTAAAAGAAACTCTTCTCATCACCTTATCTGCTGTAAGCAGGTTTTTCAGCCTTTGCATTTATGACTGGTAGCCTAAAGGTAAGTACTTAATCAGGTAATTCTGTGTTAAAATACAAATTCATAAACCTTCATTCTAATCCCTTAATGCACAAAGTAAAAAACCCAACTTGCCTGTAGATATACTGCCAGTTTTTATCTTAACTTTCATAACCACTTCTTTCACTATTGAAGAAAAGCCTGCTCACATCAAATATATATATATATATATTTTCAGTATTAAATAGGCATCAGCTTGTTGGGCAGTGAGAAAGATAGGTATGACACCTCTTTCTCCCCATTGGGATTCTTATATCTACAGAGATAGAACAAGGAAGCAAAGATTTGGAGTTGAAAGGACCCTTAAAAATTATTGAGTCTAACATCTAGACTTTTTATTGTTATGCACTCCTTTGGCAGTTTGGTGAAGCCAATGTTCAGAAAAATGTTTTGTTGCCTGCATTCATAATTGAAGGAGATACTAACATTCAGTTAGAGATTAGTGGAAATAAAAATGTATTTTTTCCACCCAAATTTAGATTCCCCGAATTCTATCCATGGACTGTGTTGGGGTTTGTAGATTTCAGGTTAAGAATCTCTTCCCTAGACAATGTGGTATAGATGCTAGACCTAGAATCAGGAGGACTTGATTCCAAATTCCAGTCCCGAGACTAATTTAGCTTTGTGATTCTGGGCAAGTTTCTTTATCTGCACACACCTCAGTTTCCTCATCTGTAAAATGTAGGACCAATTTCACAGGATCATTTTGGGGCTCAAATGAGATTATATAATTAAAGTATTTTACAAACTTTAAATTGTTATATAGATAATGTTAGAACAAATGAGGAAACTGAGGCCCAAAGAAGCAAAGAGATTTGTTCCAGGTCATATAGCCAATAAGTGGCCAAGGTGGGAATTGAACCTAGGTCCCCTCAAAGTCTGTTTTTATTCCACTAATAATGCTGCCTCTCTGATTCATAATTAATCTTTGTGATAGCACTTGGAGGTTCATATTTTATATGCTTTTCCCCTTTTGCCTTATTTTGTTATGATTAATATTATTTATTGCTACTAAATTCTGGGCCCACTGTGTGTTAATATTAATTAATTTGTAATCGAGGAATAGGAGGTTGGGCTGATCCTTTGGGATACTTCCTAGTGGTGTTATGTAATTACAAACCTTGAAACACCTTGATTGCACAGGGATGGACATTACATGTAACCTAATGGGAGAGTGAATGATGTCTCAGAAGCAGAAGCAGCTTTCATTTTGTTTCCAAATATAAGTTGTATGCAAGAAGTGGGATGAAAGACATTGAGGACATATGGAAACTGAAAGGGAGATGGGCTAAGTCCTGAAGTGAAGAAACTGATGGGCAACGAGGTAATAAGAAGTCGCGTTTCTATCGCAATTTAATATTTTCAAGGTGCTTTCTTCCCTCTGTGAGGTAGGTAGTCGGTCAGTCAGGCAGTGAGCATTTGTTAATTACCCACTATGTGCCAAGCACTGTGCTAGGCACTTCCTGAGAAAATGAGCCTCTGAGAATGTAAGTGACATGTCCAGGTTAACATAGCTAGTAAGAGCTAGTAATTGTCTCAGCTTTCTTCCATTCCTTCAAGACCAAACTTAAGAAAGTGCTTCTTTTTTCTGTGCTTCCACTTTCTCAAAATCCATCCTTTTCTTGATCCTTTGGTATTTGCAATCTATCCCCACCATTTCACTGAAGTTCTTTCAAAGATTATCAGTGACCACTTAGTTAAAAAAAAAATGGCAAGACCTGTTTTCCAGTCCTCATTCTTTTTTTTTTTTTTTTGGTTTTTGTGTTTTTTTTTATTTTAAATTAATTTATTTAACTTTTTACATTCATTTTCACAAGATTTTGGGTTCCAAAATTTTCTCCCCATTTGTCCCCTCCCCCCTCCCCAATACACTGGACATTCTAATTACCCATATCACCAATCTGCCCTCTCTTCTATCATCCCTTCCTTTCCTTACCCCATCTTCTCTTTTGTCCTGTAGGGCC
>CM053772.1:242959917-242982072 GCA_028658325.1 Potorous gilbertii | reverse complement strand
GCCAGTTACTTGACTTCTGAGAGTCCTCTCCACCCCCTGGCCCAGATCTGCCCAGCTAGTGCTTGGGGTCTGAGATTCAAATGCTCCCAGCCATTCACTTGACTTCTGAGAGTCCTCTCCACCCCAGCCTAGGTCCGCCCAGCTAGTGCTTGGGGTCTGGGATTCAAATGCTGCTCCTCAGCCTCAGGGCTTTTGGCGGCAGGCCTGACTGCTCTTCAATGGGAGCTTATCTGCTGGTTCTCAGATGGGGGCAGGGCCGCCTCTAAGGCTCAGTTCCCTCAGGGGGTTTATGCAGAGATCTTTTGTAATGGAGCTGCTATGGAGCTCCTGCCTGCTCTGCAGGCCTAGCGTCCTTTGCCTCTGTCGTGGCCACAGCCTCCTGAGGGGGTCCGAGTCCCGGAGATACCCTGCTCCCCTCTCAGCCCGTCTCTCTCACTGACCTGTGCATCTGTGGGTGGAGGGACCTTCATGGCCACCTGGAGATTCAGGTCCCTGACGCCTGTTGGGGTCTGCTCGCTCCTCTCAGTGCGGTGAGGCCGGGGCGGGGAAGGGGAGGACTCCGCAGGGCCGGGCTCCGCTCCTCCGGGGTACCTTTGCGTTCAGTTTTTCAGGGCTCTCTGCAACGGAAATCTCCTTCACTGTGTTGCTGCGTGGCTTCCACTGTTCCAGAATTTGTCAGGAGTTCTTTTTACAGGAAATCTATGGGCTGTGGATTTGGAGCTAGCAAATGTGAGTCTTTCTACTCCGCCATCTTGGCTCCACCCCGCCTGTCTTAATTCCTAAAAGCTTCAACGTTCAGACCGTCTCCTAAATAGCCCACCTTCAACGACCTCCTTTTCTACTCTACTTCAACATGGCAATACAGGAGACTTCACTATCTCTGAGATTTGTACCATGCATTTCTTTCTTTCTTTCCATCTTGTCCTATGCTCTTTTTCACAATAAAGTTACTCTTTGAACTGGTGATAACTTCTTGATGTTCATCCTTTGTTCCCAAAGAGGATCAATTATAGCACGGAGGTGATAACTTGACTTGTGAGTGACTGGATTACATGAGTCAGAGTTGTGTAGAGAGGCCAACCTCACTCTGTCCTCCAGAGTCATCAAAGCCCAGCAGCAAAGAAAAAGTCAAGATGACTGGTAATGGCCCCAGATGCATGGATGATCTTGGTTTTTCTAAACTAAGGTCTTTTCAAACTAAGTTCTTTTCCAGGTCTAAGTTTGTTTGAGTCCATATCCATTTATTGACTAAGGGCAGTTGATAAATGGTTAAAAGATATGAACTGGCGTTTTAAATATGAAATCAAAGCTATCAATAGTCATATGAGAACTCACCCAAATCCTTATTGATTAGAGAAATAAAAATTAAAACAACTCTGAGATATCACTTCACACATATCAGATTGGCTAATGTGACAGAAAAAGAAAATGACAAAAGCTCATGGGGATGGGGCAAAATTGGAACAATAATTCACTATTGATAGAGTTGTGAACTAGTCCAATCATTCTGGAAAATAGTTAGAAACTATGTCCAAAGGGCTAAAAAATTATGTATGTCCTTTGATACCATAACTTGGTCTGTATCTCAAAGAGATCAAAGAAAAGGGAATGTGACCTTTTTGTACAAAATATTTACAGCAGCTTTTTGTTTGTAGTGGCAAAGAATTGGAAATCAAGGGGGTGCCCATCAACTGGGGAATAGCCAAACAAGTTGTGATATCTGATTGTGATGGAATATTGTAGTTTTATGAGAAATGACAAGTGGGATTGTTTCAGAAAAACCTGGGAGGGGTTATTTGAACTGCAAAGGGAAGTGAGCAGAACCAGGAGAACATGATAACAGCAGTATGCAAGAATGATGAGCTATGGAAGACTTAGCTACTTTGAGCAAGAGATGATGATCCAAGGCAATTCCAAAGGACCCGTGATGAAAATTGTTATCCATCATTAGAAGGAGAACTGATCAACTCTGAAAGCAAATTGAAACATACTCTTTTTTCACACTTTCTGTATTTTTATTGTTTTCTTCGTGTTTTCTTTCTCAACATGGCTAATGTGGAAATATGTTTGATATGACCACACATGTATAACTAAAATCAAAGTGTCTGCTCCTCAATGAAAGGAGAGGGGAGAAAGGGAGAGAGAGTTTGGAACTCAAAATTAAATTTAAAAAACTCTATTTTATTCTCAATCAGTCAATCAAATATAGGCATACATTCTGTAACTAGATCCCTGCTACTCCAAGTAGCAGGATGGGAGAAGGATCAGAGAGAGTAAGGGGTGGGGGCAACATATGACATGGTACAGAGACTGACTCAGCACTGTATCCTTGTCACATTTCTCTGACTGTTTCAGCTTGCCAGTGAAGGAAACCAGGAAGACCTGAATCAAAACCTGCCTCTGATGTATAATGACTGTATGATCCTGGACTATTCACTTATCCTCTTGGTGCCCTGGACAGCTTTCTAAAATTACAGAGAAGGTGCCAACTTGCATGGGTACCTAGGTATTGCAGTGGATAGGTTACTGGACCTGGAATCAGGAAGATATGAGTTCAAATTTGGCCTCAGACACTAGATGTGTGACCCTAGACAAGTCACTTAACCCTGTTTGCCTTAGTTTCCTCATCTGTAAAATGAGTTGCAGAAGGAAATGGCAAATTGCTGCAGTATCTCTGCCAAGAAAACCCCAATTGGGATCACAAAGAGTCAGATACAAGTAAATGACTAAACAGCAACAAAGCCAACCTAAACTGGCAGCTTCCTAAACCAGTGAATCCCTGCGTCTTGACTCCATAGCACTTCAAAAGATTTTTCTGCAACATTACATATTCTCTATTGACACAGATGAAACTCCTTCACAGCTCTAGATTTAAAGATCAGATATTCATTGGATCATAGACCTACAGTTAGAAGGGACTTCAAAGGCCATCTCATACAATCCTCTTATTTTATAGAAGTAAAAACGGAGACTCGGGGACTTTCCAAAGTAAGGAGTTTTTCTGGCCATTAAATTCATCACCTTATAGCCATATTTTTGGCAATGAGCCTTCACTGAACAAGTAGGATGATGTTGCCAGGCCCATGTGACATTTTATGGTCCACAGGGTTACTTCCAAGCCATGGTAACGTATTAGGAAAAGAATTTAATGACATTTGATTTTGATATAGTGTTAGGAAATATGTTTGAGTGATTTCCTAAAAAAAGTTGCAATCAGCTTTGTGGGACCTCAGTAATTCTAAACCTTCCTCTTCTTGATCTGTCCAACAAACCTGAAATACGCAATCAAAATTGCTTCCAATTTTTTGAACTATTGTTTTCTAAGCTTATTTTTCCACATTGACTTCATTCTGTTTCACAGCATATTAATCCTACTTTGGGTTTCATTTGTTCGGACTCAAGTTCTCTTTGCTATTTTTCATTCCGATAAATATCCTGCTCAGAAGATGATATCTAGAAGGGATCTTAAAGATCACTGAATTTAACCCCTTGATTTTATAGGTTAGGAAGCTAAGGCCCAAGGAAGGGAAGTGATTTCTCTAAAGTTGTAGATAACTAGCAGAAGAAAGATTTGAACTCAGGCTCTCCAATTTTAAATATGGTGTTCTGTTATCTATTTCACAGATATCTTAATTGCATCTTAATTAATCTTCCTTTAATTTCCCTCTTGCAATATTTTTGGTAAATTTGATTACTTCTTTAATTTCTCAAGTATTTGCTATTTTGGTACGTCTCGAGGTACATTTTTGTTTGTTTCTTGTGAAATTCAATGTGTATTTCTTCTGGTGATTGTTTTTCTTCTTTCTTTTACTTTGTATTTTTAAAAATTGTATAATAGCTTTCAAGTCAACCAAAGAACAATGAAAGCAACATGGTAAATGAGAGTAGACCAGAATATTACTATTGATGACTCCTGGAAAAGTAGAGACATGAAAGAAATCATCCAGGAAATGTAAGAATAGAAGAGGAGATGTATTGGTTATGTTGTAAAAATGAAAGATAGTAGATTGTAGCACAATTTGCTACTCTCCAGGGCTATTAGGAGCAATTATGGTAATAGAATCACAACCTGAGAGCTCCTACCCATTATAGTCTCTACTGTCCTAATAGGAAACAAATCAAATATCAAAGCTTTCAATTAAAACAAAAGGGTAAACTAACAAGGGAACTCCCCAACAGTCCACCCTCTTTATACCACAGAATACAATCTGTCATTGATTCTCAAATCTCGGTCAGAAGAGAAGACTCCTTTGAAAATTCATGATCCTAGGGTTACATTGGCTAAAACACCTCTCACATTTCCGACGATTAGCAATTATCTGTGTCTTATGGATGTTCCTCTCTCATTCTGAAACTGTTAATTCCTGCTTCTCTCTTTGCTAAACCATCATCACTGCTGACCTTCCTCTTCCCTCCATGAGCTATTGCCATCTCCCAGAGCTGACTTTGGCTGCTGAGGTTCATTCTTCTCCAAAAGGAGTGTTATCATTCTTTTGCGAGACTGCCCATGCTTAATGATGTTTCAGCCCTTTTGTTAGTCAGGCCCACAGCTGTACCCAGTAGATATAGACAAAGAGCTCCTTAGATCAAGATATTACTTTTTCAATCATCTCAATTCCACTGTGTTGAGTTTGAGATTCCTATAGTGCATTCAGCAGGCCATTTCAAACCATCTTTCTCATATATATCTCACTCAAACTCAGAGCTTATACATTATTCTCCCATTCACTTTACAAGATAATATTTATATAACATTCACTATGTGCCAGGCACTTTGCTAAGTGCTTTACAATGATTATTTTATTTGATTCTCACAACAACTCTGGGAGGTAGGTGCTGTTATCATCTCCATTTTATGGATGAGGAAATTGAAGCAAACAGAGGTTAAGTGACTTGTCTAGAGTCATCCAGCTGGTAAGTATCTAAGGTCACATTTGAACTCATGTCTTTTTGATTTCAAGTCCAGCACTCTATTCGCCACTTGGCTGCTCCTACTTACAATTCTTCACATATGATACTTGATGCATACTCTGTGCCTTTGCACAGGCTGTCCCTCATGCCTCGAGCACTTTCCATTTTCAATTCTGCCTCTTAGAATCTTTGACTTCCTTTAAAGCTTACCTCAAGGGCCACCTTCCCCAGGAGGTCTTCCCTGAGTCCTGACAGCTGCTACTGCTTTCTGCTTTAAGGTTATCCTGTATCTACTTTGTAAGTCTCTTCTATCTACATATATATGTATATACCTTCCCAGTTTGAATGTCAGCTGCTAGAGAGCAAAAATTGTTTTTGATCTTGATTAGTACCATAGGTTAACATCATGCCTCCACATAACAAGTCCTTAATAAATGCTTATTGAATGAATGAATGGTTGATTGAGTGATAAATGAAAAGGACTATTTGATATTTAGGTTTAGACTGAACAAATTCAATTCAGCTTCTACTAAGGCCCTGGCAGCTAGCACCCAAACCATACAAACTATTCTGGTTCTCATCAGACTTCTAAGTGGTACCTATTTTATTTTTTCATCTTCAATAATATTTTATTTTTTCCCAATTGCAAGTAAAAACAATTTTTAGAGTTCATTTTAAAAAAATTTTGAGTTTGAAATTCTCTGCCTCTGTTCCCCATCCCCTCCCTGAAATGGTAAGCAATTTAATATAGGTTATTCATGTGCAATAACGCAAAACATATTTCTGTATTAGTCATGTTGTGAAAGAATGCACAGACCAAAATTAAAACAAAGTAGAAAATAGCATGTTTCAATCTGCATTCAGACTCCATAGTTCTTTCTCTGGATTGCATAGCATTTTCCATCATGAGTCTTTTGGAATTGTCATAGATTCTTGTATTGTTGAAAAGAGCTAAGTCTACCAAAGTAGGTCACTGAACAGTGTTGCTGTTGCTGCGTACAGTGTTCTTCTGGTTTGGCTCACTTCCTCAGCATCAGTTCACATAAGACTTTCCAGGTTTTTCTGAAGTCCATCTGCTTATCATTTCTTATAGAACAATAGTATTCCATTACATTCATATCCCATAACTTGTTCAGCTATTCCCCAATTGATGGGCATCCTTTCAATTTCCAATTCTTTTCCGCCACAAAAAGAGGGCATCAATTTTTGATCTACTTTGGTGAAAGGAGTATCATGTAGGTGGCTTCAAGGTTTCATTTGTATATCTAAGTAACTGATTTTTTGTTCTGATCAATTTTTTTTGTTGATCTAATTTTCTTGTAAAATGTGTAGCAGTTTTCTTTTCAGCATTTAATTGCTAATTTGGAAGGAGGACTGGAAGAAGTCTAGATTTCTTGTTCCTCTCATCTTACTAAATGGCAAAGTGACCTAATTTTTAATAAATAACGCTATTAATGTCACTTATTATTATTGGTGTAGTTATTTTCACTATAATCTTTTTAATTTTCTCCTTACATTTGAGACAGTTGGTCACAGAACAAAGGACTTAGTGCATCAGTGCTGATTAGACAAATTGTACTCAACCAAACCATGCTTTCCTTTTTTAGCAGTTGCTTGAAGAACAGTTAGATTGTAGGTTCCCTGAAGACAGAAACCCCACCCAGCATAGAACTGAAGGTGTAGAGTCATCCAGAACGTATAGAGTCTCCTCTTTAGGAAGGCAGGGTTAGCTCAGCAGAAAAAGTTAAAATAGTAGAAAAGAAAGAACTGAAATACATACATACATACATCCATGTATATATGTATAACAAGAAATAATTTAATCATATATTAGGGTTTAGAAAGAGGGGGTAAAACCAGGAAAATGTAAAAGAGATCATCAGTACTATCCCTAGGGCAGTCAAGCAAATGACCTGGGGTCAGATAATTTGGTACACGGCCTTCTCTTTTAGCCCTTTCCCCGAGCCCAACACTTTTATCTCAGTGAAATTATTATAAATTAACATCAAGGATAGCTTAGAAACCCCAAGGGGAAACAGAATCACCTTATTTGCCTTGGTAAGGAGAGGGAGTGGAATTGGGAACAGATTGCAGACTAATTGTAGGTGTATGAGCCTCAGGATTTCTTTAGAGCCAACTGAGGAGTCAGTTGCCTCCCTCTGCTTGGATTGCCTCCCTGGCTAACTTCCCATTACAACAAATGGAGCATCCTAAACCTTGGGGACATTTCGCGAGATAAGGTTTGGGAAAGTACAGTGCAGATATAAGGGGTTATTGGTATTCCCCCACGCCTTTCTTTTCTTATAGTTAAAAAAAGTTTTAAGAATTTGGAGACTCGGGTGGTAGTAACACCTAACATTTATATTGTGCTTTGAGGCTTGCAAAGTGATTTACATATATTATTTGATACAACAATGCTGTGAGGCAAATGCTTTTATTATCTACATTTTACAGATGGAGAAACTGAGGCAAATAGATGTCAAGTGACTTTCCCAGGGTCATGGAGCCAGTAAGTATTTGAGACAAGACTTCAACTAGACCTTGCTGATTCTCAGACTATCTCTCTAGTTTCCTCTTAAATTTCAGTGGGAATATAGTAACTGTGTAACTGTAGTCAGATTAAGGGAATCATGCTCTTGTTGTCAGCAAATCTTTGGCAGCTCTCCTCATGTCACTGTTCTGGTCAAACCTGTTCTATGATTACCTAAATTGAAGTTGGTCCTTAGATGACAGACACTGGCTGTCATCGTAGACTAGAGCTAGGAAGGACTTCAGAACTTATCTCATCTATCCCTCTCTTTTTATAGAAGAGAAAACTGAGACCTAGGGAACTTAAGTGACCTGTACAAGGTCTCATAGGTATTAAGTTTGTGATATGGATCAGCTATCAAAGTAATCTTCCTAAAGCACAGACCTGACCATGTCACTCACCTTCTCAATAAACTCCATTGGCTCCCTATTACCTCCAAGATGAAATACAAAATCCACTAAAAGTTCTTCTAATCTGATTCCTTCCTGTGTCCAGTCTTCTCATACCCTGCTTACTCCTACATAATTTGTGATCCAGTGACACTGGCAAAGCTGGACAAGTCAAGACATCACCCTTGTGATGTCATTGGTTGTCTTAAAGATCCATGCACAAACAACAGCAACACAGAAGACACTCCATCACCAAACCACATGCATTTTCATTGGTTATCTCCCATGCCTCCTCTGCCTCTTGAATTCCTTCTAATCTCAATTAAAATCTCATCTTCTGCAACAGACCTTCCCTAGTCCTCTTAATACTTGTGCTTTCCCTTTGATATTATCTCTACTTTATCCAGTATAAATCTTCTTCTTCATACATAATTTGTATGATATCTCCTCCATTAGATGTGAAGCACCTTGGTGGCGCAGTGAATAGAGCCTGGAGGCAGAAGAACCTGAATTCAAATCTGGCCTCCAATACTGGCCAAGGCACTCAACCTCTGTCTGCCTCAGTTTCCTCAACTATAATATAGGGATCATAAAAGCATCTAACTCCCAGGATTATTGTGAGGATCAAATGAGATAACATTTGTAAAATGCTTGGCACATAGTAGGTGCTCTATAAACACTTATGTTCTCCCATCCTTGAAGGTATGGACTGTCTTTGCCTTTCTTTTTATTTCCAGGGCTTAACAAAGTGCTTGGCACATAGGAGACACTTAATGGATGGTTGTTGATTTGACTTGATCTGATTCCAGAACCAGTCTTCTTTCCCCTGTACTCTCTACTGCCATGACAAGGGCCATAAGGCTTTCTGGTTTGGCATGACCAACAGCTGGGAGGTAATGTGTCATGAATGTCCATCCAAACTTCCGCAATTTTTCCAGTTCAATTTAAACTCTTCTCTATCTCTCCTTGCAGTTTTCCTTCTATTGTTTGATGGGAATCTCAAGTAAAATGGTAGAACTTAAGAACTGATCAGACTTTCACTCTGATTTTCTATTGCTTTTAAGTAAGATTCATAGTCTCACAACCCTTAGATAGGGTTCAATTGGTGGCTTGCAAGCCAATCTCTCTGACTGCTTTCATCTAACTTTTCTAGCCCAACAGGTATCATTCCCAGATGTTCCATCTCCTTTGTCTACTTGCCAATTTGCCCCTGTCCTTAGAAAGTTGAACACCTTGACCACCTGGCTAAAAGCTGACATGACCCATTCATTCCCTTAGCTCAGAGGTGGAAAGAATCTCCAAGTGGCCCTGGAGTGGGGGACGGGGTGGAGCAGGAGCCTGATGGCCCAAGATTCAAGAGAGGAGTATACAATCCCTGAATGTGCCGACAAAACCTTCAAGTTCAGGGAGAGTAAGAATCTTGGAGAGGGAAAATTTTATGAAGTATTTTGCAATATGAACCAGAGACTTCTATAGCAATTAATCCAGATCAAGACAAGATTAACTTGGACATTTTAAAATAGCCTCAAGGGCAGAAACTTTAAGTTTTCCTGACCAGAGCTGGGACTAGGAGTAGGTCACAAGTCATCATGAGAACACAGCAAACAGGGGGAGAACAAGAAGACACACTTTTAATAAACATGAATATTTTTGTTGGTGAGAAATTCCACTTGATGTTACAGAGGGAAATCTTTATTTGGGAGTGACAGTGTGCATGGGTTACAGTAAAAGTCTAGACCTGTAACTGGACAGTCACACAGAGGAGTTGCATGCCCAAGGTGCCTTGTCCAGCTCTGCTGCTGGTGGTGGCCAAGAAGGGTCCTCTTATCTGAGAATTCTCTGCCTTTGGGAGGCTCTGCATTGTGGGTTGTACTTTTCCATTCTTGCTTTGCTCTCAGAAAGAATCTGTATCTGTGGAAGGCTATGGAGCATTGTACTAGAAAATAATTCACAAACCATGGGAGTGATGGAAGTTTTCTCATAGAACTGTAATGTTATTTTAAAATCCAAATCACTCCTTTGACAAATGAAGAAACTGAGGTTAAGGTAAGACAGCAGTGCTTTAACTAGCAATTATTTCAGCTGGGGCAACAATGGTTGGTCATGGAATGGCGGTGATGATGAAAAGACCCAGAACAGAGCAGTGATGGCAACATAGAGAGCTGTCTTGTGGAGGAGGTTGTAACAACGACAGTCTGACTGTGGGTATAGTACAGTCATTAATCAATGAGCATCCACTAGGTATCTGTGGCACAGACTTTGGTGGCACAGAAACAAAAATGAGAGTCTCTGCCTTCAAGGAGCTTACATTCTATCAGGGGTGACTTTATCTATATACATTCATCTACCTATTTATCTATCTATCTGTCCATTTATTTAATATACAAATATATACACACAGAGAGAACATATATGTATACATACACATATATGTATATATATCTGTACATGTGCATATGTACAAATATATAAACATACATTATATACAAATATAACATTACTATGTATTTATATTCAAATAGACATATATATGCACACATACATGTGTGCATATATGTGCAAGGACTATGCCTTTTTAAAAATTTAGCACCTGGTTGACAATCAGAACATCTTATAGTTGTCAGGGCTTTAAAATCACCTAACACTCAATGGTTCTCAGAGTGTGGCTAGGGACTCCTGGGAATCTTCAATGCCCTTTCAAGGGATCCATATGGTCAAAACTATTTTTTATAACTAGTACTAAGATATTTTAATTTCTAAAATGATAAGTGTTGATAGATATAATCCATGTGAACAAATGCTTTTGGGGGGTGGTCCTCAAAAATTTTTAGGGCAACTAGGTGGCACAATGGATAGAGCACTAGATCTGGAATCAGGAAGACTCATTTTCCCTGAGTTTAAATCTGGCTTCGGACACTTACTACCTTGCGTGATCCTGGGTCAGTCAATTAACCCTGCTTGCCTCAGTTTCTTCAAATGTAAAATGAGCTGGAGAAGAAAATAGCAAACCACTCCAGTATCACTGCCAAAAAACACCCAAATGGGGTCATGAAGAATGAGAAAAAACTGAACAACAGTAATTTTTAAGAGTTCAAAGAGGTCCTTGAGAAATGCTGACCTAGTGCAACCTCCTATCTGCTGCAAAAAGCATTCCTAACAGACAATTATCTCCACACTGCAGTCATGCTTTGCTAGAAGTTCATGCAGCAATCCCCAATTATTTCAGTCATTCCTCTTTTGCCATGGTTTCAAGGGTTTCTTAGTATCTTGCTTGTCTTCCTCTACACAAACTCTAGATGGGGGCCTGGAGCTTGGGAAAATGTTCACGCCTGGAAATGTGGATTTAAGAGTTATTGACATACATAGGTCATAGTTTAAAGCTGTAGTAAGTAGATATTCTCTAAAGAAAAGAGTATGGAGTGAAAAGCTTTGCGATAAAAATTCATGGTTCAGTGGAAAGACTGCTGGATTTGGAGATAGAAGACACGAGTTCAAACTCTGACTTTGAAAATTACTATAAGATCTTGGGTGAGTTATTTCTCTTCTCTGGACCTCAGTTTCCTTGCTTTTAAAATGAGGATATTGGACAAGATGACTTCTGGGACATCTTCCATGTTCCTGTGCCTCTAATGTATCTCAGGAGCAGAGTGCCTTTCTGAAAGTGGGTGGCTAATTAATTCATATTCTACTGAACTGAACACTGGAAATGTAATTACAACTGTACACATTTGGAGAGAACTTGAAAAAAGTGTTTTCCTTACAGAAACTCTGCCAGGTAGCAAGTACAAACATTATTAACCCAGGTCAGAAAGGTGAGCAAGATTGAGGGATTTACGTGACATCCCTATGCTAGCCTGGAAGCCAGAACTTGAAGGTTGATCTTTTCATTCCAAGCTCTGGTCTCTTCCCATAACACACACATACGCACCACACACACGCGCCACACACACACACACACACACACACACACACACACACACACACACACACACACACTTGGAGATACAAGAATTTTTTATAGTATTTTTTCTCAATTACATGTCAAAACAATTTTTGGCATTCATCTTTTACAAGATTTCTAGTTCCAAATTTTTCTTCTTCCTTCATTCCTTTTCCCTCTTCTGAAAGATAGTCAATTTGATATAGGTTATAGATGTGCTATCAAGTTATATGAATTTTTTAATGAAAAACTAAATGACAAGATGATAAAGTTAGGGGGAAGGGGGAAAGAACAGGGTAGACCCAGTGGTATGAGTTATTTTGTACTCATGTATGTTGTTGGTGTCCGTTCCAGTGTGACCCCATGAGAAATCCTTCTTTCTCTGGCAGCCAAATGGTTAACAAAAGTTGTGTGGGAAAGTGATCAGTGACTAAGACAAGGGCCTCTTGTGTAGGAGCAGAATGAAATGGATCAAGGAGGGATGCGTCTTTCAGTCCAAGAAACATAAGGAACACAATTCAACTATAGCAAGGAAAGTGGTAAGTCTGCCAATTAGCCTTGTTAGCTGAGAAAACCTCCAACATTTAATAATTTGGAGAATGTACAGTTTAGGCCAATGAATACTTCTGCATTTATCAAGTGGTGTAGTGCTTCCAGGCCAAAGGAAGGAGTGGTTAACACATGGTGTAGGGAAAAAAAGCCACTTTCACTGTGCCTGAATGCAAACTCTTTGAAGGAAATTCTCACCTTAGGAGCAAATTGAAAACTTATCCTTACTTCAAGGTTTCATTTCCCTGGAAGAAGCTTAGATATGTCACTTATGAGTTGGTGAATCAGTTAAGAAATGCATGGGGATATGGTTCCTACCCATATTGCTGAATGATCTATACTTCCAGCAGATCTGAGGGACTTCTAGACCTCTCGGTTTCCATTGACTCCAGCTTCTCCCTCTCTCTGACTCACATACTTGTACTGCTTGGATAGGGCTCAATCATTTCCCAAGGAAACCTCCTCCTCAGAAAACTCATCATCCTGGGAGACTGTATCAGTTTTTGGTATTCAGACTTAATTAGTACCCTCAGTAGCACCCTCTGCCCATATGATTGGATGACTGGAGAGTGGAGCAAAGAATTCCTCTCACATCCTCCATCTAAAGAGGATCTGCAGGACTGTGTAATCTCTTCATTCTCCATCAACTTGTACTTCTTGAACCTAGTAATCTGAAAGGTATTTTAAGGCCCTGGACTTGCACACCTGCCTTTGAATTTGGGATCTTCTTCCCCAGTCCCCCTGCCCCATCGCCTTTTCCATCTTCATTTGATGTGTTGTCTACTTCCTATTAGATGAATAAGCTCCTGAGGGCAGGGACTCTCTTTCTTTTTTATGTTTGATCATCAGTTCTTAGCACAGCGCTGGGCACACAGTAACCATTAATAAATGCTTATTGACTGACTGACAAAATGTCATCTTTCACGATTGAAAATGTTAATGATATATTTATACCAGAAATAATCACCAATAATAATTTTTCTAAAGCACTTGGCAAAATCCAGTTCAATTCAACAAGCATTTTTTAAATATCTACTATATGCCCAGTATGTATAAGAACCTAACTGTGCTAAGTTCTGGTAATACAAGAAAAGATAAAACAAATCCCTATCTTTAAGAAGCTTAATTCTATCAGGGAAAAACAATGCCACCTAAGCCTCAGGGCCCAGGCTTCCTTATCTGTAAATGAAAGGGGTGGCTCTCAGGTCTCTTTCAGATCTAGGTCTATCACCCTATGAAAATACATACACAGATTTACAGGAAATAAAATTGCGTCTGTCCTTCGTTTTCGAAGAGGACCATGACATCAGAGAAATGATGACATGACTAGCATTTGATTTTGTTTTGAGTGAGGAAGGGCTGTGCAAGGGCACCAGCTTCACTTTCTTCTCTTGAGCCATCTGGATCCAGTGACCAAATATTCATCAGGATGATAAAATATAAAGAAAATAAATATAAAACAATTTGGGGTGGAACATTAGCAGCTGCAAGAACCAACAAAGAACCTCTTGTAAGAGGTGATAATTGAACAGAGCTTTGAAGGGAGCCAGGGATTCTAAGAAGCAAAAACCAAGAAATTACAAAACAAAACCAGAATAACAAAATTACAAAGTACTTCACAAGCTTTAGTCACTGAATCCTCATGACCTAGTGAAACAAGTCATGTGAGCATCATTATGTCCAGCTTACAGATGAAACTGAGACTGAGAAATATTACTGAGCCATGGTCATAGCCTATTGTCAGAGGGACAAAATAAAATGTATTTGAACAGATGCAGAATGAAGTAACCCAGACCAGGAAGACAACATACACAATGACTGCAACAATGTAAGTCAACAGCAGTGGGGAAAAAAGATGCTGAACATTGTATAATTATGATGACCAAGCTTGACCCTGAAGGAGAAATGAGAAGATGCAGCACCGTCTCCTCTTTGTAGAGGTGGGGACTTAGGGTATCTACTTCATTTCCAATTCTTTGCTATTGTAAAACATGCTGCTGTAAATATTTTGGTGCATATAGGACTTCTTTTTATGTCTTTTACACAGTCACTTTTAAAGTGGTAGTCCACAGAGAGAGCAGGGACTTTTAAGAATATCTAGTCCAGGCAGAGCCAAGATGGTGGAGTAGAAGGCCATAAAATACCTGTAAAAACAACTCTAAACAAATTCTAGAGCAACAGAAGCCACAAAACAACAGAGTGAAAGAGATTTCCGGCCCAAGGTGGTTTGGAAGACCGACAGGAAAGGTCTATTGCACCAGGCTCAGAGTGGAGCACAGCCCAACCTTGGCCATGTGGCATGGCAGGGACAGGACTGGAGTAGGCTTCAGGGTGCAGAATCCTGGGTAGCAGCCGTGGTTCCCAGATTTCTCAACCCACAAACACCAAAGACAACTTCAGAGGTCAGTAAGAAAGCTCTTTAACCTGAATGAGAAGAGAGCAGAGTGCTATCCTAGTCCCAGCCCCAGGCAGCTGCAGTCTCCATTTTTGGAGCCCTCAGTCGTAAGACCTTGGGGGAATCAAGCAGCTGATTTGAATTTCAGCCCTGAGTGATGGCCCTGGGATGAGGAGGAGTGCTAGTGGTGGAGCTGGAAGTGGTTGTGAAGAGGGAACCCTACTCTCAGATCCTGGGCAGAAAAGCTTGTGGTTGCTGCCAGACCAGAGCTTAGGCCAGCAAAGGAGTAAACTCCTCTCCCTTGATTGTGCCACCTTGGAAGAATTGAGAACTTACAGGTCCCTAGAGTATACCCTCCACTTGACAAAGGACTCAAAAGTCAAGTAACTAGCTGGGAAAATGCCCCCAAAATGGGGGAAAAATAAGACTATAGAAGGCTACTTTCTTGGTGAACAGATATTTTCATTCATCCTTTTGGATGAGGAAGAACAAAGCACACAATTAGAGGAAGACATCAAAGTCAAGGTTTCTTCCTCCAAAACCTCCAAAATAAATTTGCAATGGTCTCAGGCAATGGAAGAGCTCAAAAGAGATTTTGAAAATCAGGTAAGAGAGGTGGAGGAAAAATTGGGAAGAGAAATGAGAGAGATACAAGAAAATCATGAAAAGTGAGTCCACAGCTTCCTAAAGACCCAAAAAATGCTGAAGAAAATAACACCTTTAAAAATAGACTAACCCAAAATGACAAAAGAGGTCCAAAAAGCCAATGAGGAGAAACATGCTTTAAAAAACAGAATTAGCCAAATGGAAAAGGAGGTTCAAAAGCTCACTGAAGAAAATAGTTCTTTAGAAATTAGAATGGAGATGGAAGCTTTATGAGAAACCAAGAAAATACAAAACAAAACCAAAACAATGGAAAAATTGAAGACAATGTAAAATATCTCATTGGAAAAACAATTGACCTAGAAAATAGATCCAGGAGAGACAATTTAAAAATTATAGGACAACCTGAAAGCCATGATCAAATTTCATCTTTCATAAAATTATTAAGGAAAACTGCCCTGATATTCTAAAACCAGAGGGTAAAATAAGTATTGAAAGAATCCACTGATCACCTCCTGAAAGAGATCCAAAAAAGCAAAACTCCTAGGAATATTGTAGCCAGATTTCAGAATTCTCAGGTCAAGGAGAAAATATTTCAAGCAGTCAGAAAGAAACAATTCAAGTATTATGGAAATACAATCAGGATAACACAAGATCTATCAGTTTCTACATTAAGGGATATGATATTCCAGAAGTCAAAGGAACTAGGATTAAAACCAAGAATCACCTACCCAGCAAAACTAAGTATAATACTTCAGGGGAAAAATAGTCACTCAATCAAATAAAGCATTCTTGATGAAAAGACCAGAATTGAATAGAAAATTTGACTTTCAAACACAAGAATCAAGAGAAGCATGGAAAGGTAAATAGGAAAGAGAAATCATAAGAGACTTACTAAAGATGAACTGTTTATACTCTTACATGGAAAGATACTATTTGTAAATCTTGAGACCTTTCTCAGTATTTGGGTAGTTGGAAGGATTTTATATATATATAGATAGAGGGCATAGGGTGAGTTGAAAAGGAAGGGATTACATCTAAAAAATAAAATTAAGGGATGAGAGAGGAATATATTGGGAGGAAAGAGGGAGAAGTGGAAGGCTGCAAATTATCTCTCATAAAAGAGGCAAGAAAAACCTTTTTTCAATGGAGGGGGAAAGGGAGGAGGTGAGAGGGAAAAAGTGAAGTTTACTCTCATCACATTTGGCTTAAAGGAGCAAATAACATGCACACTCAATTTGGTATGAAAATTTATCTTACACTACAGGAAAGTAGTGGAAAAGGGAATAAGTGGGCTGTGGGGGGGGGGAATGATAGAAGGGAGAGCAAATGGGAGGAGGGAGTAATTAGAAGTAAACACTTTTGGGGAGGGAAAAGGACAAAAGATAATAGAATAAATGGGGAACAGGATAGGATGGAGGGAAATATAGTCTTTCACAACCTGACTATTATGGAAGTCTTTTGCATAACTACACATGTATAGCCTATATTGAATTGCTTGCCTTCTCAGTGGGGATGGGTGGAGAGGGAGAAAGGGAGAGAAGTTGGAACTCAAAGATTTAAGAATGAATATTGAGAGTTGTTTTTGCATGCAACTGGGAAATAAGAAATACAGGTAATGGGGTATAGAAATCTATCTTTCCCTACAAGAAAAGAGAGAAGATGGGAAAAAGGGAAGGGAGAGGTATGATAGAAGAGAAGGCAGATTGGGGGAAGAGGTAATCAGGATGCATGGTGTCTTGGGGAGGGGGGAGGGAAGAGATAGGGAGAAAATTTGGAACTCAAAATCTTGTGGAAATGAATGTTGAAAACTAAAAATAAGTCAATTTTTTTTTTAAAAAAAAGAATAGCTAGTCCAACCACCTCATTTGGCAGATAAAGTAACAGAAGTCAATAAGTATTATACAATTTGTCTAAAATGACACAAGTGGCAGATGAGTTGGGATTTGAACCCACATACTCTGACTCCAAATTCCATGCCTCTTCTACTACACTACACAAAGTCTCTTCAAAAAACTGCATAATTAAAGCATATGAGTTAGGATCGTGAGATAAGGCCTTATTCATCCGGAGGAAAAAAAAAAGTCTAAATAAGTTTCACTGTTTGCTTTGTTCTGCTTGTTAGTCAGCAAATACCAATAGGTCAGGGACTCTTGGAATGCACTACCTTCCTCACTTCCTATGATCATGGAAGTGAAGGGAATCCTCAAAACAGATGTCCTATTTAACCAGTCTCACAATGATAGGAGATTACTAGAGCACCTTCACAAGTGGAGTGGCTGAAATTTGAGGAACATTAGGTAGATTTTTGCTCTGAACCAGGACTAGCCTTCAATTCTTGCTTCCTCTACAGTGCTGGCTTCTGGCTGGATTGACCTTGCCATCTGTGAAAGGAAACACTTCAGAATAGCTTAATAAATCAGAAGGCAAGGTTATTTTCATAATTGTGTGGCAGGCTGTCACCTCTGGCTTAGCAAAGGGCATGGACAGAACATAAATAAGGCTTAACTCCTCCTATAAGGAGTTTCTTTATGCTCAAATAAGCACGGAGTATTTTGCAAAGGTCAGCATTTTGAAAGAGCAGTGAATTGTTAGAAGCAAGTGTGTTTGGGTGAATCAATTAATAGTGGTTCTGTGTGGAGACCAGAATCTAAAGTTGTTGATGCTTATGTTTGATAATGGTCTAACACATCTGAGAGATCAGTCACATAGAATCATGGAATTAAATAATGTTAGAGCCAGAAAGAAATGTAGGGATTATCTGATCCAATATCTTAATTTCATGAATAGAGAAACTAAGGTCCATAGAAGAGAAATAACTCACTCTCTTTGAATGTAAGCTCTTTGAGAGCAGATAGTCTTCATTTTTTCCTTCCTTCCTCCCTCCCTCTTTCCCTTCTTTCCTCCCTCCTTCCCTTCCTTCTTTCTTTCCTTCATTCCTCCTTTCTTCCCTTTCATCCTCCCTTCCTTTTATCCTCCATCTTTCCAAATTGGGCTATTCTTTGTTCTTTTAATATGTCCGGTGATCTCTTTTCTCCATGTCTTTTCACAAGATATTCTCTACAACCTGAATGCCTGCCCTTCCACTTCTATTCCTGTTGAATTCCCACCCATCTCTGCAAGTAAGTCCAACTCAAATGCTATCTTCTCTATAAAGTCGTCCTTAATCTTCCCAGTTCGTAACAACTTTCCCCCCTGAACTTCCGTAGGATTTTGTTTTGTACCTATTAGATATACTTGTTATGGAATGTGTTGTATTACAGTTATCTGTTACTATATCTTATTCCCTTTCACACTGTGAGCTCCATGAGGGCAGGAACTACATCTTATTTAAACTTTTTATCTCCCTTTATTGTTCAAGCACAGTGCTATATGTACATAGTAGGAATTTAACACATTTTTATATATGTTGCATTGCCTGAAATTATTTTTTAAATATTTGTCATCAAAAACATTTTGCATCTTACCATGATTTAACCAGGATGACATGCTCTTCCTGAAAAGATTTCTCTTCTGCAAGAGTAAAATGAGGTCATTGGCTTAGATGCTATCCAAGGTCCCTTCTAGCTCTGACAGCTGTTGTGGAGCCCTGGAAACACCAAGAAAGTGAATGATCATGTACCTGCTGGAAGTGCTGTGGGCAATGTAAATATTTATATGACTAAATTATTTTAAGTGATTAATGTTTCTCAAGTTCTGTACTACAGACATGGCTAGAATGGGGTTTTGCTATAAGTAATTTTGTGATAACAAACAGTCACATACAGACATCTAGGAATTTGGAACTATGCCCAGAGGGCTATAAAACTATGCAAACCCTTTGATCCAGCAATGCCACTGCTAGATCTACATCCCAAAGACATCTAAAAAGGGGGAAATGACCTATTTCTACAAAAATATTTATGGCAACTCTTTTTGTAGTGGTTCAGAATTGGAAATTGAGGGAATGCCCATCAACTGGGGAATGGCTAAATAAGCTGTGGTGTATGATTATAAAGGAATATTATTGTGCCATAAGAAATGACAGGCAGAATGATTTCAGAAAAACCTGGAAAGATTTACATGAACTGATGCATAGTGAAGTGAACAGAATCAGAGGAATGCAGAAACAGTTATATTGTTCAATGAAGAACTGTGATTGACTTACCCATTCTCAGCAATACAATGATCCAAGACAATTGAAAAGATCTAATGGTGAAGCATGCTATCTGCCTTCAGAGAAAGAACTGATATTGTCTGAATATAGGCAGAAGCATGCCATTTTTCACTTTCTTTCAGTTTTTCTTTTATTCGTCTTCTTGTACAAAATGACTAATATGGAAACATTATACATAATTGCACATGTATAACCTATATCTGAAGGCTCACTGTGTCAGGAAGGGGGAAGGAAGAGAGGGATAGAATTTGTAACTTAAAACTATAAATTAAAGTTTTAAATTGCACTTGTGTGGTGCAAAGGATTAAAGTCCTGGACCTAGAATCAGGAAGACCTAGTTCAATTCTAGCCTCAGACGCTTCCTATTTGTGTTACCCTAAAAAATCACTTAACTGCTGTCTGCCTCAGTTTTATCAGCTGTAAAGTGGGGATTAATAATACACTTATCTCACATGGTTGTGAGGATAAAATAAAAATTTTTAAGTACTTTGAACACCTTTAAAGCACTATATAAATATTATTAGTATTAATCATGTGAGGGCAGCTGCTTAATGAAACTGATACAACACCTTTTTGGTTGAAGCATGGTTCTTGTTATGTTGTGTTTTCTAAACAAAAATTTACTTTTTTTAATCCATGAACATTCACCTTCTCTCTCTCCTCTCTTCCCTCCCATTCCTCACTGAGAAAGAAATAAAAAGCAAAACTTGTTACAAACATGTATAATCAAGCAAAATAAATTCCTGCGTGTCAAAATTGTCAAAAATTATATATAAACATACATATGTACGTACACATACACACATGCTTATGTCAAAAATTATATATACAGACATATGTACATGCACATACACACATGCTTATATATATAATATACATGTATGTACACCTTAATCTATACTCTGAGTCCATCACCTTTATGACATGAAATAGATAGTATATTTCTTTAAGAATCCTCTGTAATCATGGTTGATTTTTACATTGATCAAAGTTCCAAAGTCTTTCAAAGTTGTTCATCCTTAAGATACTTTGTAACTATATACTGTTCTTCTGGTTCTACTCACTTTACTCTGCATCAGTTCATATGTCCTCAGTTTCTCCAAAACTTTGCCCTTCATTTCTTACAGCATACACACTTGTTCAATCATTCTTGCATTGATGAGTACTTCCTCTCAGTTTCCAGTTCTTTCCAACCACAAAAGAGCTTCTGTAAATATGTCTGTATACATGAGTCCTTCTCTTATCCTTTTTCCTTGATCTTTCTGGGATTTAAACCTAGTAGTAGTAGGGTAGGCACAATTGAATAATTTGGGGGTTTAGTTCCAAGTTGCTTTCTAGACTGGGTAGATAGAATTATAGCTCCACCAACAGTAATCACCCTCCAGCATTTGTAATTTTCCTTTCCTGTAGTGTTAGACAATCTGATGGGTGTGAAGTTGTATTTCAGAGTTGTTTTAATTTGAATTTTTCTAATGATTAGTGACAAAGAATTTTCCCATGTGATTACTGATAGCTTAGATTTCTTTCTCTGAAAAAATATCCATTCATATCTTGGTTTCTGTCATGGTAAAGGTCAGAAACTGTCAGTACCGACTCATTTTCATGCAAGCAAATATGGCCCTTAACCTGAGACCTGAGCAGATCCTGTGTTTAAATAAAGATACTGTGAGTTCTATTGAAGAATTTGATGTCAGTCATCCAATGCCCTGGGATTATTGTATAGACTGATTTTGCTTCTGTTTTGAAACGGACAAAACAAAGGATACAGAAAAGAAGCATATTGTACTTCTGGCATTTTGCAGAGCTCAAGCATCTGAACCTAGTATTAAAAGCTAAAGAAGAACTAGGCTTGAGAATTATCTTTCTCATCCCTTCATTTTCAAAGATGAAGAAACAGAAGTACAAAGAGATGATGTGGTTGGCTCAAGGTCACACAAATAGCAAGTAACAGGACCAGTTGAAAGAGACCTAGGGATTAGATTTCCATAGTCAATTCATATCTGAGTAAGAGCAGCACCTGTAATAAACAGGATGAATGCTCATCTAGACTTGATTTGAAGACCTTTAGTAAAACAAAAAACCTCTTAATGAAGGCCAGTCAATTTTTGGCTACCTCCAATTGTTATGAAGTTTTCTCTTACTTTGAGCTTAAATCTACCTCTCTGAACTTTCTACCCACTATTTCTTGTTCTGCTCTATGGCGCCAAAGACACCACACCTGATCTCTATTTCACACAACAGGCTGTCAAACACTTAAATATGCTATCTTGTCCCATGTAGACTTCCTCTTTTTTTCCCCCTAGGCTAAGTATCCTCATTTCCTCTGACTACAAATCTGGTGTATTTCCTGCTACACTAGGACCTTTCTAATTTGTTGTAATTACAACCCCTACCTCTCCTTAAGACTAAAATCTTTGATGAACTTGTGGGATTATTGGAATTTTTAATAGCACTACCATCAGCCATTATTTAGAAGTTTAAATTTTTTTCCTTTGATCATTTATTTTTTTAATATAAATTTATTTATTTAACTCTTTGCACTCATTTTCACAAAATTTTGGGTTCCAAAATTTTCTCCCCATTTGTCCCCTTCCCCCTCCCCAATACACTGAGCATTATAATTACCCATATCACCAATCTGCCCTCTCTTCTATCATCCCTCCCTTCTCTTGTCCCCATCTT
>CM053772.1:242929162-242959417 GCA_028658325.1 Potorous gilbertii | reverse complement strand
CCTAATAGAATGTAAGCTCAAGGACAGAGACTTTTTCACTTCTACTTTTTATACCCAGTAACCCCACTGTATCCTAACACACTGCCTACCAAGAAGTAAATACTTAGTAAATCTTAGTAAATGATTAGTAATTGTTTAACTGGCCTTTGGAGAAAAATTATCACCCACTCAGGTTCATTGCTGCTTAGACTTGATGAGCCTTGGATTGTTAAATAGACCTTCCCCACACTCCTGAATTGAAGAACCAACTAGTACCTTTTGACCCAGAATGAGAGCATCATTCTCCCTTAGACCTCAGAATCCTTGACCTTGACTCCTGAAGTTGTAAAGAGGCATTTGATCTCGATGTAGTATGTAATAGAGAAACATTGGTTCTTGATCTGGAAAGTAACAGGATGAAAAAAAAATTTAAGGGAGGTTAGTCTTGCTACAGGTACAAGATGGACTAACGGGAGATTCTGGAGTCAGGGGAGTCATCTAGGAAGCTGTTACTGTAACTCAAGAGTGAAGTGAAATTGATGTGAGTGTCTTTCCTGTGTATTCTTTATTAGTCTACCTCTTATCAAAGTGATGGCTCCATTTTGGCCACTATAGTTTTTAAACAGTCTTGAAAAAACTAGATAGGGTTTAGAGAATAGAAAAGGATGATTGAAAGGATGGAAAAACTGTAAAGAAAGGTGAAATAAATAAGAATTGTTCAGGCCAGAGAAGACAAAGTTAAGGAATGACTTGATCATGTTATTTCTGTAAAGGACTCTTAGGAAGGGATGTGGAGAAGTTGTTGTCTCTGAGAACAAGAAGAAATGAGCCACGATTAGAGCAGGGACATTCTGTTCTGTCATAAGGAAGAATACTTGGACCTTTAAGACCATGAACCCTGGAGTGCAGCACCAGAGAAGTCTTGGTTTTTCAGTATTTCAAGGACTCAGATAATCATCAGCCTTAATATGTCAGTCTTAAATATAAGGGTTTGAGAGGAGGGAAAGGGTGAAAGCTTGATCAGTATTGTCCCTGACTATATGCTCTGGAGGAAAGAGTGGTGGTCAGGAAGAAGGTGGAGGAAGGAAACTCAGCTGAAATTTTCCTTCTTATTCAGATAGTGTCACACCACAACAGATTGGCACCATGCCTTAAAGAAGGCACTAGATGTGGTAGAACCCAAGCTCCACTTCTCTTCCTGGTTATATTGTGTTGCTGCTGGGGAACATTATACTTCTGATTTCCTACCTGCGAAATGGACTGATGAAGTTGCTCCCTTGATACTTTCCAAGGTGAGACTGAAGTAGAGGATGAGGAAGGAACTAAGACATATGAAAATACAATTCTCTAAATGACTTTCAGTAATGGAGTGAAAAAGTCCCTGTTCTTGAGTTCTTGAGTTTACATTCTATCAGTGTAGACAACTTATATGTATTGAGAGAGAGAGAGAGAGAGAGAGAGAGAGAGAATAGAAATAGATGTGTGTATGGATGTACACATACATATAGATGTATAAATACACATATGTGTGTGTATATATGTATATATATAATGTGCCATATATGTATGTATGTATGTATATACATATATGTATATATATGTATAAAATGTGCCTTTGGAGTAAAAAGACTTGGGGAAGGGGCTGACCATATATATACATTGGATGGCCCATCCTTTGCCCTTTACTCAGAGAAGGAGTTAGGATCATAGGTCTAAAAGTGGAAGGGACCTCACTGGTCCACCTCAGTCAACCCCATCATTTTACCGATGAAGCTGCAGAGCCCAAGAAATCTTAGGTGATATGTGCAGCAACTGAGATTTGATTTGTCTGAAAGACACAGTGGCACCTACTGATAAGGTCAATGGCTTTGGAATTAAAAGATGTGGGTTCAAACTCTGATGTACTCTTTCGGTCATCAGTTCTTCCAGGAGTTAAACTAGGTCTTCAAAATCCCTTCCAACTCTAAATCACTAGTTTTTGCTGCTGTTTTTGACAAAGCCTGTGATTTTTATCAGTATAGGAAGCTCTTTGGAGGAAATCTCCCCTACCAATTCAGATTGCCTGATTTTTCATCCCACATTAAACTTGTGACATCTTTGCTGAAAACTGAAAACTAAGCCTCCCACAGAGCATCAGATTCATTTGAGTTTAGAGTTGATAAATGTGGCTATTGAATTCTTTATTCTTTTGAATATGAGGGTAGGGAATGGAGGGAAGAGTTTGCCATTTGGGAGGAGTGTTACCTGTTTCCATTCCAGAAGACCTCTCTTATCAGCTCAGATTGTAAAGAAATCTTCTCCCTTCCTCTTTGCTCCCAAATTGGGCTGAAATGCTGGTATCTCATCTGTAAGATACCCATGCTCCAAACCCTAAAAGCTTCAGGGGCCTGGCTACCAGGGAAAGGCTTGATGCAGAAGGCTGAGCCCCGAGCAAAGAGAGGGAATGCCTCCTCCAGCCGGTTGGAGAGATGCTGCAGCATTTCTCTGGGAGGGGGCGGCTTTGAAATTCCAAAGAGCCCCTGCTGTCCTTCCTTCCTCTTTTGTGCTCCGTTGCCTAGAGACCGCTTTGTGTCGGGCCCTGCCATTGGAGACGGCCCTGGTTTCCCATTGGCCCAAGGGTTGCATTTGTTGACATGAAATACTGCGCTGGCTTGAGCCTCAGCAGGGACCAAGGTGGGCTTGGGTTTCAGAGCCCGGTCCCCATTTGTTTGTGTGCCTTTTCTTTAACCCCTTGTATGCTCCCTGGAGGAAAGCACACCACACATGTCCCTGCTTGATGGAAATGCCCTACCCAGGAACCAAAGGAGGCAAGGCCTCTTTGAAGAGCTGTGGGTGGCTGAACTCTGGCAGGAAGGAAGGAGGGAGCTGGGGTGTGGAAGGGGGTGGAGAAATATTCTCTGGTTTCTTTGGTTGCTTCCCCCCACCTCCACCTCCAGTTCTGCCTCCATGGGAAGGATTAAGGTTCAACCTTTGGAGGTTACCTTCAGACAAGCAGTTGGTGAGGTAGGGGTGGAAGTGGATAAGAGGTCCCATCCCCCACTGCGGACACACACACACACACACACACACACACACACACACACACACACTCTCTCTCTCTCTATAGTTTCAGCCAAGAAGCTTCAGCCAGGAGTTTTTCCTTCCCAGGGATGCAGGCAGGCCAGTGCTGAAGACTTCATAGGGAACAGAAATAAGGGAATCCAAGTGAGAACACTATAGCTTGGGGGTTGGGGGGAGGACACAGATCCTCCCACTCCCATACCCCACTTCAGTAAACTGACCAGTGCCCTACTCTCTTCACTCTCAAGTCTCCACATCCCCTTTACATACCCAACTACCACTTTGTACAGAGAGGGAAGGTAGAGGCAAGGGCAGGAAGGAGATGAAGAGTAGCAAGTGAGAGGGCAGTCTAGTGCAAGGGAAGGGACACTGGATTTGGAGACAAAGAACTAGGTTCAAATCCTGGCTCTCTTACCTAGTACCCTTGGGTGTCAACTTTTCTTGGCCTCAGTTTCCTCTAAGGTCCCTTTCCAATTGAAATGCATGATGTAATGTGATCAAAGGAAGAAAAAAATATCATAAAATATCTTAGAACTGGACATGTCCCACCTGAGGTGGGAATTCACTCTTTCTTTTGCCTACTTTGTATAAAACAACCTGTCCACTGAGCTAACAGTTATAATTTCCCATCAATGGACAACTCTAATTGTAAGAAAGTTTTTGTTTCTATTCATTCATTCGAAAAGTCATTGACTAATTATTCATCTGTCATTCAATCACCAGAGTGACTCAGTGGCACAGTGGATGGGGCACCCAGCCTGGAATCAGGAAGACCTGACTTCAAATCTGATCTCAGACACTTGCTAACTGTGTGATCCTGGGCAAGTTGCTTAACCCTGTTTGCCTCAGTTTCCTCATTGGTAAAATGAACTGAAGAAGGAAATGGCAAACCATTTCTGCCAAGAAAATCCAAATGGGGTAATGAAGAGTCAGACATGACGGATCAATAAAAACAAAAAAATTCAATCCCCAAGTACTGATTAAAACCCTCCTAAGTACCAGGCACTGAGTACTTAAAGGAAAAAGAAACTGTTTCTGCGTTCAGGGAGTTTATATCACTCAGGGGAGTGATTACATACAAAATATTTTTGTAAAATGGTCTCTTCTTTGCTTAGTCAGCAGGGAACTTGATACAAACTAACAATGTAGTCTAAGGCAATTGGTCTCAGGTTCCCTTTTGACCTACCCTCCCTTGTGTGGTCCACTATAGCAAACACTTGCTCAGAATGAAAGAAAAATCAGTTTTATCTTTATCTGGAAACAAACCCTTTATTAAAAGAAAGACAACAAGTAACGTTTAAATAGGGCAGGATCCTCCTGGGGATAGACATGCCAGTTTGCCAGAAAACAATGAGATAGGGGAAAGAGAGTGAAGATGGGATAACTTCACCATGTTCTACAGCATGGCAAAGAGATATTCAGGTAAACAGCAAATTTTATGAGGCAGATTATTCCTAAGTGGGTCATTGACCCAGACAAGGCTCCAGATGTTCATTATTAGGTTGACTTTCAGGTAGAATATCCCTCTGTGCCATTGGCTTACTGCTAGTGATGACTGACCTGGGCGTCCTCCCTCTTCAAAGGAAGAATCAAGTTCTAAGGTTTCCCCGTCCTTGGAGGTTTCTGTCTTTCCTAATTCTTCAGTCCATGCTTCTAGCTAGGAAAAAACTATACTTCTCAGACTCTTGACTGATAAGAGACTACAGAGATAAATAGGAAATTACTAACAGCTTGAGAGTAGCAAGAAAAGCTTCCTGCAGAATGTGGCATATGTACTTAAGGGGTGGTAGGGATTCTGGGGCAGCTAGGTGGTGCAGTAGATAGAGCCCCAGTGCAGGAGTCAGGAAGACCTGAGTTCAGATCTCACCTCAGACACTTGACATTCACTAGTTGTGTGACCTTGGGCGAGTTACTTAATCTCAGTTGTCTCATCCTGGGTCATCTCCAGTCATCCTGATGAATCACTGGATTCAGATGGCTCTGGAAGTGAGGCTGGTGACCTGCACAGCTCTCCCTCACTCAAAACAAAGTCAAGTGCAAGTCATGTCATTATTTCTCTGATGGCAACGAAGGGCAAACACACACAAAGTAGGGATTCCAAAATGTAGAAGATGAGGACAGAATATTCAAAACATGAGGGGCAACCAATGCAGTTACAGAGACAACAGATTGGGCATTGAGTGTGAAAAACAGAAAATAAACCAGTTTGCTTAGACCATACAGTGTGTGGAAGGGCGTAATGGACATAGGATGTGTGTTGGTCTATACACATAGACTGTGTATCTGTCTGTATTGGCTTGTCTAAAGGCAGTTCTTAGGGAGGTAAAAAGGAGCTATGAAATATTGCTCACAAATCTCCTCCAAAGAAGGCTTTCCTGCCTTAGGGGAGCAGCAGGAGATGGGGGACAGTAGACTAGCTGACCTCCTTTCAGAGAGTGGGTATCAGACTAGGGTGATATCTATCTGTTTCTCTAATTATGCTCTAGGCTGTTCTCCTGGCCCTTTCTAGTTCTTTTCCTTAGTTTATATGCTAAGGTATGACTCCTTTCTACCAAATGCTAGTTAAACAAAAGGCCATCACAAATAATGTGTAGCAAGTAAGCCTATTTATCCAAGCAGAGTGCAAACATAAATCAGAGAAGGTCATTCAGTTTACGATATACTAGAGACAATACACAGGATAAGTGAACTCTTGGGAGCTAGCTATATATCACAACTCAACCAAGAGAGAGTCCCTAGTCTCACCTAAGGAGAAATGTTTTTTCTTTATTTTTAAATTCAATTTTATTTTATTTTCAGCTTTCCACCTTCCTCTTCCACATATTAAGAAAGTAAGAATAGCAAAACCCAATGCAAATGTGTATTTAAGCAAAACAAACGTCCATATGAGCCATGTCAAAAAATAGTACCTCAGTTTACATTGAGTCTATCACCTCTATCTCTGGGAGTGAGTAGAATGTTTCATCTTGAGTTCTTTGGAATTATGATTGGTCCTTGTGCTAATCAGAATTCCTGTTTTTCAAAGTTGTCTTTCCTTATAATATTGTTGTTATTATACAATTGTTTCTGTTGGTTCTGCTCATTTCACTTTGCATCAGTTGATATAAGTCTTCCCAAGGGAGACTCAAGGGAAATCTCAAGGGGAAATTTTCTAGAGAGACAAACTGGACATCAGGAACATGTTGAGGCATCAGTTTCTCAAAAATGTTCTGAAAGTCTTCCTTTCTTCTTTCCTTCCTTTTTCTTCCTCCCTTCCTCCCTTCTAACTCTCTTTCTCTCTGTCTCTCCATCTTTCTCTCCCTCTTCCTTCCCTTCCTCTCCTTCTTCCTCATTCCTTCCCTCCCTCCCTCCTCCCCCTGTCTCTCTCTCATCTGGAACTAGTTGCCTCTTTTGAAGCAGGAAGTGAGGTGTCTCTTCTCCCAATCTCTCATGCCAACTTCATCCTTTAAGTAGGCACATACAGTTTCAAATTATCATGGTCTCCATCAATAAAAACTCTTTGCAAATGGTACGGGCTTGAATTCCCAAGTGACATTCCTCCCCTGGGCTGAAATTTTTTGACTTTTTGCAAAAAAAGTGATTCTCCCTCCCCTTTTTCCTTCTCTCCCCACCTTGACTGCTAGGTAGTGTCGTGGATAGAGTGCTAGACTTGGAATCAGGAAGAACTAGAATCAGAAAGACAGACAGTAACTGTGTGATACTGAGCAAATCACTTAACCTTTATTTGCCTCAGTTTTCTCATCTGTAAGGTGGGGATAATGATATGACATACCTCCCAAGATTGGATGAAATGAAGGATGAATAAGGATGAAATGAAATGAAATGAAAATAAGGATGAAATGAAATAACTGTGAAGTGTTTCGTGTATTTTAATAGGTATATTAATGTTACCTATTATTATTATTTCTACGTCTCTCTCAAGCTTTATCTTGCCTCACTATTTCCTTTGAGTCTCAGCACTGCACCCCCTATTGACCATCGGACATTTCAAATTGAATATACCTGAGACTTCTCAAACTCAACATTTCTAAAATGGAATTCATTATCTTCCCACTCCTCTCTCCCTAATCTTCTCCCTTTCCACTCTTCTGTACTTCTGTCAGAGGCATTGTTAACCTTCCAGAAACCCAGATTTGTGACCTCAGCATGATCCTCAAATCCTCCCTCTTCCTCACCCCAAGTATTCACTAAGTTGTCAAATCTTGCTGCTTCTACCTCCACCAGATCTCTCCATTTGACCCCTTCCCTCCTTTCACGTAGCCACCCCTTTAATTCAGGCCCTCATTGCCACTTACCTATATTATTGTCACAGTCTCCTGCATCTCTCCGAATGCCAGTCCACTCAACACAGCTGCTGCCAAGCACACAGCTGACTCTCCCACTCAGTCAAATCAGCTGGCCTACTATTGCCGAAAGGAAAAGCTATCAACTCTTTTTAAAGCCCTTCACATGACCCCAGCCTTCCAGTTATTGCCATCATTACTTCTGCTCTCACACTAAGCAATTAAACTAAACCGGCTTTTTCTGTTCCTACAACAAGGCACGTAGGCTCCTGACTCTGCCTTTGCATTGGCTGCCCATGTATGTAGAGTGCCTGCCTGTCTTTCCTCCATCTCAGAATCCCTTTCTTTCCTGAAGATGCTTCTCAAGCACCATTTCCTGCATGACGCCTTTCCTGATTTCCCAACTACTAATGCCCTCCCAAACAACTTTGTATTTATTCATTTTATGTTCAAGGATATATGAACATACGTATATTTGAACTTGTCATCTCTACCATTAAAATGTAAGCTCCACTGTGAGTAGGGATTTCATTCTTTGTACATGTATCCCTCATGCCTAGTACAGTGCCTGGTGGTCCTTGAGTAGGTGCTTAATGTTTGCTTGCTTAATCACTGGTAACTTTGGAGAGATTAGCTTCTCTTGAATGACTCAGAACACAATGTTAGGTGTCGTACTTTCCTGCACCATACTTCTACCATGATATCATTTCTGTTTCACCATTGATTATCACCCAAACATGCCTTTCAGTCTTTGCTCCCCGAGGATCCTGTATTTATGGATTTACATGGAAATGATTATCTTCCCCAATGCATCCTTTTTTTCCTTCTTCCCCTACTACCTACATTGTTTTTTTTGAATAAGGTATAGCCATCCTTACTACATTGACGAGGAAGCATTGTTGTATTGGAAAATACAATACTGGACTTGTACTCGGGTTCAAGAATAACCTGGTTCAAATCCTGAGACTACTACTTATTAGTTGTGTGACCTTGGACAGTCAACTTACCCTCTCAGGTCTCAATTGTTTCTTCATCTTTAAAATGGGAGTGTAAGTGATCTACCTATTTCACAGGACAATTTTAAGAAAATAATTTTGTACGGTTAAAAGTGCAACAGGTATGTGAATTATTTTTGATATTCTATCAAGTTCCAGTGATACCTATGATGTCAGGCTCAGCCCTTTAGGTTAAAATATCTAGCTCACCTTATTGTTACCCATGCCCTTTGAACACTGGTGGACAGGCATTATGAATAAACATGCTGCTCCTATCCCACTTCTCAGTCATTGTTACTGGTGAATTACTGAGGATTTCCACTGGTACTCTTTTTTTTTTTCTAACTGTAGCTTTCTATGGTATCTGGTGCAGCAACTGTATCTGGGTCATGGGATACCTTTTTCTCCCTCTCCTCCTTTTTGAGTTGAAAACCCTCTTTAATAAGATCAGTTTGTTTCCAGGCAAAAACATCCTGCCTGGCCTTCATTAGAGGTACTTGATCCTTTGCCAAGACCCTGAACTTTGAGCCATGGTCTGGCAAATCAAATCCTCTTCTCTGGCCCCATCCTCTTCAATTTTTATTCATTTCTCAAACCCTCCTTTCCCCTCTGAAGCACTTACCTTACAGTCAGCAGCAGTGATAAAAAAAAATGCACTCTGTTCCCCTAAGTGCATTGTTTCCCACCCAGGAATTTGTAAGTCTTGGTTTCTTCCTGGGGTGCCATTTATTCACTCCCTGCCCCAGTCAAACAAACAATCAACAAGCATGCTGCTAAGCTCCTATATGCCAGGTACAAGTCTTTATCGATTCCTTTTTTCTTACCTTGACTTTACCCTAGATTCAGTTATTGCTATTTAAACTCCAAAGCTCTTCTATAGATATTTCCATTCTCAATTAATTTTATACATACTTTTTTCTAGACCTGTACCTCCACCACAGTAAAGCCACTTACACAAGTTTAATAATAGAAATTAGGTGGTGAAGTGGACCTGCACTGCAGTCAGGGAGACCTGAGTTCAAAGCCTCAGATGTGTACTAGCAGTGTGACTCTAGGCCAGGGGATGGGGAACCTGCACTTAACCTCTGCCTGCCTCAATTTCCTCATCTGTAAAACCTGAATAACGACAGCATATACACCCCAGGGTGGTTGTGAGGGTCAAATGAAATAAAGTAGCTGATAGGTTTCATGAAGTACTTTATTAAATGGGAATTTTTATGATGGCAAACTTCATCAAGGGCTGGCTGACCATAACTTCAGGGCTCTTTTTCCTAAAACAAGTAAGAGATTTCCTGGCACCTGGGGACACTTACAGCAGTTACTCATCATCCAGTGGAGTCAAGGATATTGTTTCTCTCACACAAGGTCTAGATCCTCCCTCTACAGGAAGAACCTCAACCTACACTATAGTTGTCAGATTTTTTTCTCTCTTTCCTCATGCTGGAGTCTCTTGACTGATCTAGTTCCTCCCTTCAGAATTAAGCAGAACAAGTCTACTCTTTATCCCACATGACAATCATTTAGGTATTTGAACAATGTTCGTGAGACTTTGGGCAAGTCGCTTAACTTCCATGATCCTCAGTTTCCTTATTGGTAGAGGAAGAGGAATAAATCGAATGGCTTCTGAGGTCCTTTCCAGCTCTAGAGCTATGTCTCATCCCCTCCCCTCTAAGGTTTTTCTTTTCATTCCCTAAGTGGCATAATAGAAAGAGCCCAGGATTCAGGAAACCTGAATTCAAATCTTGCCTGCAGACAACACTAGCTAACTGTGTGATCCTGGGCAAGTCACTTGACCCCACCTGCCTTACTTTCTGACTGCGTAAAATGGGGAAAATAATAGCACCTACATTGAAGGGTTATTGTGATTAAGTTGAGATATTTGTAAAGCATTTTGCAAACCTTAAATATTAGCTATTGAAATTATTATTAAAGTTGATACCTTCTGTGTACTCCACTCTAGCATATTCCAAGTATACTGTTGTGTATTCCTCTGTTTCCATGCCCTTGCTCATCCTCTTATTTCTGCCTGAGAGTCCCTCCCTTTAGATACTCAATCACTGACATTCTCGCCCAGCTCAGACGCTCATCCTAATCTAGCCAGTAACATTCTGCCACTTCTGACCTTACTCAGCATTTCTGTTCTATCATTCGATAATTTCTAATCATGCAGGGTTGTCTGTGAGAGTTCTTTCGGTTTGTCACATCCCCCTACCATACATTTCCCATGACTCCATGCCTTCTCACTCTCTATTCCCCCCACATCTGGAGTACCCTCCCTGCTCACTTCCATCTTGCCTGGTCTCTAGAGACACAGCTCAGACTCCATTTTCTCCTATTGCTAGCGTTTCCCCCTGAGATTACCCTCCATTGACACTGTCTATATCTTGTATTGCAAGTTATTTACATATGGACTCCCCTGTTAGAATGTTGCTCCCTGAAGGCAGGACTATATTTTTACCTGTGTCTGCAGTCCGCAGCACAGTATTTGGCACATGGTAAATGGTTAATGAATGCTTGTTGACTCAAAACGTCATGAAGACAGACAACTGTCTTAAGTAAATGTTGTATCTCCCTTAGTACTTAGCACAGTGCAGGTACTTAGATGTTTATTGAGTGAATATTTTAAAATCATAAGAGTGGGTAAATATAATCCTCAGAATATATAGTTGAGGATTGGGCTATGGGATATCCTCTTATTTGAGGGGAATGAAGTAGGAAATGGAGACAGTGAAAGTAACAGAGAAAGAATCACTAGAATGGTAGGAGGGGAATCAAGACAGGTCATAGGCACAAAAGTCAAAAAAGATAGAAGTGGTGTGTGTGTGTGTGTGTGTGTGTGTGTGTGTGTATGTGTGTGTGTTGGGTTGCTTCACTCAATAAGCACATGAATGTACTTATCAGGGGCTAATAAAAGATGGGTGGTCATGAAGTGGAGGCAGAAAATGTAGAATTGTGTATAAATAACTCAAAGAGTTTGGTAGGTAAAAGGCAGCAGAGAAATAGGATGGAGTCTTGAGGAAGAGATGGGTGAGCTTCTACAGGTAGCTGAGACAAGGTAATGAGACCAGCAGAGATTAGACCATGTTTATAAGCAGTGGGGGAGACTAGTCATCCTCAAGGAAAGAGCTTGTGGCATCATTAATAAGTTGTTCAGGAAAAAGAAGTCAGTCTGATGTGCTCTTAATGGTCCATGAGCAGTGGAACCTGGCAGTCAAGGAGCCAAGTAGATTCCTCTCTTGCAGCTTTAGAGGAGCCACGTTGGGGCTTGGCCTGGGCCCGAGCAAGTTCCCAACATGTCCTTTAGAATGAACACTCAGAGGCATGAGGGAAGAGCTTTTTAAGGACTTCAGTTCACCTGACTTTCCTAGGAAATTACTCTGGACAGAAAGAATGTGGTGAAAAATAATTTCCATGTAGAAATATTTTCCACATGGAAACAGACATAATAGGATAGTGGGTTAGGGTCCAAGACTTACTTGTCTGAAGTAAGGGATAGAAACATTTACAGGAAATGTTTGTCTATCTCTCCTTATCTGTAATAATATGATTCATTTCTGTGTGTCTCTTCTCTAAGCCAACTGGAAATGCCTAAAATCCCCTTGGGCTCGTGAGAGCCTCCAGTGCCTTCATCCTGCTCTGGGACTCCTTCCCCCACCCTTCTCTGGCCCAGCAAAGAGGCATTCCATTGACACACCTTCTGCTCTGGGCTCACTTGGGAGAAAGGGTCACATGGGGTTCGAGGCTGGGGAGCAAGTCTGGGCAGGGCAGCTATAAGGGAGGAGAAGCAGTGTCACAGAACCCAGAATTTAAAGGTAAGAGATGATTTTTTTGTTCTTGGATCTAGCAGAGGGGATAAAAAAACCTTGATTAAGTCCCAGAACTGACCCTCACTAAAATGATCTATATGATCTCAGGTAAGACCTGTAAGCTGCCTAAGCTTCAGTGCCCTCATCTGTCAAATGGGTTAATGATATTTGCATTTTCATAAGGTTAGTATAAGAATCAAATGAGACCATAAGAATCTAGAGCTGGAAGCAACTAACTTGTGGACAGCTAGTCTAAACTCTTCATTTTCCAGATGAGGGAAACTGAGTCCCAGTGAAGCAAAGTGACTTGTCAAAAGTTATACAGGTTTGAACCCAGTCTGACTCCAGAGGCTAGTGTGCTTTCTATTGTTCCATACCTCCTCTATTTAAAATTGATGTGAAAATCAATTGACGTAAAGCAATATATGAAAAAGTTGTCTGTTATTATTTTCTTGCCAGTCCATGGGTGTTCTCTTGAATTTGTAGCTTGTTACCTCTCCTCTCCAAATCAATCAATTAATGAACTCAGCAAGATCATAATGTGTGCCCATTATGTGAGGCAGTATGGTAGAGTAGAAAACTTTGAAGTCAGAAAACCTGGATTCAGATTCCCATTCTGCTATTATGTGACCTTGGAAAAGCCACCTAACCTCTCTAGTCTCCAATCTCCTCACCTACAAAATGAGGAAAGTTGAGCTAGATGACCTCTAAGTTCCATGCCAATTCTAAATACTATAATCCTTTGTTTAAAGTTGGATACTGCAAAAGTAATTGAGTCAGACATGAATCTGTTCTCATGGAGCTTGTACCCTAGAGAGGGATAAGCCTGCAAATCTCTGAGATTCGATGAATACTTATTGCTTTGCTTGTTTGTGGAGTAACTGTATTTGGCATCATCTTTCTTGAAATTCTACTAAGACCTGATGTACAGGGTCTAAGCCTTCGATCCTGAGGATTGAAATAAACCTGAATTGTTGATTTCCAGAAGAATGAAGAAGGAAAATCAATGATTCCTCTCCCTCTGTTGTTCCATTGGAGGGTATAGCCAACATTGAACCACCTAATCTAGGGCACCCTTCAGGGACTTCTTAATGGCCCAGACCTTTCACTATTGGGATCCTTACCACATTAGAGTTGCCTAATTAGCATGTCATGACCTGAGTCCCACACACCCTTATTGTCATCCCATGAAGAAATCAGAGTAGATAACCCCTATGGTCCCCTTGAGCTTTCAGTCTATGATGAAAAAAGTACCAGGTCATTCTGATTCATCTTTTGAACTTTCCTATGTCTATTGATGACACCACCATCCTTCCAGTCACCAAGAATTTACAGCCTTACTTTTGTTCTGCCACTGGACTTCTATGACTCTGAAAGAAAGAATGAGGCTGATGACTTTGTGCATCTCTGCCTCACTTAAATTTAATTCACACACAAGTCAAGACAGCACCCTTGTGATGTCACTGATCGTTTTCAAAAGCAAAGGACAAACAGCTACAATATCTCATTGCATCCTGTGTGTTAAGTAGTGTAAGATTTTTTTTTGATAAAAATTCTGAACACAAACACTAGAAAAGGAAGAAAAAATTTGCATATCTTGAATACCAAAAGAAGATTGCATATGAAACTCTGAAAACCCAGTTTATACCACTTGGTTTTTAAAAAATATGTAAAAACTTCTATGTGTCACTCAAAAAACAACTGTCCTGCTTGTTTATGCCTCCTTCTGAATAGCCTCTGTTCTCTTCTCAGTGTTAAAAATATTGCAATGATCTCTTTTATCTCGGTACTATCATTGCTAGTACCCTCTCCCCGATCCTCCCACCCAATTAAAAACCAAGAGAAAGAGGACAAGAAAACCCTTGTAACAAAGGGAAAAAAAGCAAATTCAAGCAAAACGAATCCACACAGGAGCCATATTAAAAATGTGTCTTTCTGAACCTCGTGTCTATCATTTTGTCAGGAGGTGGTTAATATGCTTCATCATTGATCAGATCTTTCAAAGTTATTTTTCTTTGTGATATTTTTTTTGTCCCTGTATAAATTATTCCCTTGGTTCTGTTTGCTTTACCTTGCATTATTCCATATTACTTAGGATTCTTTGAAATCATCTTTTACATAATTTCTTATGGCATATTTCATTACATTTATGTACCAAAATTTGTTCAACTATTCTTCAGTTGTCTAAGAGGGAACCTAAAGTATCCCTTTAGTTCTCTGCTTTTCTTCTCTGTCTCCCTTTAATCCTCCTTTTAGGATCAGAAAATTTGTTTTTCTTATAACTATTCTCACCTAGGTGTTACCCCCGCCACACACACACTTCTCTGATTGTTTTTCTGTTATTTGACATATTTTCATATCACATTCTATACCCCTTCAGTCCTCCTTTGTCCATTTGAGAGAATAATAGGTTCATCTGACACCTATTCTGACCACTCTTCCATTTTTTGGTGTACACTTCTTATGAACCATAAGTGCCACCATAAGTGGCTCTTATTTCAACACTAATGCATTCCTCTTTTTATCTTTCTTTCTCTTTTCCATCTTCAAACCCTCCAAAGAGAGTCAAGCCTACCCTTAGGTCCTCTCTCTTACTTAATTCCATTGTCTTCGAAGACATTCAGATTCTGATGGAGCATTTGTTTCTTTTCCTATAAGAATGTAAGTACTTAATCATCATAAAACTCCTTTCAATTTTTCAAACAAATTTATCTTTCTAGGTTTTTCTGGACTCTTGAGTTTGTATTTCAAAGTTCCTACTCAGATCTGGTCTTTTCATTAGAAATGCTTGAAAATCCCCTATTCCATTAAAGGTGCAAATTACTATAAGATGTTAGCAGCACCATCAGTGCAGCCAGATTATAAAACACTCTTGATATTTTTAGTTAAACACCTTTGAATAGGACCTAAATTGGAAATTTATGTGAAAAAATATTAAATTGTGTTTTTAGAATTGATAGAATTACCATGGGAATTATTAAACCCTTGAATAATCTAATGAAGAACAGATTGGATCTTCCAAAAACTTTAAAATTAGAATCAAATATGATTGTTGTAGACTGTTTGATGTAAGGATCTAAAATGCTGGATGACTATTCAACGTTATAGTCTCACTCTTAAATATTTTAGGAACTGAAATATACATGTATTTGGAGAAACCTATTTACCCACTCATACATTCAGTAAACATTAAGGATTTATATAAACTGTTGTCTCAATCAGGGAGGCAGGGCAAGAGAACTGAGGGAGCAGGAAGGTGGCCATAGTTGCTACCAATATTCCTAATGAAGGCATTAATCTCTCTCCTTATCTGAGGCTTCCTGAAAATGGCATATAAAAATAGAGTCACCCAAAACCTTGAGTAGGCATACAGTTAATTTTTTTTAACTTACTTTGGATAGAAGAAGAATTGAATAACCAAGAGATCATCTAGTCTTTCTCCCTCCTTTTCTGGACAAGTATGCTGACTCGTAGAGAGGTAAAGTGATTTGCCCCCAAATCTAAAAATTTATCAGTTTACTTATAAGACATCTTGGAATAGGACAGATATCTTTTGAATTTCCACTCAGTAAAAGGATCACCATTCAGAGACAGAGACATACAGAGAGGTAGATTCAGATAGAGATAGAGACAGATAGTGACAGGAGTAGATAGAGACACACAAAGAGACAGAAATAGAGGGACCATTGTAGACAGACACAGAGACAGAGAGACAGATGCAGACAAATACAGAGACAGAAATAAAGAGACAGAAGTAAAAGATCCAGAAGTGGCAGAAAGAAAAAAAGAGAAGGAGGAGAGGGGCAGAGAGATGGAAAGAAGAAAGAGATGGAGGATGACAAGGATGAAGACAAGGACGAGGACGAGATTGAGGAGGAGGTGGCTGATCCTTTGTTCTGGAAGAGGAACATGACATCAGGAAGGTGATGCCAGAGGCAGGGCTGTGCAAAATCACCAGCCTCATTTTCTCCTCCAGAACCATCCAGGTCCAGTGGCAAGATATAGACCAGGATGACTGGAGATGGTCCAGAATACAATGGAAGACCTTGGCCTTTTTAAGTTAAGTTCTTTCCCAGGGCTCAGTTTGTCTGAGGCAATGACCACTATGACTTGGTAAGAAATGAGGCACAGAGTGATATCTTTTACCCAGTCAGAAAAAATAATCAATCTGGCAGAGGAACACCCTTAGGATTTCTGGTCAAAACAGAAACAATTGCTATTTACATTCACTATGAGCCCAAACCACCCTAAGTGAGGCTTAGGCTAGGACCTAGTGTTGGTTAGTCAATGAGAACCAGAGTGACTTGGGTTTAAGGCATGATCCTTAAGAAAGAACTCTAACCTGTAAACTCCAAGATATCTTGTGAGGTTTCAAGAATCAAAATTTACATTCCTTTAGGCAGAGCACCAACAGGTAAGGGTACGATACCCTATGTGGACAGAGGGAGAGGAAAGAGGAAGGGAAGGGAAGAGGGAAGTGAGGAAGGAAGGAAGAAAGGAAGGAGCTAGATCAAAGAACATTAAGCTTTTCTTTTGTCTCATGGACCTCTCTAATGAAATCTATGAACCCTTTCTCAGAATAATTTTTTTGAATACATAGAATAAAATACATAAAATGACAAGGAAATCTATTCCAATGAAAATACAGATGTACTTTTTCTACCCAAGTTTAAATTAAATTATAGAATTAAACCCAGCTTTGCAGGGCAAGTTATTCTTGATTGTAAGTCTTTACATCTTCTGCCTTTGGAAATCTTATGGTTCAAGAACTCCTCTCATTTACAGGAGAAACCTCCAGGTTTTGTGTTATCCTGACTGTGACTTTTTGGTACTTGAACTGTTTCTCTGGATATTGTAGTATTATTTTTCTATTGTTGTATTTTCAGATCTTCTGTATTCTTTCTTTTCCTCCAGTCTTTTGTTTTTGTTCTAATATCTCTCATTGTCTCATGGAGTTACTCATTTCCATTTATTCTAATTTTTAGGGATCTTCTTACTTGGATAAAGGTTACCACTTTCTATCCTAAGCTATTTATTCTCCTCATTCTTTCCTCTCTAATTTTTATTTAATTTTTTGTCTCTCGCTTTCTTCCTTCTATGTATTCATTTAGTTCGCATGGAAAATTTATTTTTCCTTTGAGTTTCTATTTGAAGTTGTTATAGAGTGACTTTTTCTTGGTTGATTGTTTCGTATCTTTGGATGTATAATAATTCTTTATAGTGGTGAGTGTCTGCTTCTGTTTACTTAAGCATCTAGATGGCTAGTGGATAGAGTTTTGGACTTAGAGCCATGAAGGTCTGAGTTCAAATCGTATCTGAGACACTTATTAACAGTAAGTTAACTAGTAGTCACTTAACTTTTGCAGCCTCAGTTTCCAAGTATGTAAAATGGGCTTAATACTAGCACTTACCTCAAAGATGCTTTTTGTGGGAGGTTTTTTGGTGATATTTGTGAATAACCAAGTGAGATAATATATCTCACTAATATGTACCTCCTAAATCTTAAAGGCTGATATAAATGTTGGCCATGGTTATTACTTCCAGCCTTTTTGTTTCTGAACTGGGGCTTTTTACCAGATCCAGGCTCCACCCCCTCACTGTCCTTTTGGGTGAAACAGTTGAGTGAGACAAGACTGGTTTGGTCTTGTCTTGAGTCATCTGGGTTTATCTGATGACCTCTACCTCTTGGGGTATCAGATAAAAGAATGCTAGTAGATTTTAGGCCCCCATGAGTCTTTGAGGTTCAGCGTATTGGATCTTCTCCAGAAGCCTCTGTTGCATCTCTTGACTTAGTACTATAGACCTCAGAGCTCCTGAACACTACAGAATGGTTACTTGGGCTCCTAGTGACTCTCACAATACACTACCTTGGGGTTTTCTGATGGGAGTTCTTTGCTCTTTATGCCTCTAGATATAGAGTTATGAAGACTACATGCTAGGAGGCTTCTAGATTGTTTACCTGTGCTAATGTGGTATTTTCTAGCATACTATCTTTCCTGCTGTCCATGGGCTTCTAACTGTTTTTGTACAGTTCTGGAATGGATGGAAGAAGTCACCTATAGTAGCTCCTCATTGGAATTTTGTTCATTATTTATTCAGGTGCAGCTAATAGATTTTTGCTGGACTAGGTATATAGGAGTTAGGCTGCTTGACTCATTTCACACAGTCTTCTTGGCAGGAACGCTCCCCTTAAGGCATTTCTTATGCAATGACCTTATCACCTCTTGAAACTGAGTCTGATTCTAGAGAAGTCTTGTTAGCATTAGCAGGTCCCTCATTATCATACATATCCCTTCATTTTTATTTACCAAACTTCATTTGCACATCTTCTCATATGTGATAACAATGACAGTCATAACATGTATAGCTATATCTGTATGAGATCAAGCCAATATTTGAGCCAAACGTCAAAAAATGCAAAAGGTGTTAGCATCATAATGCCCAAGTTTGATCCGCCATCTTTTTCACCTTTGTATCCTTAGGGAAGTTTCCAAATACTTGTTTGTGTTGTCCTCAAGGGAGTTTTCCAGACAAAGTCACCTGGTGTACTGTCAATGAGTCACAGAAGGTTCAGAGATGAGAATTTCCTGATTGGCTATCAGTGAGTCAGGTTTACACCCTGCCTTATCTTGAGCACTTATCACACTTATCATTTTTCACCACCTGCAAAGAGATAGACAATGGGAGGTAAGAAAGAAGTTTTGGCTAAGTATCTGCCTTAGGTAGACCTTAGGCATTTTAGAGGCTTAGGAAAAACTTAATTAATGCAGTTTAATTACTGTTGTCCCATGTGGCTTCATGTTTCCCCTATCACCATCCACACTCTGTTCTCTGTTGTGCTAAGAAATATTTTTGAATGCCTTTTGTGTTGTAGTGTTTGACTAAGGGTTCTCAGAAGTCAGGTGATCAGAGGGTATAATGTGTATTAGGACTAAAATTTGGCATGGCAGATTAAGAAAATATAATCTGGTACTAGGATAAAAGCAGCATAGTTTCTAGGGAAAAGGATATGCTAGTTCCACTGTAATCTGATCTAGTCAGAGCACATTTAATGTTCACAGTTCTAGATACCATATTTAATAACATTGATAGGTTGGAGAGTCCTCAGAGGATGCATCTAGTAAGGTAAAGTTTCTGAATCCATGTTCCATGAGGATCATTTTGAAGAACCTGGGGATGTTTAGCCTGGAGAACGGGAGACAGAGAGAGAGAGGAGAAGAGAGGGGAATGACAGCTGTCTTAAGCATTTGAAGGGCCCTCATGTGCAAGAGTGATCAGATTTACTCTATTTGAGTAGAAATTGGAGAGAGATTAATTAGGCCTCAAGAAAATGTTCTTAAGAATTCCAGAAATGTAGAATGGCCAGCAGTAACGATATGGTGGGTTCCCTGTCTTTGGAAGTCTTCCAGGAAAGGCTGGATGACTATTGGTCAGAGAAGTTGTGGTGGGGATTTCTTTTGGATATGAGTTGAACCAGATTGTTGCTATGTCCCTTCCAACTCTCACAAAGGTGTTTTCAGCTGTCTTGCTCTGAGACAGACAGCAGGCACAAACCCTGGATCTTCTAGCTCACCATATAATCCAAGTTAGCCTGTGGCCTCTCCAAGCACTGGTTTCCTCATCTACGCAGCAGAAATAATACTATCTGTCTGTCTGATCTCTTGAGGGTGGTTGTTAAGGATCAAATGAGGCTATATAGGAACAGTGTTTTTAAAACTGAAGTCACAGATAAAGGTGAGCTATTATTTCTATTACTACTACAAGTAAATCAGCTTGTATGTAACTCATGTGGTATATAAGACCTTCAGTACCTTGTGGGAGGTAACATGTTTTATTGGACAGAAAGTTGGCCTTGAAATCAGGAAGAAGTTGGTTGAAATCCTGACCCTAATGCAGAATAGCTTTGTGACCTAGAGTAAGTTAATGAACCTCTCAGGGGCCCAGCAGCATTCTAGGACTCTATCACTGCAGGTGATTTTCACCAGAGAAAGAAGTATTCACCCTGGGCACTCTCTATACATATGACATCATAGATCAATTTTTTAATTGCCTTGTTCTTATCTCACAAAAACTAGAGTAAACGTCTTTCATTTTGCCCCACAATCTTCTTAAAATTTTTAATTGATTTTTTATGTAATTTTCATTTTCACATGTGCCCCTCTCCTCAACCTCCCCTCTCCAGAAGACATCCCTTGTGTCAAATAATTAAGAGAAAAGACGGAAAAAAACAGCTTAGCAAAACTAACCAGTGCACGAACTGATCCCAGTGGGATGCGCAATGTTCTACACTCATAGTCTCTAATCTCTAGAAAGAAAGGAAGAGATGCATTTTCTTATCTCCAGAGCAAGGACTGATGTTTACAATGACACGGCATTCCGTTACAGTTCTTGTATGCTCTTTTCGTTAATATTGTTGTAGTCATTATGTATTTTTTTCTGGTCCCTCTTTATCTCACATTGTATCAGTTCATATGTTTTCTCATGGTTCTCTGTATTCCTCATATTTATTGTTTCTTGCAGTGCAGTAATATTATATTACATTTATGTAGCTCAATTTGTTTAGCCATTCCCCCAGTCGATGCTCCCACACTCTGAAGTGATGCATTGTGTGGGAAACCTCCCACGGTTCTCCTAGGGCTTTGTGTGTCTGACATTTGAGCCTGAAGCAATAGAACCTGTAGGAAGGGAGACTATTCATTAATATACTTGGGAATCCCCAGAGATTTCTCAGAAAGCAAGGCAGAGAATTTGGGAATCCAGTGCCGGCCAAGTCTAGAAACAGCCCTATGCTTAGCAGCATGAGTGACATATTTCAACTGCTTCACACAGCAAAAGCCAAGTATAAGGCTGAAGCAAAATCATGGGAAATTCATTGCACAAGAGTAGCCCAGCTATCAGGTAATCACTCTCATTGTCCCTGGGCCACTAGATCTTACTGAAATAGGGAGCAAAGAAAGTCACTGCACTCTTGGGAGAAGGTACATGACCAACCCTGGTGTAGCTACATTTCCTATCTTTCTGGTCACTGTGTTAAGAAAGATATATCAACACTGAGATATAATCTAGATAATTCAATCTGACAAACATTCTATCTCTAAGAAACATGTTATAATTGTATCTTTATTGTATCTACCAAAGTAGATATGAAGAAGCATATGCTTTGGTAGATTGACTTCTATATATTTTATTAATTTGGTTATTTTTGAATGAAATTTCCTTAATTTATTGTTTCCTCTTTGACTTTGTCATTGCTATATAAAAACGTTATTGATTTTTGAGGGTTTATTTTGTATCCTGTTATTTTACTGAATTTATCAATTACTTCAATTAGTTTCTTTGCTGATTTTCTAGGATTTTTTATTATGTTGTCAGCAAATAGGGATAGTTGTTTCTTCTCTTTGCCAATTTTTATGCCTCTAAATTTTTTCTCTTTCTTCATCACTATTGCTGGCATTTGTAGAACTCTGCCCAATAGCACCAGAGAAGGGTGCATTCTTGCTTTATTTCTGCATTTATATTATTCTAATATTTTCAGATTATTTGTGATGTTAGCTTTGGGAATTAGGAATAGATTTTTTTATCTTGTTAAAAATGACCCTTCCATGCCTATGCTTTGTAGGTTTTGTAAATATAAATTTCTGTATACTTTGTCAAAGAGTTTTTCTGCATCTGCTAATGTAATAGTATTTTGGATGCTTTGTTTTTTGTAGGATTTAATATTATTATACTATTTTGCTCCAAAATTGAACCAAACATCATCTATTAAGTGCCCAACTATATGCAAGCATTCTGTACTAGGACTGCAAAGATGAAAATGTTATACAATCCCTACCTTTAAGAATCTTACTATATTATATAGTGATGAAGAGACATGTACAAAGTAACTACATATCATAATATAACACTGCATGTAAGTGTTGAGAACTGGTGAACTGACATGGTGAACTGAAAGTGAATTCAACACTGTGTATGGAAAATGACATGAATTGAGAGGATGCAGGAGTGATAACCATTTCTAGTTGGGATCAATCTTCAGCAGTCCCTTGAAGAGAAAAAAATTCAACAGAAAGAGAAGTTAAAGTAGGTGGGAACGGAGACTGCAGAGGCAGGATTATGCTCAGAACATAGAGTGCACAAGAGAAAGCTATGAAACAAAGCTAAGCTGGAGCCCGTTTGTGGAAAGCTCAGAAAACCAAATTAAGGAATTTTGATGTTATCCTGCAGTAAATGGTAAAGCACTGAGGTCTCTGAGCAGGAGGGTGAGATGGTCAGGTGTGTGCTCTAGGAAGATTACTTTGAAAGGGAAGATTAGAGAGAGGAGAGCTTATACAGGCAGGATGACTGTAGGAGGTTATGAAAATAGTCCTGGAAGGAGGATGATAACAGTATAAGGGCTAGTTTTGAATTTTAAAATAAGAAGAACTTGAAAATGTCTTCCAATTTGAAATCTGTGATTCCATGACTTCATGTAAAGGTGAGATGGGGAGAAGATTAAAAGAGAGTCCCTGGAATGATCAACAAAAATAGAGAAACTGGGGAGGGAGGTTAAGGAGAAGATGAGTTTGGTATGGGAGAAGTCAAGTTGAACATACTAGCAAGAGAAAATATGAGATTGGAGTTAAGGGAGAAGGATGTATGCCTTGTTTGATCTAAGGGACTCCAATGACATTAATTTTGCTTGCTTAGGGCATAAAAAGGGCAGCCTATGAAAAGCCATTACCCCTCAGACTTGAATACTACTACTCAAGTAGTCAACACATTTTCACAATCCAATCCAATTAGATGCAATTCTACATGAGGAGCTGTATGTGTCTGATCTAGTGCCATATCCTCTCCATACTGTTGTTAATTAAACTTCTTTTTGCTAAGTGTTTGATACTCTATGTACCTCTCATTTCATTTCAGTCCCTAGTCTGAGTCACTAGAATAACCTCTGTCAGACATCCTAAAACAGGATGTCATCTGGAAAGAGGGTAGAACAATTTAAACCATAGAAGAGGATCTTCAAGGGAGAGAGTACAAAGAAAAGGGCAGAGGATGGAGCTTTGAAGGGCATTCTTATTACATTCAGGAGGGGGATGAAGAAGAGAAGGAAATCAAGGCAAATAGTTAGATTCATAGGAGAAGAACCAAGAAAGTTCAACATTACAGAAGTCAAGGGAGAAGGGAGTATCAAAGAGAAAATTTGGAGAGAAGATATATGGGGGTGTGGAGGCAAAACTGACAATGCAAACAAATGTAAGAAATCAAGATGGATGAAGCAGATAGGGAGAAATTGAAGGTGAGAAAATTGATCAGCAATGGAAGAAGGCTAGAGGGAAATGGTCTGAAATGGGATCATGGCACAAGTCTCACTTTGATGAGGAGAGACACTTCATCCTACTATACTGGCAAAATGGATAAGAATATGGGAGAAAACACAGAGCAGGGGTTCTAACCTTGGCTAAAATATTTTGATAACTGTCTTTTGTTATAATTGATTTATTTTGTACAACAATCCCATGTATTACATTTATTTTAAAATATTATTTTGAGAAGGGGTAGATAAGCTTCACCAGACTGACAAAAGGGTGAAATGAGGTTAAGAACCCCTGACATGGGGGTGTTTTCTTTTAAAAGAAGTAGAGGAGAGGAGAAAATAGTCATTAAAGCTATAAAGAGCTTTAAGGTTTAAAAAGTACTTTCTTCATAATGGCTCTGTCAGATAGGCAGTACATTTTACAAAGATGGAAATTAAGGCCCATGGGCATTGTTACTTATTAAAATGACCTATACATAATGAATATCATAGCCAGGATGAGAAAAGAATGACTTCAATTTTCTCAGTAAAGTAGAGGCAAGGTCCACAGCTGAGAGAGAGATGGATGGGGTTAGGGTTGGGGCATTTTAGGAGAGAGAAATAATATTTGAAAAGCCCTAGTGAGGGCTGTAATAGAGATTCAGTAAGACTTTCCCCTCTGATAACCCATAGCATTTGTTGTCTGTAACAGACATTTTAATACTTGATATTGGACTCTGAGACAAAGAAGATTGAAATGCAAAGAAGTAACAAGATGGGAGAAAATGTCTGTCCTCCGAACAGAGAGTTTTGGCATGAATCTGCTCATTTACTATCAAGCAAGCTAGTCGGCTATAAATAAATAAAAACTTGACAGGAGTAGCAGGGACAGAGGACACTGCAACAGATAAGGGCAAGATGGGAAGAGATGTCTGATGTCTGATGGGGGAAAAGGAGATAAGAGGTAGAAAGATAAAAAAATGGCTGCTAGTTGGAAGTCGGCTTGAGAACTTCTCAGAGACAACACCTAATGGTAGCTTCTGTTTACATTAGGGCTTTGGAGGGATCCTGCTCATCAAATGTCAGGTGAAAGCAGCTGTCACCTAGTTTTCCGTTTCAAGAAGAAATAGGAGGGCTGCTACAAAGAATGCCTTACTCAGGAGCTGCCAGCAATTGAGCTCCTAGCTACATGACTTTCCAACAAGCACTAAGGATCTTACCTCGAGCAAACATGGAGGGCAAAGGAAATTTTGCAGTGGCCTGCAAAGTGTGTTATATTCGTGTTTCTGCTGGTTCCAAATAACAGTTATATGCACAAAGTTAGTTTCCTTACTAGAAGTGGAAGTAATTAATCTACTTGACTTAACAATCCTTTAGAAAATAGTGATTGTCCATGTAGATATCTATTTATTCAGCCTGTGCCTTTTGGCATTAGTATCTTGTTTGAATAGGTCGGGTGGAGTTATTGTAATTACATGCTGTAGCCTTATCTTTAACAGGGTTTATTCGGATATTAATTTTGATCTTTATTTTAACTAAGTGATGGTTTGGCTGCACACACCAGTAGGTGATTAAGAAGTGAAGTCCATATCATCGCTCACCAGTTACCGTGTGTCTGAATATAATTGATACAATTTTTTGTGTTCAATAATTTCTAGGAGTTAGTGAAGGGAAGGGCGGGAGGAGAGGAGATGAAAATAAGGACATTGTCATGGAGAAGCATTACTCTGTAATGGAAAAATCAAACCAAAAGATTTGGAGTCAGTTGTAAATTCAAATTCTGGCTTTATTTAATACTTGCATCTTCTTAGGCAAATTATTTAATTTCTCTGGCCCTTGGTATCTGCATCTGTAAAAAGAGCTTGTTTAAATTTCTTCCCAGTTCTAAATTGTCTCTTCCTTTGAGTATAGTACAAATCATAATGGCCTAAAGGAAGTAACTGATGAATAACTGATAAAACACTTCACACACCTAACAAAGGAGCAAAATATGGTGGTCCTGGGGGTCATCTGTTGGCATTCATTGTGCCAAAAACAGGAGCTTCTTGATTTGCCTTAATAACTTCATCCTTTAGGATGCTTCAATTTGCATCCTTCTATCCTCTCAGCCCCTTTTTCTCATTGCTGAAACCAGAAATCATGCTGTGGAGGACTTAACCCTATCGACTCCTAAACTCTCATCCTTGGACTCTAAGGTCCTGATTGGTATGTGGCCCATTCTCCCAGGCTAGCTGCTCCAACCATACTTCCATTACCCTGCTATTCTCTCATTTGCTGTGGCATGGGGACTCGACTACCTTTTGTGGCTATTCCCACTTTCCAGGTCTATAACCATAATCAAATGAATACCACCACTGCTACAAGAAAAGGTATGTCAATCTATTTCCTTATGGCTCCAATCTCCATCCTAGAAACTTTCCAAACCAAAATACTTCCCCCTGTTCATCACTCCTTTTTATGTGGTCCCTCTCTCCTATTAGAATATAAGCTCCTTGAGGTCAAGAGTTATCTTAATTTATGTTTTTGTGTCCCTAGCACAATTCTTGGCATATAATAAAAATAATAAACACTTTTTCATTCATTCAAAAGAAATAGGAGCCAATAAGAGGAACTGTGATTTCACTAATGTGAATTGGTTGATAAGACAGAAATGCTGGAAGTCTTGAAGGTAGTAACCACTCAATCTTAACATTTTTTAATAGTTTTTAAATTTAATTTTTTCATATTTATTTGTTTTCAGTTTTCAACAATCACTTCCACAAGTTCCAAATTTTCTTCCCCTCTCTACTTGGGAAGTCAAAATGCAATATTATATGAGTTCTACATATACATTCCTATTAAACGCATTTTCACATTAGTCACGTTGAATAGAAGAATTAAAACGAATCAGAGAAACCATGGTGAATCCTAATATTTTTGATAGAGGAGAGAAAATGTGATTCACATCTCAGATTTTGAGATTGGATTTCAAAGAAAACTGAGAAAGGTGCTGTCTAAAAAGATAAATATAGATGAATTATTAAGTAAAAAAAAAGTTAGGTTAAAAAAAGACAAGTATAGAAGATGGAAGCAAAGGCAGGTAACAGAATGAATACAAAAGCAAAATGGTTCTATTAGAATGAAGTAAAAAGTCCTAAAGCTTTGGATGGAGAATGGTTATGGATATAACAAAATCTTCCTGTGCCCAAGTTCAACACTCTACACTCAGCTATATCCCTTAATAGACATCTATTCTACTCAATCAGGGAGGTGATAGGTGCTTGTTGATTTGACTTCTCACCTTAATGGGCTTACATTTTAAAGGAGGAAGGCTATCCATAAATGGAAAATGGAGAAGAGGGTGATGTGGTGAGGAGAAGATTGACAAGTGGCATGGAAGCCTGACAAGATAAAGCAATAGCTCATCTAGCAGAATTGAGCTCCCTAGGCAGTGTCCAAGGTTGAAGTAGATATAGATGATGGCTGTCATATTAGGAACATGCTAAGAAGATGCCTGAGAGTTAGTATGGAGCTCTTAACTTGCCCAGAATTAGGCCTCTACAGTAACTTTCAGCTTTCACCTACAGAGAGATAGAATCTACCTTTACATGAGAAGCAGCTTCTGCTCCAATCCAGTGTTGTGGTTAAAAGATTTAACAGGGGCTTCACAGAAGAAATCAACAAACCTTTAAATGCTGAAAGCATTTTTTTATTTGCCATTATTTTAACTCAAACAAGTAAAGAACATGTCACTAAATTTGAGATATTCAAGAGTTAAAGCTTGGAAAGGAATTCGGGAACAATTAGGAAACAACACTGAAGCAGTAGCTATCTCTTCAAACAAAACAACAAATGATACCTCCAAGAAGATAAAAACAAAAAACAAAAAAATGAAAGACAGGATAGGGTTTTAGCCAGGGATTCTCTAGAACATCAAACACAATGGTCTTTGACCATGGTAGGAAAGAGGAAGAGAAAGAACATGAAGACCTTGAAAGACACCAGTTCCTGGACTAGGGATTTGATTACACCAAACTCTCACAGACTATTATACTTTGCTAAGAATCAGAATTAGGTATTTTTGGTGAGATAAAGAATGAATTCCCAATTCCTGGAGTTACTGAAGTAATCACTTGCTCAGAATGTTATGAATGGAATAAATGCTTAATAATTGTTTATTTAATTGAAATCCTTTAGGTCAATTATCTCTGGGGTCCATTTAATCAATATGATTTTATGATTCCCTCTTTTCTTTTCTTCTCACTATTCCTCTGCCTTGGGGACCATGAATGCTCAAGGGTGAAGACAATTTAAGATGTCTTAGAACTTGGATAAGAAAAAAAAATTGCATCTTTATTTCCACTAAACTCTAACTGAAAATTAGTATTTCTTTTAATTATGAGTGTAGGTGACAAACTATAGTAGTACTGACAGTACCTGTAAATGTAACCAATAAAAATCACAGATTTTTTTCTATCAATATAGTTTTGTACCACTACTGATATCAATACATCACTACTTCAAAATCATTCTATTATAAGACCTACAATCTACATCACATATTGCTTACAGATATTTATTTAACCTAACTGGTCATCAATCAGGCAATTTTGCATCTAGTAATCATTCAGTTACCAAACACAAAAGTCTCCTGTTCTTAAATGGGTGGCCAGGACATGTACATTACTTTCTAGTACTCCCTATCCAGAATTGTTCATTGGTAGATATACAGAAGGAGGTGAATAATCTTCGTTGTTTGTTCAAGTTTTGAAAAACTGAAAAATTCAAGTAAAAATATTTAACTCTCCACAAGATAGCCCATGTGCCTTTTGTAACATGAGAAAGTGTGGGACTTGTGAGTGAAGACTAGGCAAGTTCAAACACGTCTGATGGTTAAAGTGTGCTATTTAAAGGAACTTCTTATTGTTAGTAATGGATTGCACAGGGCCATAAAGAGTATTATATTCAGTGTGTAAGTAGAGAGGTTCCTTCTTTTATCCATTTTTCTTTTTATACTTCCTTTTCGTCCACTGTATCTTATGAAGTAAAGGCACATACCCTCAGAATGCTGTCCAACTGCTGTTCATATTTTATCACTATTATAATGATGATGATGTGAAAACACTGTGAATTTTACAAGTAACTTCTCGAGAAAACTGTGAATGATATCAGAAATGAAAACCATCATTTCTAGGAGAGTGCAGAAGGCTATCCAGTTCTATGTGTGACAATAGACAAATTCTAGGATGGGACTTCTGAACTATGTTGAGATACAAGTGTCTGTCAGAGGCTAAAAGTCATTAAAAGTGTTAAAACTTTGGAAAAGTTGTGGGATTTTCCTTATTCCACTTTTCATATAAATTTTGTCTTATACTTTAGCATATAAATTACTTATTTCCATGTAGATCTTATCAAATATATAAATTAAAACTACCAGAAATTGTTCAAAAATATCAATTAAATATTTTATTTTAGCTTTATTTTATTATATAATACATTACATATTTTTGGATTATTACAGTTTGGGGTTTCTTGAATGTGGCAGTGTATCGTAGGCACAACCCTGCTGGTGTGAAAGCATCTATTTCTGACTTGAATTGGTGAGCCCCTCTTTCAGTAGCCTGGTGGCTTCTGCCTCCTGGGTACCCATTGGTGCTGAACTTATCATGGACAGCTTTAGCTCTGTGGTAACTTGGAACTCCAGAACTCAAGAGATCTACTGGTCAGCCTCCCTAGTAACAAGGACTACAGGTACATACCACAGTTTCTAGTTTTATTTTATAATTTTTACAGTCAATTTAAGTTGAAGTGTGGAATAAAAGGAAGTGTAAAGAAGACTTTATATTATAGCATTTTGTTTGCATTAATAAATCCAAAGAAACACAATAACTACAGTGATTTTTGTGCTGGAAAATTTTTGAATGAAGTCAGCAAAACTGAAAGAGTGTCTCATCCCTGTTCATGTTGAAAATACATTTAATGATGTTGGAGGAGGTTGTATGGAGAATACTCAATTCAAGAGTTGGGATACTTCCAAAATTTGGATTTATGGCTACTTTCCAAAAACCTTTCTTGACTAGGCATCTTATAGGGGGGCGGAGCCAAGATGGCAGAGTAGAAAAACTCACATTTGCTAGCTCCGAATCCACAGCCCATAGATTTCCTGTAAAAAGAACTCCTGACAAATTCTGGAACAGTAGAAGCCGCGCAGCAACATAGTGAAGGAGATTTCCGTTGCAGAGAGCCCTGAAAAACCGACCGCAAAGGTACCCTGGACGGGAGCGGAGCCCTGCCCTGCGGAGCGCTCCCCTCCCCCTGCCCCGGCCACATGGCACTGAGAGGAGCCAGCAGACCCAAGCAGGCGTCAGGGACCTGAATCTCCGGTGGCCGCGAAGGGCCCTTCACCCACAGATGCACAGGTCAGTGAGAGAGACAGACTGAGAGGGGAGCGGGGTATCTCCGGGACTCGGACCCCCTCAGGAGGTGGCCGCTGTGGCAGAGGCAAAGGTCGCTTGGCCAGAGGCCCGCAGAGCAGGCAGGAGCTCCACCCCAGCTCCATTACAAAAGATCTCTGCATAAACCCCCTGAGGGAACTGAGCCTGACAGGCGGCCCTGCCCCCACCTGAGAACCAGCAGATAAGTTCCCATTGAAGAGCAGTCAGGCCTGCCGCCAAAAGCCTTGAGGCTGGGGAGCAGCATTTGAATCCCAGACCCCAAGCACTAGCTCAGGGGGACCTAGGCCTGGGGTGGAGAAGACTCTCAGAAGTCAAGTAACTGGCTGGGAAAATGCCCAGAAAAGGGAAAAAAACTAAGACCATAGATGGTTATTTTCTTGAGAAGATGATTCCTCCATTCCTCTCTGACAACGACGAAGA
>CM053772.1:242867065-242928662 GCA_028658325.1 Potorous gilbertii | reverse complement strand
AAAAAAAAAAAAAAAAAAAAAAAAAAGAAAACCATTAGTGAGGAGGAATTCACTGGCTCCTGGGGCAGCTCTTTCTATATTTTGTAACTCTCACTGCTAATAAGTTTTCTCTTACTGGAAATATTCATATGCAGCTTCCACCAACACCAAAGCATTGCTTTCTGAAATGAGAATCCAACCTGGATTCAGGTTGCCCATCTCTGACCTCTTCACATCAGAAACTTCCCCCACTATTCTGAAAAACTTTTCCAGATCTGACCCACCTTGAATTGCCAATTCCTGCCTCCTGTCCAAACTGCCTGCAGTGAGTGAGACCTCATAGTACACGATACTACCGCCAGCCACAAGTTTGGGTTTTGACCATAGTGCCTCTTCTTTAATGGAACTTGCTCCAATCACTAATAAGCTGCTTGGACTCCTTCCTAAATGATTTCCACACTTATACCCTCATCATACACTGCCCATTCCAATGATTGAGAGCCGCTGGCTTACCGTATAAACCCTGCTCCCATTCCCATCAATCCTACCTCCTAATTGTCCAACTCCAGACCTTGGCACCCTTTTACTGTGCTCTTTGGAACTCCTGCTCCTTAATGAATAAACTTGCTGAACATTGTTAAACCTTTTCCTTTCTCCTGTCTTTTGGTTTTATTAGACCATTTTTATTATTTGGTTTTATTTATTGGACTAGCTGGCCTCTTTTCTCTTTTCTCATGGCAACCCATCCTCCACTCAGCCACCAAATTGATTTTCCTGAAGCTCAAATCTGACTATGTTACTCCCCCTACTCAAGAACCTCCAGTGACTTCCTATTGTCTCCACGATCAAATGCAAAATACTGTGGTTGGCATTCAAAGCCTTTCATAATATAGCCCCCTTCTACTTTTTCAGTCTTCAAAAAATATTTATTTTTAACATTCTTTTCTTTTTTTTCTGTGAAGTTCCAGATTCTCTCCTCCTTTCCCGCCTCTCCCCACGCACTGAGAAGGCAAACCGTGTGATATTAGTTGTACATGTGAAATCATGCAAAATGTATTTCCACATTAGCCATATTGCAGAAAGCAAACTAAAATACAATAAAGTGAGAAAATTCTACTTTCATTTGCATTCCAAGTTCATCAGTTCTCTCTGTGGAGGTGGATAGCCTTTTTTCATCATGAGTCTTTTGGAACTGTCCTGAATCACTGTATTGATCAGAGCAGCCAAGTCTTTCATAGCTGATCATCATTACATTCATGTTAATGATCTCCATGTTCTCATTTCAGTTTGCATGAGTTCATATATGTCTTGCCATGTTTCTCTGAAACTACCTCCCTCATCATTTCTTATTACACAATGGTACTCCACAATCAGATACCACAACTTGTTTAGCCATTCTCCAATTTATGAGCAATCTCTTCAATTCTCAAATCTTTGTTACCACAAAAAGAGCTGCTACAAATATTTTTGCACAAATAGGTCCTTCTCCTTTTCCTTTGATTTTTTTTTTTTGGAATACAGACCTGGTAGTGGTATTGCTGGATCAAAGGTTATGCACAGTTTTATAGCTCTTTGTGCATAGTTCCTGATTGTTCTCCAGAATGGTTAGATCAGTCACCACTCTACCACTAGTTCATTAATGGACCTATTTTCCCTCATCTCCTCCAGCATTTGTCATTTCTGATAGGTATGAGGTGATACTTCAGAGTTGCTTTAATTTGCCTTTTTCTAGTTAATAGTGATTTAGAGCATTTTTTTGTATGACTTTTAATAGTTTTGATTTCTTCTTCTGAAAGTTAACTGTTCATATCCCTTAATTATTTATCAATTGGGAAATGGCTCTTATTTTTATAAATTTGACTCACTTTATGTTTGAGAAATGAGGCCTTTATCAGAGAAACTTGCAAGTTTTCTTGATATTACCTCATTGTCTATAGTACCCTTGAGCAAAAGGGAGTTTCCCTGATATCTCTTTTAATTATGTTTAATTTTGCTACTGTTTTGTCTGAAAGCATGTTTGCCAGCCGTTCCTGCCCTCTTCACTTCAGCTGAAACGTAATAGACTTTGCTCCAGCCCTTCATTTCAATACTGTGTGTGTCTTTCCCAAGTATGTCTCTCGTACGCACCATATTGTTGGATTCTGGTTTCCGGTTCATTCTGCTATATCCTCTTCCCTTCTATGGGTTAGCTTATCCTGTTCACACTCTCAGTTATTATCACTAATTGTGCATTTTCCTCTGTTTGTCCTCTCCATCTCTCTTTTTATCCTATCCCTCTTCAAAGTGTATCTTGCTTGTGATCACTGCCTCACACTATCTGTCTTTTTCCTTATTGTCTCTCCTTCCCCCAACTATATCTCTTATCCCTTCCTCCCCACCATTTCCCTATTGGGTAAGATAGATTTCTATACTCAGCTGTGTGTGTGTGTGTACACTTCCTTCTTTGACCTGATTCTAATGAGAATGAGGTCCAAGCATTACCTACTACCTTTTCCCCATTTCCTGGTCTATAACAAAAGCTCTTCCTTGCACACTTTTACGTGAGAAAATTTGCCCCACTCTATCTTTTCCTTCCCCCTTCTCACAGTGCATTCCAACATAATAGGTTCATTTCCATTCCTTCTGCATGTGCATATTCCCTATGACTGTGTGTGTGCATATGTCTATATCCATGCTTAATAATGGCAGGACTTAGTGTCTGACATGCAATGAGAACTTAATCAGCTCTCACTCTGACCTGGCATCCCTAGTCACCTTTCAGGTATTGGTTGCTCTTTCACTTATTACCCTCCTGCCCTCACACACATATTCACTGGTCACCACAGGAAAGGCAGGACACTCCTCACTTCCTATTGCCACTTTGGGATTCTTCTGCTATCATCACCCAGCAACCTCTCCTTTGAGATTCACACCATTCAAATTTATTGTCCAGTCCAGAGAATAATGGTTGCAACCTATTTGCCCCCAGAATATTCTCCTTCAATTCTCACTGAATTCACTGTCTGGCTCAGCCTTTCTCTCTTCCTCAACTCACACCCTCATATTAAGAGACCAACATATACCTTGTTACTCCCTCAGTTCACCCTAATTTCCAGTTCTTCAGTTCACTTAATCCCCATGACACACTCCTCCACACTATCTCAGGCGCACATGTAGATAATTGCATTCTTGATCTTGCCATCATTCACAGGTTTACAATTCCAATTAATTCTCAGATTCCTTTATCTGACCATATTCTTTCAACATTCCATCTTTTCCTCTACCTTATGACTCTTAATCCTGTTCTTCATCCTCACCATTTGGTCTTCCCACCATATCGACTTCTCCTCTCTAGACAATCTCCAACTAATAAGAACCATGGTAATAAGAATAGTTATTATTTATTATTATAATTTATATAGCACCTACTATGTGTTGGACATTATTCTAAGCCCTGGGAAGGCAAAAAGAGGCAAAGGACAGTTTTTGCCCTCAAGGAGCTCACAATCTAATGTTAAGTGACTTGCTCACTGAATTTGAACTCAGGGCTTCCTAACTCTGGGTCCAGCACTCTATTCACTGCACAACCTAGCCCACTCAATCAATGATATGCTTCCAAAAATACAGGGGCTGGAACTGAACAAAATATTCCAGATGTGGTCTCACCAGGGCAGGGTACAGAGGAACTATCATCTCCCGAGTACTGTACAATTTTGCCTCAAAATGTAGCCTAAGATTGTATTAAATTTTATTGTTGACTCAATCTGACCTTGCCATCCACTAAGATGTCTAGAGCTTCTTCAAGTCAGCTGCTACCTATGCAATCCCCCAATCTTGTACTTTGAAAGCTGATTTTTCCCTCCTCATCTTTCTGGGATGAGGTCCTGTTCATCATGTTCATCATGATGTCCCTGGTCATCCTGCAACTAGTTCACTGCTTTCATCCCTCCAGAAGTTAATAACAACAATTCTACATTTATGGAATAATTCAAAATTTACAAAATGCTTTGCCCTTAGCCCCTACAGGAAAGGCCATTAGCACCTCGAGCTAAGCTACTCCTCTGCTCTAGTCTTCTTCATACAATGTAAAGCCAGATCTCTTCCCACTGTACCATACTATTTCCAGTCATGACTGTGAATTCAGTGTCACTCAGGGACAATGCAGAGATAGCCCCTGCCTCTTGAAAGACTTGTAAGGTGGTGAGAGGGCGGACATTGGAGTAAAGAAGGCCTGGGTTCCGTCCAGGATGCTTGCAAGTTGACTCTAGGGAAGCTGCTTAATCTCTTTGAGCCTCCATTTTCCTCATTTGTAAAGATAAGGGAGCTGAGCTCAGTAGCATCTAAGATCCCATGATCCTATGGTTGCTTAAGGACCTTTAAATACAGTTGGGAAGAAAAGAAAAATGTGCATCAAGCAATTAGAGAACAATACAAGGCAATATATAATTAAATCCTACTCATGTGTTCAGGACATAAAAGTGCTACCTGGTAAGGATGAGCAATCTCCAGCCCAGTCTGGGTTTGGCCTTTGGATTCATTTTACTCAGTAGCAAGTTTTTCTGGAGTTACGAGGTGTCGTTCCCCACAGTTCCAAGCCATAAATACCTGTTTGTATCTGAAGGAACATTCTGGAGCCATGCCCAGGGACTGACATCCTAAAACAGAAGCCTGGTGCCTTCCTCTGAATAAACATGGTTGGAGAAGTAGGAGCACATATAAAGCAAATTACAACAGCTAGAATTTTTCGGTAGTGGAAATAGACATGAGGTTGATCGCTGGTGGCACTAAATTAGCAATGGAGACTGGGGAGCTCTGGGGAAGACATGGAGCCTGTGAAGGGCTGGGCATAGGTTGAAGGGAAAGAGACTTTGGCTGGCAGGCTGAGGCAGAAAGACGAACATGGGGGTTGTAAACTGCAAATATGAGTGTGCCTGAGATGTTGGCTTGTAGTAGGAGAGGCTCACTGAAGTGAGAATGCTTAAAGGGAGTCAGTTTGAGCCACTGGGAGAGACTGAAGCACAAGACATAACACTTTTGGAAAGACGAAGAGAGGACACCAGAAATCTAAGGTGGGCAACAGCAGCAGGGAATGTAGGAAATGCTAGTGCTTTTTCTCTCCTTTCTTCTCTTTCAGCCTCCTTTCTCTCCCTCTCTCCTTCATTCTTTCCTTCTTTTCTCAGTCTCCTCTGTCCAGTTTCGCAGTTCTTTAGTCCCCTTTTCTCCTTCTCTTAATTAGCCAAAATTAGAGCCAAAGTATATATTTATGTATATAGATGGATATTGGTTGCATTTATTAAATAAGCTTGCATATTTGTTTTTCATATTTTTTAAATTAATAAATTTAATTTATTTATAATAATAAATATATTTGCTATGTAATTTATATATAATTATATATACATATTATATATATATATAATTTTATATAAATAATAAATTTAAGCAAAATATTCCAAATTCCTGCTTTAAGAGCTTTAAGAAGAGAATAATAAGTTATAAATTGGTTTGAAACCATAATTTATTTTGATTATTTTTTTTAAGAACAGAACTATGATTTTATTGGAGTTGGCAATTCTCAATGAAGAATCTCCCTCCACCATCCTCTGAACAAGCATCCTCTCTACAAATTGCCCAAGGAACTTAAAGATGACTCTCCCAGGGTCATACAGCCAGTCAAGGACAGAACTTATACCCAAGTCATCCTAATACTACGCCAGCTTTCTATCCACTATCACCTTGCCTCTCCAGGACTGGGAATGAAAGTTTATAATTATGTATGTACGTTATAAATCATTACCCCTAATTGGATTTTGGAGGGTCAATCAGTGACTCTGTCACTCCTAATTCTGATATTCAAAAAGGGGGAGATAAGCATGAAAGGATCTAAAGAAAGGCCAGATGGTTGCTCTTCTGTTATATAAATGGATTAAACTTTCCCTTGACTTTGACCTCAGTTGGGTCATCTGTGCTTCATGAACTGTGTGCAGGCATCAAGTGATTGAAGGATGCTCTAGATGCCCTCTGGCTAGTGGGGAAGATGCTACCCTGAAAGGGCTCTCTCCTCTTACACAAAATCACTTAGTCTAAAGGGACTAGGAGGTCTCCAAAGAAGCAGCCAGTTTGACATATGACCAGATTTCTCCTGAGGAACAAGAATTCCCCTGACAGGCTAGAAAGTAGGCTAGAAGGCAGGGAGCCCAATGCCCACATCTGAATATTCAAGAGATTGACATCTCGTGTGTTACCATTACAGGAGGAAGAGCACATTGGCATTCACTACAGACAAGCCATATGTTGTTGATAGTATTGTCATTCATATCAGAGGTTTCATGAACATTCCCTGAAAAGCCAATTCTGCCATGGAGAATTTGGAGAAAATTGAAGAATTGTATATAAACTGGTACAGAGCAAAATAAACAGAACCAGTACAACAGTCTACACAGTGACCAAAGTAATGTAAAGGAAAACAGCACAAACACCTTGGAACTCTGATTGATGTGATTAATCAATCTTGACTCCAGAGTACAGATGTGGAATGAGGCATACTTTGTTGGGCACAATGTTTTACTTGGTTTTTAAATGTCACCTATAGATCAATACTACAGTTCTTCTCATATTGAGGTCCCACTAAGGCAAATCACTGTTTCATTTGTTTTGCTTAACTATATTCCTTTGTTACACAACAGCGTTCAATTGCAGGGTTTAGAGGAAGGGAAGAATTTTAAGAAGTGACAGTGCTAATAGAAAACAATCAATAGAATATTTTAAAAATCATTGAAAAAAATCAACTCAGTAACCATTTATTGTGTTTGCACTAAAGGTAAGGCCCTATGGTAGGCATTGAGAGTCAGAGTGGGGAGGAGGGAAGGGGAAGAGATTCAAAGTATAAGATTTAATCTCTGTTCTCAAGTATTTTCCATTTACTGGGGAAGAGAGGGCTGTCACACAAATAATTACAAGTGCAGCCTTTATAAACTTTGGGGTATTTATTTTAACTCCCCCCTCCCATTGAGGAATTGGGTCCCCAGAGGGCTTGTGGCTATGTCTCTCCTCCCCTACTCCTCTGGGAGTTCTAGAGGTCAGTTTACTTATTCCAGGGTGTTGTTGCCAATGCTAACAGCCAATTGACATCTCCACTACATTGCTGATTGACCCAGAGACTGGTGCTCTGGTATCATTTAAACAATTAATATCAACTACCTTTTACAATGGGATTTTTACTAAGACAATTTAGCAAGGACAAAAGTGAAAAAACCCTTCCCTCAACCAGGACACTCTCTCCCTGCTTTTCACTGTAGGCTTTTTAAATACAAAGTGGCTGCTACATAGTATTTACCCCACTAAATTCACTTTCACTGTTCTTAACTAATGCTAGGCTGTCACCCAAACGTGAGTTATTATTCCCTTGATGGAGACTTTGATCAACATCTGCCAGCTTATATTTGACACATAGGTTACGATCCTCATTTTTCTTGCCTCCAGTCATATCTTCCCATATTGAGGCATTCTAGCAAACTTGGCTTCCTGAGAAATTAGCCCTACTCTAATGATCCATGATTTTATTAGCAATCCCCTCTCAGTTAGGCCTGAGTCACTCCCTGTTAGTTTCTGTGGCAATGACAAGAAGGGTTAGTCACTTTTTAAGCAGTTGCAGTGGAGGTATACATGACAGCATCCCCAGATCTCAGAGGTGGAAGGGACCTTGGAAGAGAAGAGGGGACTTAAAGTATATATTGGAGGCTCTCTTCAAGTATTTGAAGGGTAGCATGCTTAACCCTATGAAGCAGAATCAGAAGCATTGACTCCAAGCTGAATAGAGGAAGATCTTGGCTTGATGTAAGAAAAATCTTTCTAGCAATTATGTGTGTGAAAGTAGACTGTGGTACCTCAGGAAGGAGTGACTTCCCTTTCATTAGAAGTCTTTAAATAGAAGCTGGATGAACCTTGGTCAGGTATGTAAAGGGGGTTCTCACTGGACTAGATGACCAAGTAAATGTTTCAGCATTTATTGCAGTTAAGTTCCATAAAACTAAATTTGGGTCATGATTTTAACCTACTGAAATCATGTGGGGTCCTAACTTTGGTAACCAGCATTTACCTATATTTCTGTTTTGTGTCTTCAAATTTGACAAGGACACCATTTAGCCATGTCATCCCTCAAATCACAGTTTAAAAAAGTCAAACAGCATAGACCCAAGCAGAGAGTCCTGGATTAGAAGTCTCCTGCTAAATCAATCTGTATAATTAATTATAAAAATTAAATTATAATTAATGATTATTCTTTGCATTCAGTTTTTCAATCATTTCTCAGTTCCCTTTAGTATCATCTAGCCCACGTTTCTGCATTTTATTCACTGTAGAACAAAAGATTTTGTCAAATATTCTGCTGAGATTCAAGCATACTATGTCTTCGACATTTCCAAGATCTAGTAGTACTGTACCCTCCCCAGAAGAGAGAAAGGAAGGAAGGAAGGAAGGAAAGAAGGAAGGAAGAAACAGAAAGGAATGAATTAAATTAATTTGACATGACATCAGCCAAGTTGATTTTTACTATCTCTTTTCTAAATGTTCACAAACCATCTTGTTAGAAACAGGTTCTAGAATTGTGCTAGGCGTGGAGACCAATATAATCTGAAGAAGGTCCTGCCCTCTTTACACTTTTGAATATCAGAACATTTGTCCTTCTCTGGTCCTATATCAAATCTCCTTCTCCACACAGTTTCTTAAAGATGACTGAGACAGCTCAGCAGTCAAACCCAATAGCTCTTCCTTCATGTGCTGTATCTTCCATTGGTGACCATTATAAAAACTGTGACCAGGAGAAACATCCCAAGATTAGGAGCAAGAAAAAACAAGAGGTGGCCTTATTCTTCAAAATAGGAAATCTTTAAACCGAAGGTCTATGACCTTTTCCTTCCCCTTTCTCACACACACACACACACATACACACGCACACACACACGCACAAAATAAAACAAAAAACACTAGGATTTTTTTATTTAAAAAACTTTATTGATAGCTTTTCTTTTTATGTCACTTTTATTTCTTTCTGTCTCCTCTTCCCTACAAAGAGGATCATCACTTATAAGACCTATTTTAAAGGAAATATGGGGGGATAACTATCCAATAAAACTAACCAACACATCGTTTGAGTAAGTCTAATGCTCTTTGCAATGTCCCCTACCTCTGCAAAGAAGAAAGGGAGGTATACTATTTTATCTGACCTCTATGGCCATTATAATTGCATAGCCATGTTTCATTTGCTTTTTTGATCATTTTCATTTATACTGTTGTAGACACTGAATATATCATTTTCCTCGTTATGCCTTTTCTCCTCTGCATCAGTTGTAATGTCTTCCCATGACTCTTTGAATTCTTCATATTCATAATTTCTTACAGTATGGTAATATTCCATTACATTCATGAACCATGAATTTATTTAGTCATTCCCCCAAAAACAAGGATATATTTTGTTTTTCAGTATTTACTACTATAAAAAGGGCTATCTTGAATGTTTTAGTTTCTATGGGATCTTTTAGTCTTTGACCTTTCTGGAGCATACACATAGCAGTACAATCTCTGGATCAAATGATAATATATGGACATTATAGTCACTTTCTTAGCATAATCTAAGAAGCATTTTTTAAAGCAAAGGTGCTAAACAAATGCCAGAGGTGCATTGCATCCCAAACATATCCTAGTCCTAGTCAAACCAGATTACAATATAATTGGGAAATATTTAACAAAATAAATAAGAATACAATAAAACACAGATAATATATTTGAAAATTAAGTCAAGATTTGGTTGACAAGGATCCTTTAGTGACCTCTACCAGTGATTTAAAGAATGATTTGTGAGCACTTGTGCACAGGCAAGGTGTCAATATTGAGTTAAAGTCAATTGGTCTGGGTTGGGAATTCACAGAGGTTTCCTAAAATGCATGTAGTAGCATTGATAAAAGCTGCAAATTAATTTCAAATTCCTGAAGAGAATTGTAGGTTTCTGCTTTGTTAGAGGAATTGTAATACTATGGAGTGGGGGGAAAGGAAGGTCTTTCAGATAAGTAAGTATTTGGCTTAATATGTCACATGAGGGAAAGAGCAATGGACTTGGAGTCAAACGATTAAGGAGACTTTGATTCATGTTCATACCTGATATTTATTAGTTGTGTCATTTTACCATTCCTGGGATTAATTTCTCTCACCTGTAAAATGGGGGGAGGGGGAACTAAATGACCTCCGTGATTCCTTGAGACTTCAACATTCTATGATTCTATGGAATTCAATTTGTTTTTATTCAATTCCTGAAGAAGTGCTTGTTCTACAGTTAGCCCTGCTCCTTTGGGCATGCTGGAATGAATTTAAAGTCAAGAGACTTAGATTTGAATCCAAGCTTTGCCACTTACTAGCTCCATGACCTTGGGCAAGTCACCAATCTTCTCTTTGCCTCAGTTTTCTCAGCTATAAAATGGGAAAAATAAAATCTTCATTACCCTTATTATTTTGTGTAGTGACTACCTATGTTTTTCCACAAATACTTCAGAAGAGGATCCATCCAACATTCTGGGGCCTTTCTCTAGATCAGTGGTCTCCAATTTTTTAAAAAAATCATACTCCAATCAATAAAAAAGTTTCGAATATGTCCCTCCAATATGTGAATATTATTTCTACACTATGTGCATGCATTACTGTACCAGTGTTGATTATACAATTTATACAAGCAGAGAAATAAAAAAGAGATGGGATAAAGGTGAAATATTTTTTGATCCTTGAGTCAATAAGGAATCATCAGAATTTGCTGAGTAGGGAAATAGCATGATCAGACTTGCACTTTAGGAAAATTGCTTTGGCAGCAGAACAGATTGGAGATGGAAGAGACAAAGCAGAGAGACCAATTGGAAGACTGTTGGAATGGGTGAAAGGTAATGAGCCTGAATAGAGTTGTTTGGCTTGTGCATGGAGAAAGATGTTGAGATGAGTTTGAGAAGGATAGTAAATAAAAGCTATTTTGTTCATAATATCATTACTAGAGTTGTCAAATTCCTTACCGAAATAAAAATACATGACATTTACAACATTCTGCCATCCTAATTTTTCCCCCAAAGGAAACACACTTATGATGAATTACAGATAACAAACTCATGTTGATTCCTAGAAGTCATCATATTATTTGTAATTTGATACTATGAATCTCTAACTTGTCATATATGAATTAAAATACAGAAAATTCTTTAAGAGACAAAAAGGTTTGGTGAAGAAGAGAAGGGGGAAGAAACCAAGAGGTGGGGGAAGAGATGGAGGAGAAGGAAGAGGAGGGGGGAGGAAGAAGAAAGAGGAGGAAGAGGAAGGAAGAAAGAAAAAGGGAAGGGAGATGAGGAGGAGGAGGACAAAAAAGAAAGGAGGAAAAAGAGAAAGCTTAAGGAAGAAGAAGAGAAACAGGATGAGGAAGAAGATGGAGTAAGAAGAGGAAATTAAAGAAGATAAGGAGAAATAAATAAAAATGAAGAGGAAGAAAAATAGTAGAAGAAAGACGAAAAAGACAAGAATAAAAATATGAACACAAACAAGAAAAAGATGAGGCAATAATTCTAGATTTCAATCTTGTACCATTTATATTGTATCTTTTATATATACATTATATATGTATATATACACATATGTAGGTATATATACCAATTTGTATTATATATTAAGAACTGGCACTGAGCCAAGATGGTGGAGTAGAAAGACACATATACTCTAGCGCTTTCCCCACAACCCATAAAATACCTGTAAAAAATGACTCTCAACAAATACTAGAGCAGCAGAAGTCACAGAACAACAGAGCAAAAGCGGTTTCCAGTGAGAGGTAACCTGGAAGGCCAACAGGAAAGGTCTATCTCACAGGATGCTGACTGGAGCAGAGCCCAGCCCTGGCCATGCAGCTCTAGCAGGAATAGGACCTGAACAGACCTCTGGGGCAGAGTTTTCAGCAGGGAGGATCCCAGATACCTCAACCCATAAGAGACAAAGAAAGCTCCAAAAGTCAGTGTGGGAAGGCTTTCCCAGCTGGGTGAGAGGGGATGGGGTTCCTCCAGCAATAGCCCTAGGTAACAACAACAAAAGCAGCAGCAGACTGCAGGAGCTATGGTGGCCAGGAAGTAACCTGGGTCCATTGTCCAGGCAGCTCAGCTTAAAGCCTCTGGAGGTAGAGAGCAGCTGATCTAAACTTCAGCCCTGCATGATGGCCCTGCCTCCACCCAAAGCTCCAGGGAATTGAGCAGTTGAGTCAAATCTCAGCCTTGAACATAAAACTGGGGAGAGGGGCAATAGGACCATCCTCTTGACAAAGGATTCAGAAGTCAAGTAACTGGCTAGGAAAATGACCCAAAAAGGGGAAAAAAATAAGACCATAAAAGGTTACTTTCTTGATGAACAGGTGTCTCCTCCTATCCTTTCAGATGAGGAAGAACAAGGCATACTGTCAGAGGAAGTCAAGGCCCTTGCCTCCAGGGCCTCCAAAGGGAACTTAAACTGGACTCAGGCAATAGAACAGCTTGAGAAGTGAGTTAGCAGCTTGCTAAAAGAGAATTTAAAAAATGCTGAGGAAAATAACACCTTTAAAAAGAGGCTAACTCAATTGGAAAAAGAAGTCCAAACAGCCACTAAGGAGAAGGAGGCTTTAAAAAGCAGAATTAGCCAAATGGAGGGGAAAGTTCAGAAGCTCATGGAACAAAATAATGCTTTAAAAATTAGAATGGAACAGATGGAAGCTAATGACTTATGAGAAACCAAGAAATAACAAAACAAAACCAAAAGAATGAAAAATGGAACATAATGTGAAATATCTCATTGGAAAAACAACTGACCTGGAAAATAGATCCAGGAGAGACAATTTAAAAATTAAGGGACTACCTGAAAGCCATGATCAAAAAAAGAGCCTAGACATTTTCTTCCATGAAATTATCAAGGGAAACTGTCCTGATATTCTAGAACCAGAGGGCAAAATAAATATTGATAGAATATACCAATCACCTCCTGAAAGAGACCTAAAGAGAGAAACTCCTAGGAATCTTGTGGCCAAATTTTAGAGTTCCCAGGTCAAGGAGAAAATATTGCAAGCAGCTGGAAAGAAACAATTCAAGTATTGTGGAAATACAATCAGGATAACACAGGATCTGGCAGCTTCAACATTAAGGGATTGAAGGACTTGGAGTAGGATATTCCAGAAGTCAAAGGAACTGGGATTAAAACCAAGAATCACCTACCCAGCAAAACTGAGTACAATGATTCAAGGAAATAAATGGTCATTCAATGATACAGAGGACTTTGAAGCATTCATGATGAAAAGACCAGAACTGACGAGAATATTTGACTTTCAAAAACAAGAATCAGGAGAAGCATGAAAAGGTTTGAGCAGCTAACCTCAGTGGAGACTGCTCACTTCTCAATGAAATGGTCCGATTTAATTTTGGATTAAAAAAGCACCATAGACATGTGTCCAAGACAGAGCCCTTCGCTCCATTCTGGCTGTTAGAAAGGTTAGCAAAGAAAACACCCAGAAGGCTGTTGATGAAGTTTTTGAATTCTGCTTTAATGACCATGAGCCTTTTGGAAGGATATCACACAACAAGAGTGATGCAAAGCATGCCCATTGAGACTTTCAGAACCAAGGTCATTATCACTCAAATGTATGAAGACCATGGGGATCATCCTGTGTTCAATAATTACAGTGTGTATGGAGAAAATCAAAAATAACATGTAAGTATGGATCCACATCGAACAGAGGTAAATTCCGTTTGTTGGTCAGAGAAATGAACAGCAAGGCAGAAATGAAACTTTCTTGGAGTTTGGATATTTTTAAGCCTCAAGGCAGAGACTTTTCTTTTGCCTTTTCAGTGGTTAGTATTTGTGATATCACCTTCTTATGGCAAATAGGTGAAATTTGAGTATTTTCTACAAAAAAAAATAGTTGTGATCCCAATCCTAGGGTTCTGCCCTTCCAAAATCAGAACCAATACCTATGAGAAAAGCCTCTATAGTCTTACATAGCATTCTATACTCAAAACAATAAGCATTTATTAAGTGTTTAGTATGAGCCAGGCATTGTGCTACGTGTTATGGATACGAAGACACACACACACACACACACACACATACAAAACACACACAAAGTGTCTGTTCTCAAGAAATTTGTATTCTATTGGAGAAGACAATGTAAGTATGCATAGATAGATAGATAGGTATATATACTTATATGTATACAAATAGGTATAAACGTGAATATATGTATATATACACTCATATATATGTATATATGTATATATACACACCTATATAATAAAAATAATGTTATTATTATTTTTAAAAAGAATCTTTTTAGTTCCCCCTTTTGGGAGAAATCTAGAAACAAGACATAACCTAAGCTATAAGTAAATTTTTCCCAAGTGTTGGAATGATGAAGGGTGGAGTAGGGGGATTAATAAACTGAAGAGTATGAGAAAGGGAAGCCTAATTCCTCTCATGAGAGGCCAGGTTTCCCAGGACTGAACCTGTCTAAACTGCATTCCTGGGTACAAAATTTTCCCAGTTCCTGTGGACCTCTCCTTAAGGTTAGATAAGAAAAATCTGAAAATTGTGCCTTGTATCCACTACAGGTTTTGAACTTTTACACAGAAGCTTTATCACAGTACAAAATTCCTACATGCCATGGAAAGCAGATTTTTCTGGCATGAAAAAGATGCACATTCTGGAAGTCCTATTAAGATGTGGCTTTCTTTGCTTACCTCTAGGTTCTACATGCTAAATTTACCCTAGACCTAGATCTCTTTGGCTCTAGCCCTTGAAGTTTACATTTTCCTGGTTCTAACCTGTTTGAGGGTTTTGAATTATTTGTTTCTAACTTGTGACCTGCTCTTGACCCTGTGAATACCTTCAACGGGAGCATGGTCTTCTTCAGCAACCAAGGACGAACACACATTTAGTTCATAACTTTGATAACCTGATTCCAAACTCCCAGCTTTTGACCATTGACTTCCAGTTACTCATCCAGGTCTACCTCCATCCTATACCTTGCCCACCTTGGGTACAGGCCCAACCTTGCCCCAGGTCTCTTAGACTTAGCCCTTTGCCCATTTTCCAAAAGTCATTGTCACCCATGACCTGGTATGAAAACACACTCAAATTCCTTTTCTTTCATTCTTGCTTTAATTTGGATCTCATTTTCTGTAAGTTTACTCATAAAGTCTAGTTTAATAGAATTCCTGAAACTATGTTACCAAAGAGTTTCCTTTATTTTTGTTATTATAGAAATCATTTTATTTTTATTATATAAAATCAGATCCGTCTTTGAATAGTTTATTTTTTTAATTTCTTAATTATTCTTATATCAAAAGAGACCTAAAGACACCTACCTAGTAAGCACGCCATGATGAAATCACTGAATTTGTAGCAACAAACCATACAGCAAATATAAATTCCTAAAGCAGCAATCAAAGTTGAAGAAGGTACTAAGCCAAGTGGGCTCTCCCTCAGTGGATCAAATGACAGAGATGCACAAAGTCTAGAGGGGAAAAAGTGATAAATACACAGTATATTCTGGATATACTTGACAAACAGAGAAATAAAAAAATGGTGGGAGCTAGTGACTTAGAATCAAAATTGTACAGGAACCTAAGGACAGCAACAGGACTGCGTGTTATCAGTGTACCTTTTATCCAAAAGAAGGTTTAGAGAAAAGGATATGGGAACTAAAGACTCGAGTGTCATATCTTTTCTGGTGAAGCTGAAAGAATCTCTAGTAAAAGATAAGATTTTTGAACTAGTAAACAAATGTAATCTGTTGGGAGAAAGACTACCTTCTTCTTAGAAAGGAAAATCATGCCTAAGGGGGAAAAACTTGTAGGAAAGGAAAGATCAATAGATTTAATTTAATTAGACTTTGTTGTTGTTGTTTCTAATCTACATATCAGCTATGTGGCACAGTGGACAGATTGCTGGATCTCGAGTCAGGAAGATCGGAATTTAAATTTGGCTTCCAACATTTACTAGCTCTCTGACCCTGGGTAAGTGATCCAGGCAAGTCACTTAACCTTGTTTGCCTCAGTTTCCTTATCTATAAAATGAGCTGGAGAAGAAATGGCAAACCACTCCAGTATCGCTGCCAAGAAAACTCAAAAAAGGGGTCATGAAGTTGACCACTACTGAAACAACTAAACAACCACAACAAAGACCATTATCAGAAAATGTTTCTTATAGATTGGGAATTGTTTTAGACATACTAAATGAAACAAGAAGTAGCATTCTAGGGAAATATGGACATTTCCCTGGAAGGAGAGATATACACAATAAATATAAACACTACCCTCCCCATAATGACTACTAGGATCAATCTCAGTTTTAAAATTTACCAATGACCAGGAATGAGCATGGAATCTCTACATATGTAGATGGCTCCTACTCATTCCAGGAAATAAAATGTCAAATCAGTGAGTATAAGCTAAAAGAGGATATCATGAGCCTGTGTAACAAGCCATCTCAGTCCTACTTTGAATCCTCTTCATGTCTTGGAGTTCTCAAAGACTGAAAAAAATAGGAAGAGTTGTAAAGAAGTTTAAATGCCAAATGGAGGAGATATTTGATCCTAGAGGTAAATGAGATCTGTTATAGTACATTGAATAGGGGGGCAGGAATATTTTAGTCAGAACTGAGCTTTGAAAACATTTTGTCAACCCTATGAAAGATGGACTGGCATGGAAAGAGACTTGAGGCAAGGAGTCCAGTTAGAAGGATGTTACAATAGTACAAGAAGTTATAACAGCCTGAAGTAGGGTACTGCCTGTGTGAAAGAATAGAAAGGAAAATATGCAAGAGATGCTATGAAGAAAGAGATTACAAGATTTGGAAAGCGGTTAGATATAGGGGGTGAGTGGTGGATAACACAGAGATATAGAGCCTGGGTCATCAAAAGGATGGCACTGCCCTTGACAATAGGGAAGTTAAGAAGTGGATTTGGGGGAAAAGATAATGAATACTGTTTTGGACATATTGAGTTTCAGAGGTTTATGAGACAGCCTGCTCAAAATGCCCAATAGACAATAGGCAATGCTGGCCTGGAGAGAGGTTAGGGCTGATTATATAGACCTGGGAAGCATCAGCACAGAGATGATCACGGAACCTCTGGGAGGTGAGGAGATCCAGCTGAGGGGTCACCCATGGAGAGAACAGAGAGGAAGGAAAAGAAGACCCAGGAGAGAGCCTTGGGGGAAAACCACAGTTGGTGGGCCTGACACAGATATGGCAAGGTAAACAGAGAAGATATTACACAGGCCAGAAGAGGACCAAGAAAGAGGGCAATCAATGATTATACAATTATGAGTTCTGTGCCGTAGGCAAGAATCTAACAGAAATGCTGTTCATCATAAAATCACAGGTTTTCAGAATTGGAGTGGACCTCAGGGAGTCATCTGGTGCCACCCAGGCCTGAAGAAAAATGCTCTTGACAACATCCCTGCTAAGTGATCATCTGTCCTTTCCATAAAGCCTTCCAATGAAGAGGAACTCATTAGTTCCCTAGGCAAGAAATTTCACTTCAGCATAGCTTCAGTTGGCAGGAATTTTTCTTTACCTCGAGCTGAAATTTGCCACTTTGCAACTTATACCCATTGCTTCCAATGCTGACCCCTGGAAACAAGTGTACTCCCTTTTATATATGACAAGTCTTCAGTTAATATAGTTAATATTTGAGTATGGTAATCAAGCCTCTCTCCAAGCTAAACATCTCCACTTCTTGCAGCTTTATCCTTACATGGTATGAATTCAAGACCTTTCACCATTCTGGTTTTCCTCCTCTGGGCATTCTTTTTGTTGATGTCAATACTAAAAAAGTATGGCACTCAGATCTGAACACTGTACTCCAGATATGGGGAATTGTTCCAATGTCTTTCTGTGGTTGATTCAAAATACCCGGTCATTGCTGGGTATCATGAGGAATGTCATTGTAAACTACACAAACAACATTCTCTTACACTTATGTTTTATAAAGCAAATACTTGTGTCTAGAATACTAAGTACAGCTCTGGTCAACCTGTGGTAACATATAATAGAGCTAAAGGTGGTCTTGAGGGGGACAATTTGGTAAAATTCATGGTGAGTGATGAAAATTCAAATTCCAACTCACCAAACATTAATTAAATACACATATAATATTATAAAAGGTCTAGTTGAACACTCTCCTTCCTTCCTCAGTGATTTCAGTGCCTGATGATATGTGGTTTTTTTCTCCTCTCCAACTCCTGCCTTCATTCTGGGGACTTTCAACAAGCATAGTGATTCTCCCTCAAGTACCCTAAGTTCCCAGTTTCTCAATATACTTAATGCTCATGACTTATTCCTCTATTCTACCTCCACTGCACAAATATATGACCATATACTTGCTCAGGGGTAGGGAACCCATATCTTCAAGGTCACATGTGGACCTTGAGGTCCTCAAGTGCAGCCCCTTGACTGAATCCAAACTTCACAGAACAAATACCCTTAATAAAAGGGTCTGTTCTGTAAAATTTGAACTCAATTAAAAGGTCACACCCAAGGACCCAGAAGGCCACATGTGGCCTCAAGGCTGCAGGTTCCCCACTCCTGGACTGGATCTTGCTGTAACTCACAAATGTCCCACTTCCATGTTCCTGAACTCTGAAACATCTTTATCTCATTTTTTGTCATTCCATCTCCTCTTTTGTCTTTTGTCGCCTAACTCTGTTCTTAATATTTACCTGACCTCCAGTCCTGCCACCTCTTAGTTCTTTCCCAAACCATCACCCCTGCACTGGCTACACTCTCCTCTCTTCCCCTTCTTGATCTCTTAGTGAACCAGTTAAACTCTACCTTGAATCCCTCACCCTCTTGTCTTACTGCTGATCATGCCCTGCCCAGCCCCAAACTTGAATCATTCCCACCATCTCTTGCCTTCACTCTTATTCTTGGGCTGCTGACTTGAGCTAGAAAAAAAATCACAAAACTATGCTGACTAAATTCAAATTTACATTACATAATCTTAACTGGGCCTTCACTGGGGCAAGGTAATCTTTTTATACCTCCCTCATTGATTGATTCACTATCCCACTCCACGCAAAGGCTTTTTCATGCCTCCTTAAATTTCCCATGGCTCCCTATCTCTCCACCCTCTCAGCTGAAAATCTCGTCTCATATTTCACAGAAAAAGACTTTGGGCCATTTTACAAGAGCTCCCTCTTATCTCTTCCTCATCTCATACCATGCAGATGCTAGTTCCCACCATCTCCTCCTTCACCTCTGTGTCACACAAAAATGTGACTTTTCTCCTTGCCAAGACAAACTCCTCTACATGTGCATGTGATCCCCTTCCATCCCATCTTCTCCAGCATAATGCCCCTTCTATAATCTCCATTCTGTCACTACCCTTCAATCTCTCCTCATCTACTGTCTGTTTTCCTGTTACCTACAAACATCCTTAAAATAATTCCTGTTACCTACAAACACATCCTTAAAACACATTCCTCCCTATCCTTAGAAAAACTTTCACTTGATTCTTTCATCCTTTCTAGCTTTCATCCTATAGCTCTCCTTTCTTTTGCAGGTTTGTAGTTCCCTCCTTGAAAATCCATCTACATTGGTGCCTCTACTTCCATTCCTCTAACTTCCTTCTTAACTCTACATTCTGGCTTCATATCTCATTATTCAAGTCAAACTGTTCTCTCCAGAACTGATAATTGTCTCGTAAGTGCCAAATCTAAGTGTCTTTTCTCAAACCTCACCCCTGACTTCTCCGCAGACTTTGATGTTGCTGAACACTTTCTTGTTGACATTTTCTTGGTTTTCATGACACTGCTTCCTCCTGATTCTTTTTATTCCTTTATGACCATTCCCTTTCAGTCTCCTTTGCTGCATCTTTATCCAAGCCATGCTTGCTAACCACAGGTATCCCCCAAAGTTAAATCCTGGTTCCTCTTCTTTTGTTTCTCTATACTACTTCATTTGGTGACCTTATAAATTCCTGTGGATTCAATTAACATCAGAAGATGATTTTCAAATCTATTTATTCAGTCTTAGTCTCCTTTGACTTTCAATATTTCATTATCAGCTGCCTATTGGAAATCTCAAATTTCATGCCCTGTAGACATCTTAAAATCAAAACAAACAAAAATAAATTCATTATCTTTCACCCCAAACCTTCCCTTCTTCTAAACATTCCTATTTCTGTCAGGGATACCACCATCCTCCTACTCACCAAGGCTTACAACCTTAGTGTCACCCTTAACTCCTCACTCTCTCTCACCCTCTCCCAATATCCTACCAGCAGTCAAGTCCTGTTAATTTAATCTTTCCAACATCTTGTGCATATGTCCTCTTCTCTCCTCTGATGTTGCCACCAACCCATTCAGTCTCTCATCAATTCACACCTGTAATATTATCATAGCCTTCTGATTAGTTTTCCTGCCTTGTCTCTTCCTACTATAGTCTGTTCTCCACGTGGCTGCCAAAGTGGTCTTACGATGATGCTATTTCCCTACTTAACAAACTCCATTGGCTTTCTCACCTCTAGAATCCAACAGAAAATCTTTTGTTTGACTTTTAAAGTCCAACATAACATAGTCCTTTCCAGTCCTCACCACATGCTCTACAAGCCAGTAGTACTAGCTTCCTTGTTCTTCCTCACATAAGACACTCTTATCTCCATACTGTGCATTTTCATTGGCTCTCTCCCAAGACTGGAATGTACTCCTTCTTGACCTCTGCCTTTTGGCTTCCCTCACTTCCTTCACCTCTGTTAAAACCTTTCATTCTGCAAGAAGCTTTTCCAGGTTCACCTATTAAGAGATCACCTCCTTTAAATTCCGTACATACCATGTCAGTACATAGTTGTTTGCATATTTTCTCCTCCATTAGAATGCGAGCTCCTTGAGGTCAGAGAAAATTCTTTGTCTTTCTTTGTACACTAAATTCTTAGCATAGTGCCAAACATATAATAAGTACTTAATAAATTAGTATTGATTGACTGACTAGATGAGGTCATTATGGCCTTCTTTACCCAATTCTTCAACAGCAGGATTAAAGGGAACCCTTTATTGCTTAAAGAAGTGACTGTTCATGTCCCTATTCAACAATTTTCATTTAGGATGAATCAGAGGAAGTAACTTTTGAATGCGTGGTTTTGGACAGCAGAGAGGATTCACTTAGGGGCTGAGTAGCTCAGAAAGTAGTGTGTTATAAATCTACATAAATGCAAAGAAGGTCTGCAAATGCAAAATGCAAATCACAAATGATGCATCTATGATAGGCTATACCATACAAGAAAACTCTTCAATTTCTTCAGGAGGGGAACTCTTCTCCCTCTCCAACTCACCAATGCAGATCAAAACCAGTGTATGACTTAGTAAATAAATATGGTATTAGGCAAATCATTACCTTCTCTCTGCCTCTTTCCTCATCTGTGAAATAAGGAACAAAGATAAAAAGCCTCTTCCTACATATTAATTGCACAACAAAGAAGACTATTATATTACAGAAAGTGACCTTCAGGGCAAAGACACCGAGAAAGGAAGAGTGAGAATATTTGAAAGTAGGATACTAAGTAGGAAGGGATTTGCAGGAGTCATTTATGGGTAGCCCAGAGATTAAAGAGGGAAGTATAAAGAAAGAAATTATGACACTCTGGGAGAATGATTGCTTAAGTGAAGAAAAAAACCACACGGTGTAATTCTTTACAAAAATAATATGTTCTTGAACAAGACTTTTACTATGGTAGAATCAGATGAAATATGGAAGGCAGCTTGTAAGAAGCAATAGATTTAAAGTCAAAAGTTTGTTGTTGTATAGTTGTGTTTGACTCTGCGATCCCATTTGTGGGTTTTCTTGGAGAAGACACTAGAGTGGTTTGACATTTCCTTCTCAAGTTCATTTTACAGGTGAGGAAACTGAGGCAAACAGGGTTGCACCACTTGCCCATGGTTACACAGCTAGTAAGTATCTGAAGTCAGATTTGAACTCAATTCTCCATAACTCCAGGCCGAGGCACTCTATCCAGTGCACCATCCACCTGCCCCTTAGAATCAAAAGGCCTGAGTTCAAATACTGTCCCACTTCTGTGGTCTTCAGTAAGTCATTTAACTTCTCAAGACCTTAGTTTTCTCATCTGTAAAATGGAGGTGGTTTGTACAGATGAGAACACTGAAGTCTTGAGAAGGTGACCTCTAAGACCCACTGCAACACTAAATCTACATAAAAGTTTAGTGAATTGCCTGGAGTCACAAAGTTTATGTGTGTCTAAGGAGAGATTTGACCTGGGTCTCTCTTACTGCTTGTCCATCACTCTCTGCACTGTTAGGCTTCTTTTATATGGTAGGTTATAAAGGAAAATGAAAAGAGTTTAGGAGTATACCCCAAAGCTCTTCAGAGAAGACAACCTGCCCTAGTCTTCCCCTGGTGCTCCTTGTCAGAGACACTATGTTCCAGGGCTAGATGGGCCATAGATTTGCCTTAGGAATGGACTTTGGATCTTCATGACTCTGGCAGGTGAGTGTTGGGGATTCAGACTTTTGGTTTCTTTAGCATAGGAAGCTCTGGCTCCCTGATATTGATACACATATACATGTATGTGCATATACATATGTGTGTGTATATATATATTCCCTGATAATATATAATTTAAGAGTCCTAGAAAGGTGCCTTCAGAGAGTGGAACTTTAGAAATGGAAGGATTTGCTGCCAGAGAACCACCTGTGACCTCATAAGAGAGGATGGAGAGCTACTTGTTCCTCACAGAAATCACAGAATACAAGAGGTGGGAGGAACATGAGAGATCAGTTTCCAAGACCAATGAAACAAGAGACCAAGGAAAAGAAAAGTGAACAGTGGTATTACATGGTTGACTGGGGCAGGAGAGTTCAGGCATTCTCTTTGTGCTCACTTTGATATAGCATGAAACTTAGGTTGTCCTCCAATAAGGGTCCTTCAGTAATTAGCCAATGTGTGTTCAGGAACTGCCAACTCATTTTCACATTAGCCCAAGTAAGAAGATGACATGCTAGGAATGGCCAGCTCATTATCAAGAAGCCACAATCACAAGGCCTATTTTCAAATAAAGTAACATTAAACCTTTTGAGGTTCTTGGCTGCTTGAAAACCTTTGTGCTTGTTTTTGTACTACTCATGGTCCTCAGTACAGTTACTTAACTCTTCCCTCTCTCCTATCCACCCCATATCCTTTCAGAAGCCAAGTCTGGTCAATTTTATCTCTGAAACATCTCTCTCATCCATTCCATTTCCCCCATTCACATAGCTCCTACTCCATTCAGGATCTTACTCTGTCTTCTCTGGAATTATAGCACTTGTCTCTAATTGGTATCCTTCCCTCTAGTATCTCCTCTCCATAATCCAGCTTTTACATAGCTGTCAAAATATTCCTAAAAAACCGTATCGATCATGGTACTCCCATCCCAACTCACAAATCGTCTATGATTCTCTCTTGCCTTCAGGAAAAAATGCAAAATCATCAGCCTGGAATTGAAAGCTTTCACAGTCTCATCCCTACTTACCTTTCCAGGCCTATTTCATATTATATTCTTTCATGAGCTCTATTCCAGTCCATTTATTGTTCCCTGAATGCAATAACCCATTGCGGGTTCCCAAGTCTTTGCACTGATGATTCCTGATGTCTGCACTGTGGTCCTTCTTCATTTTCTACTTTCAAACTCCCTGGCTTCCCTCAAAGCACAAGTTGAGTTCCATATCAAATGTGGGAATCTTTCCTGATGCCCTTCAGTAGTGAGTGTTTTCTCACTCTTGAAATTAATTTGGTATTACTTTATGTGTATTTTCTATTTACTTATTTGTGCACATGTTGCATCCCACCAACAGACTATAAGAATCTTGAGGGCAGGCAGAGATTGTTAGTCTTGTATCCCCAGCACATATTAGGCACAATAATAATTTATTGAATTGAATTGAATCCAGATATGACAATAACTAAGCACAGGCATGTCTTTTGCTCCAAATGGTCACATGTGTGTCATTGCACTGTTTACAGGCTGTCTGCTTTACAACCATATACATCTTTCACTAGCAAGCAGGAACATGCTAGTTTGTATATTAATTGCTACTTGGAGAAGATTCTCATATTTGACAGTTTTGTATTATGACTTTAGGAATCATTACCTACAAGGGAAAGAGTAACATTTGACCTGGAAATGCAATGATGTTTCTGATCTCTCCTTCTCCCTCTCTTTTCCTAGACAAAATCCGTGAAATAAGAGGCTGATATTTGGCTAGCGTTCTATGACCCAGGAGACCCTGTTCTCTTCTTTAATGGTGTTTGAAGAGGCCCTCAAGGTGCTGTGTATCCCCAAATAGCCTGTCTGCCAGAAATTTGGAAACCTCACAGAGGCTTCCTGCCTCTTTAGTCCTTTGTTAGGAATCCAAATCCCTCCAGGCGGCTGCCAAAGATGAGAGCACCCTGGCAACGCCCTAGTTTGTGCACTGTTTAATAGACATTAATACCCCCAACCAGGGCACTCTGGGCAGATCTCATAATTTTACAGACAAGTTTCAACAATCACATAAATAGATCAGAGTATTTTCCCCAACAATACCTTTGTGGCAGAAAACAGTCAGGGAATGGAATAGGGTGACTATGAGGTGGGAGGACTCAAGAAAAGAGGTGGTGAATTGCATGACTTCCTGGGTGCTTGTTTATTGGAGTTCTTTACAATTTTTCTAAGGGTTCTTTTTGGAAGATTGGGGTGGGATTTCAAGGATATACTCTTTGTTTTTTATTCTTAATGCCCAAGAGGAAGTTTCTAATCTGAGGTGACATAAAATCAGTGAATTAAGATAATTATCCCCCAGACTCAAACTCCAGATGAGAGAGCATTATCAGGAGTCTGAAAATTGAGGTTCTCTCAGTTAACTAATCAATGAGCATTTATTAAAGGCTGCCTATGCTCCAGTTACTGTGCTAGTTGCTGGGGTTACAAAGAAAAAAGAAATAGATCTTGTTCTCAAGGTGCTTCCACTCTATCAAGGGAGGCAATATGTATGTGTATAAATGTATTGAGAATAGATACGAAACAAATACAAAGTGACTAGATACAAGGTAGATAATGAGGGAGAGTGTTCAAAATTGTGGGAAAGGAGTGGCTCAGGAGATGCTTCATGGAGAAAGTGGTGATGAAGCTGCATCTTAGAAGAGGTAAGGAATTCTACGAGGTAGAGATAAGGAAGGAATGCATTCTAGGCATGGAGGAAAGCTGGTGCAAAATCATGGAGATGGGAAATGGAGTTTTGTGTGAAGAACCGAAAGAAGGCTAGTTCATATAGATTTCATGGGGGAAGGGATGAAAAGTAATATATGATTAGGGAAGGAAAATTGATTGTGGCCAGATTGCAAAACCATAACAAAAACCACTATATTTGACAGAAAACCTCAGGCTTTATTGAGTAGGAGAGTGATATGGTAAGACCTAAACTTAAGGAAAATCAACACGGTAACTATATGAAGGATAGATTTTAGTAGGTAGCAACTAGAAGCAGGACAATGAACTACAATGTTATTGCAATAGTCACTATTGCAAGATGAACAAGCTCTGACCTAAGGTGGTGGCTGTGTGAGTGAAGAGAAGGGGATAGAGGCAACAGATATTGTAGAGCTAGAATTCCAAGATTTGGCAATGGATTGGACAAATGGGATGAGGAAGAGTGAGGAATTAAGGATGACACCAAGGTTGCAAGCCTGGAAAACTGAATGAATGACAGAGCCTCAAGAGAAACATGACATTTCAGAAGAGATTATGGGATCAGGGAGTTGAAATATAGGACATCTGGTTTAAAATGTTCAATAAGCAGTTAGTGAGGCAAGACGGTTATCACAAGAGAAAGAATGGCCAGATATATATAGAGAGAGATTTCTTGAGTCATCTGCATAGACTTGATAATTCAATCCATGAGAGCTGATGATGCCAACAAGAAACTGTTGAGAAAGAAGAAGGACAAGGACAAAGCCTTGGAATACACTGATAATTAGGGAGTATGATATGAATGTTGTTGTTTATTTATTTTCAATCTTGTCTGACTCTTCATGACCCCATTTGGGGTTTTCTTGGCAAAGATACTGGAGTAGTTTATCCTTTTCTTCTCCAGCTCACATTTTTCCTCATTTATAGATAAAGAAACTAAGGCAAAGTTAAGTGACTTGCCCAGGGTCACACAGCTAGTAAGTATCTGAGGCCAAATTTGAACTCAGGAAGATGAGTATTCCTGACTCTAGGCTCAACACTCTATCCATTGTACCAACCAGTTGCCCCAAGATATGGATTATGAGCCAGCAAAGGATACTGAAAAGAAGCAGTCAGAGAGATAGGAGAAAAGACAAGAAAGAATAGTGTCATAAAAAGAAGAGAGAGGAAAAAATAACCAAGAGGAAAGAGGTGGTCAACAGTATCAAATGCTTCAGAGAAGTCAAGAAAGATAAGGACAAAGAAAAGAGTCTCAGATGTGATTAAAGGATCATTGGTAACTATGGAAAGAATAGATTAATTTGAGTGATAACACCATAAATCAATTTACAAAACTCAGAGAAGTAAGTGAGAGGAGACAGGGTAGAGTCAATGAGCATATATGGCTTTGTCTGGGAATTTAGTTGAGAGAAAGAGGAGAAACATAGGTTAATGGTTTGAGGGTATGATAGGATCTAGTATAGTTTTTTAGGATGATGTAGACCTTAATATATTCAAAGGCAGCAGGATAGAAACCAGTAGATAGGAACCAGAAGATAGAAGAGGTTGAAGATTAAGGAGTAGACAGAGTTATGAAGGAACAATTTTCTAGAGAAGGTGGAAAGACATGGAATCAAGGCCATTGAAGAGGTAGATAGCTTCAACTTTTTGTCTGACTTTTTGTCTGTTATTTTTCTACTCTCTTATTTATCTTTGAAATGGGGTTGGTGGTAGCAAGAAAAAAAAGCCATCTCATCAAATACTGAAACAAAGGAAGAAAGAGTGGGGAGTGATGTCAAGATCTGAGATTAAAAGGAGAGAGGAAAGGGAGCTCACATGGAATGCCTTTTAATTTTCTCTGTAACATAAGCTCCTCAGTTAAGAGGATAAAGGTAAAGGACAGTATAAAAACATGCCACTAAATTACTAGTGACCTTGGGCACACATAGGATCATAGATTTATAGCTGGAAAGGACTTTAGAGGTCATATAGTCCAACCCTATCATTTTACAGGGGAGGATGCTGAGGACTATGGAGCTTGAAGTGACTTGTTTAAGGAACATAGACAGGAAGCAATAGCTTTACCCACTTTATGTCTCAGTTTCCTTCTCTTAAAAATAAAGGTGTTTGGTTAAATGATCTCAAGGGGCTTATGCCTGAAGTTAAGATATATCATGGATAATCTCCACATGAAAAATAGAGAATTACTGCCTAATGATCAGTTCCCTACTGCACAGATACTTGGTTTGTTTAAGCCCCCAGTCAACAGTTACCAATCTCTTTGGGGACTATGAAAATTATCACTGTTTGATTCATCTTGTGATCTACTCCTAAATAGAGAAAGGCATTCTATGGCATGGATTTACTTTTTAAATCAAAGTGAATCAAAAATTAATTTATGTTGAAAAATATCATGGGCCCCCTGCAGGTGGTCTCTGCCTTCACTGAATATTATACTGTACCACCCTTAACAATGCTGATGAGATATGCTTACAGGAAATCTTTGAAAACTGTGGGTAAAGAGATTCTGCTTTGAAATGGTTTCAGTTTTCCCTGTTTCATGGAGGGAGAGTATAACTGGGTCAACTTGGAGACAAAAAGGAGACAGGGTCACCCTGCTACTGACCCATTCAGGCTATTCAAAAGGTCCATTAATAATTCACCACCACCTAATAGTTGAAGGATAAAGACAAGACACCTCAACCAGAGCATCATTTTTCCTTGTCTCAGATACCATTGTATTGTGGTTTTAAAAAAAGTGTGCCATATTTGGAATCAGGAGCTCTAGATTGGAATTCTTACTCCGCTATTTATCACCCTGTGACCTTGACCAAGTCACTCCATTCCTATGGGCCTCAGTTTCCTCCTCTATAAAATGAATAGAATTGGACTGGATTATCTCTAAGATTCCTTCCAGACCTAAAAAAATAAAACAAGTTGAATAAAAAACCAGAAAACAACAGTATGTAAAGAAAACTGAACATATGTCTCTAACAAAAGTGAAGGCAGTGTACAAAGTGAATCAGGAGATGTAGATAATGAATGCTGTTACTCTCTAAGAAATGACAACTATTCAGGGAAGCATGAAATGACTTCTTTGAACTGATGAAGAGTTCAATAATTGCAAAAAGGAAAAGAATATAAATAGGGATGACAGAAATGTAAGTAGAAAAGAATGAAATAATACTGAACTATGTCATTATAATGACCAAGTTTGATTCTGGAGAAAAGATGAAAAAAGTGCACCTCCTTCTTTTACTGGAGAAGCGTCGAACTCTTCTGTTTTACAAAATCTTTGTTGCAAAGAAAAGCTCGACGAGTAGAGGTAGAGGGACAAGTATATTTACAGATAATGGTAATGACAGAAACTAAATATATAAAGTAAACCTCTTTTAAAATCTTGCTTTGTACCGACCCTTTTGAGGAGAGTTTTCTTAGCAGAGGTCTGGAAGAATAAGCTGTTTTCCTGACATAATACACCAAGATTACTTCGATTGCTCAAAGTCTGTGATAAAAACAAGAATATGTACAAATACTTATGACTTTATAATCTTTCAAGTCATAAAATTCCTATGTCATTTGATATATAAAACTTCAACATGGTTCAAATATGTGCAAATCTTTGCATTCAATAAAAATTTATTGAACCCTGAAACAGTGCTTGGAATTTTTAAAAATGCAATTATTCAATGAGTGTGAATAAACTTAAAAGTTAAAATTACTGTACTGACCATAGTAATCTAATGCTTGATAAACCCGAAGATTTAAGCTTTTGGAACAAGAACTCACTATTTGATAAAAATTGCTGAGAAAACTGGAAAGCAATTTGACAGAAACTAGTTGTAGACCAACATTTCACACCTTCTACCAAGACAAGGTCAAAATGAATACATTATTTAAACATAAAAGGTAATATCATAAGCAAATTAGGGGAGCATAGAATATTTTGCCTGTCAGATTTGGGGATATGGGAAGAATTTATGACCAAATATGAGATAGAGAATCTTAAGGGATTCAAAATGGATAATTTTGATTACATCAAATTAAACAGGTTTTCCACAAATAAAACCAAGGTAGACAAGGTTAGAAAGAAAGTAGAAAACTGGGGGAAGGAGGAGTTCTTAGGCAAGTTTCTCTGATAAAGGCCTCATTTCTCAAATATAGAGAGAATTGATTCAAATTTATAAGAATAGAAATCATTCCCCAACAGATAAATGATCAAAAGATATAAACAGGAAGTTTTCAGAAGAAGAAATCAAAGCTATCTATAGTCATATGAAAAAAATACTCCAAATCACTATTGATTAAAGAAATGCAAATGAAAACCATTCTGAGGTACTACTTCACATCTATCAGATTGTCTAACATGAGAGAAAATAAAAATGACAATTGTCAGAGGGAATATTGGAGAATTGGGACACATACATTTTGGTGAAGTTGTGAATTATTCCAATAATTCTGGAAAACAATTCAAACTCTTCCAAAAGGGACATAAAACTTATATCCTTTGACCCAGCAATACCACAACTACATTTCATTCCAAAAATACTTTTTAAAAAAGGGAAAAAGACTTACATGTAGAAACAAGCTTACAACAACTCTTCTTGAGATGGTAAAGAAGTGGAAATTGAGAAGATGTCCATTAATTGGAAAATAGCTAAACAAGTTGTGGGATATGATTACAGTGGGATATTATTGTTCTAAAAGAAATGATGAGCAGGGAGACTTCCAGGAGCCAAGATGACAGAGTAAGCAGTAAATCACTATAACTCTCCCAAATTCACCTCTAAACAACCACAAAATAGTGACCAAAAAACAATTCTGGACCAGCAGAACCAGCAAAAAGATGGAATGAAACAATATTTGAGTCCTAAATACTTGGACGATAGGTAGGAAAGATTTGCCTTACTTGGATAAAAGGGAACCACAGTCCAGGACAGGAAGCAGTTCAGCAAGCCAGCTACAAACCCCACCTCAGTAAACCAGCGGTAGATCCTGAGTGCCAGTGTGGTGGTGCAGGCAAACACAAACATCATGACCCACTATGTGCCTCAGTATAACCAGGGGAATGGGCAGGGTCCAGCTTTGAGAACCAGCACTTGCTTCAACATAGCACTGGGCAAGCACAGGAGCAAAACACAATCAAAAATAGTCTTACCATAGAAAGTTATTATGGTCGCAGGGAAGACTTAAGACACAAACTCAGAAGAGGGCAACAACGGCAAAACACCAATGGGCAAAACCCCAAAGAAAAATGAGAAGTGGTCTCAAGCCCAGAAAGAACTCATTGAAGAACTCAAAAAAGAGCTTAAAAATTATATGACAGGTAAAAGAAAAATTGGGAAAGGAAATGAGAGTGTTGGAAGAGAATTAAGAAAATAGAACCAACAATCTGGAAAAGTGCTTAAAAAGTAGAATTGGTCAAATGGAAAAGGAGAAGCAAAAAATCCACTGAAGAAAACAAGTCCTTAAAGAGTATATTTGACAAAATTGAAAAGAAATCACAAAACCTAGTTGAGGAAAACAACTCCTTAAAAGTTAGAATTGGACAAGTGAAAGCTAATGATTCTATGAGACATCAGGAATCCATAAAATATTCAAAAGAATGAGAACATAGAAGAAACTCTAAAATATTTCACTGGAAAAACAACTGACCTGGTAAATAGATCCAGGAGAGACAATATAAGAATCATTGGACTGCCTGAAAGCCATAATCAAAAGGAGGATGTGGACAGCATCTTTCAAGAAATTATCAAGAGGGGTGGGGCCAAGATGGTGGAGTAGAAAGACACATATACTCTAGGGCTTCCCCCATAGCCCACAAGGTACCTGTAAGAAATGACTCTCAACAAATTCTAGAGCAGCAGAAGCCACAGAATGACAGAGTGAAAGAGATTTCCAGCCAAAGGTAACCTGGAAGGCCAAAAGGAAAGGTCTATCTCACAGGATGCTGAGCAGAGAAGCACCCAGCTCTGGACATGCAATATGAGGAAGAACAGGATGGGAACAGGCTTTCAGGGCAGAATTCCCAGCAGGGAGGGTACCAGATCCTTCAACCCACAAGCAACAAAGAAAGCTTCAAAGGTCAATGTGGGAGGATTTTCCCAGCTGGGTGAGAGGGGTGCAGGGTTGCCCCAGCAATGGCCCCAGGTGGTGGCAGAGGTAGTGACAGCAGCAGCAACAGGCAGAGGGCAGGTACAGTGGCCACAGAAGCAGCCTGGGTCCATTGTCCAAGTGGCTCAGCTGAAAGCCTCTGAGGGTATTGAGCAGGGGATCTGAATCTTAGCCCTGAGCATGGTCCTGGTGAGAGAAGAAGCACTAGGACCCTCCTCTTGACAAAGGATTCAGAAGTCAAGTAACTGGATAGGAAAATGCCCCAAAAAGGGAAAAAATAAGACCATAGAAGGTTACTTTCTTGGCGAACAGGTATCTCCTTCCATCCTTTCTGATGGGGAAGAACAATGCATACTGTCAGAGGACATCAAGGCTTCTGCCTCCACTATCTCCAAAATGAATATAAAATGGGATCAGGCCATAGAAAAGCTTGAAAAAGGAGCTTGCTAAAGGAGAACCAAAAAATGCTGAGGAAAATAACACCTTTAAAAATAGGCTAACTCAATTGGAAAAAGAGGTCCAAAAAGCCAATGAGGAGAAGAAGGCTTTAAAAAGCAGAATTAGTCAAATGGAAAAGGAGGTTTAAAAGCTCACTGAACAAAATAGTTCTTTAAAAATGAGAGTGGAGTTCAGGGAAGCTAATGACTATACAATAAACCAAGAGGTTACAAAACAAAATCAAAAGATTGAAAAAATAGAAGATAATGTGAAACATCTCATTGTAAAAACAGCCAACCTGGAAAATAGATTCAGGAGAGACATTTTAAAAATTATGGGACTACCTGAAAGCCATGATCAAAAAAAGAGCCTAGACATTATATTTCATGAAATTATCAAGGAAAACTGCCCTGATATTCTAGAACCAGAGGGCAAAATAAATATTGAAAGAATCCACTCATCACCTGAAAGAGACTCAAAAAGACAAACTCCTAGGAATATGGGGGCCAAATTTCAGAGTTTCCAGGAGAAAATTTTCTCCCAAGGAGAAAATATTGCAAGCAGTTAGAAAGAAACAATTCAAGTATTGTGGAAATACAATCAGGATAACAGGATCTGGCAGCTTCTACATTAAGACATTGAAGGCTTGGAACAGGATATTTCAGAAGTCAAAGGAACTAGTATTAAAACCAAGAATCATCTATCCAGCAAAACTGAGTATAATACTTCAAGAGGAAAAAATGGTCATTTAATGATATAGAGGACTTTGAAGCATTCATGATGAAAAGACAAGAACTGAATAGAAAATTTGACTTTCAAACTCAAGAATCAAGAGAAGCACAAAAAGGTAAATAGGAAAGAGAAATCAAAAGGACTTTCAAAAGCTGAACTGTTTGCATTCCTACATGGAAAGATAATATTTGTAACTCTTGAGACTTTTCTCAGTATTTGGGTAGGTAGAAGGATTATACACACACACACACACACATATAGACAGAGAGTACAGGTTGAGTTGAATCAGAAGAGATGATATACATAAAAAAATAAAATTAAGGGGTGAGAGAAGAACATATTGGGAGGAGAAAGAGAGAAATGGAATGGGGTAGACTATCACTCATAAAAGAGATAAGAAAAATCTTTTTTAATGGAGGAGAAAAGGGAGGAGGGGAAAGGGGAAAAATGAAGCTTACTTTCTTCACATATGGCTTAAGAAGGGAATAAATAACATGCTCGCTAAATTTGGCATGAAAATCTATCTTACACTACAGGAAAGTAGAGGAGAAGGGGACAAGTTGGGAGAGGGGGTAGGGCAAATGGGAGAAGGTATTAACTAGAAGTAAACACTTTTGGGAAGGGACAAGGTTAAATGAGAGAATAGAAAAAATGGGGAGATAGGGTAGAATGGAGGGCAATATAGTTAGTCTTACACAGCATGACTATTATGGAAGTTTTTTGCAAAACAACACATATATAGCTTGTATTGAATTGTTTGCCTTCTCAGTGGGGATGGGTGGGGAGTGATGGGGGGGAGGGAAAGAAGTTAGAATTCAAAGTATTAGAAATGAATGTTGAGAATTGTTATTTCATATAACTGAGAAATAAGAAATACAGGTAATGGGATATAGAAATTTATCTTGCCCTACAAGAAAAGAGAGAAGATGGGAATAAGGGAAGGGTGGGGTGTGATAGAAGAGAGGGCACATTGATGGAAGGGGTAATCAGAATGCAAGGCGTTATTGGGTGGGGGGAGGGGAGAGATTGGGAGAAAAATTGGAACTCAAAATTTTGTGGAATGAATGTCGAAATCTAAAAACAAATAAAACTATTAAATAGAAAAGAATTGTCAAGAAAAAAATGTCCTGGAACCAGAGAGAAAAGCAGGCATTGAAAGAATCCATTGATCACCTCAGGAAGAGATTGCAAAATAAAAACTACAAGGAATATTACAGCCAAATTTCAAAACTATCAGGTCAAGGAAAAAATATTGTAAGTGATCAGAAAGAAGCAATTCAAATATTGGAGAGCAATTAGGATTACATAGGACATAGCAGCTTCAACATTAAAAGATCAGAGGTCATGGAATATTATATTCCCGAAGGTAAAGGAACTAGGACTACAGCCAAGAATAACTTACCCAGTGAAATTAAGCATATTACATCAAAGTAAAAAGGGATCATTCAATGAAATAGAAGAATTTCAAACATTCATAAGGAGAAGACTGAAATTAAACAAAAAATCTGATCTCCAATATCAACACCCAAGGGAAGAATAAACAGGTAAAAAGGGGAAAGAAAACTTAAGGGATTCAATGGAGTTAAACTGTTTACTTGTAATTTTTAAAAATTGTATCACTAATAGTACAGTTAGAGGGAATATACATACAAAGACGGTATGAGTATAAAGTGAATTTGAGAGTATGACAAAAAAATTAACGAATTAGAAAAAGGAATACACTGGGTGCACAGAAGGAAGGAAGAGGTAGAATGGGGTAAATTATTTTATGAGGAGGTGTGAAAGACCTATTACAGCAGATGGGAAGATGGGAGGGTGAGCGATGGGCTTTGCTTGAACCTTACTCTCATCAGTATTGGCTCAAAGAGGAAATAATATGCACAATCAGTTAAATACAAAAATTTATCTTACCTTACAGGGAAGTATGAGGGGAGAAGATTAAGTAAAGGCTGGGGGTGGAAAGGGAGACAATAGAAGAAAGGGCAGATTGGGGGAAGTAGTAGACAGAAGCCAAAAAAAAAAAACACTGATGAGGAGGGAAAGGGTAAAATAAGAGAGAGGATAAATGGGAGGAAAAAATTGGATGAAGATTAACACACAGTTAGTAATCATAACTGTGAATGTGAATGGAATTAATTCTCCCATGTAATGGAACCAGGTAGCAGATTCTACAACATGCTATTTACAAGAAACACTCAAAACAGAGAGACAGAGAACAAAGCTAATGAGCTAGGGCAGAATTGATTATGCTTCAGCTGAAGTAAAAAAAAATCAGGCATAGCAATCCTGATCTCAGACAAAGTAAAAGCAAAAATAAACCTAATTAAAAGAGATAAGAAAGGGAACTACATCCTGCTTAAAGGTACCATAGATAATGAAGCAATATCAATACTAACTATATATATATAAATACCACGTGGTATATTATCCAGAATTTTTAAGGCGATGTCAGATGAGTTACAGGAAGAAATAGCAAAACTATATTAGTGGGAAACATAAACTGTCCCCTCTCAGAACTCAATAAATGCAACAACCAATAAAAACCTGAGGAGGTAAACAGCCTATTAGGAAATTTAGATATTAGAGACCTTTGCAGAAAACTGAATAGGAACAGAAAAGAATATACCTTTTTCTCAGCAGCACATGGCACCTACATTGACTATGTATTAGGACATAAAACCTCAAAATCAAATGTAGAAAGGCAGAAATATTAAATGTATTTTTTTTGGATCATAATGCAATAAAAATTACTTTCAACAAAGGACAATGGAAGGATAGATAAAAAATTATTGGAAACTAAATAGTTTAATCCTAAAGAATAAGTGGGTAAAAGAACAAAACATAGAAACAATCAATAATTTCATTAAATAGGATGACAACGAGACAACATACCAAAATTTATGGAATGCACCAAAGTAGTATTTAGGGGACAATGCATTTCTTTAAATTCTTACATCAACAAAATAGAAAAAGAACAGAACAATGAATTGAGCATACAAGTAAAAAAAACTAGAAAAAGACAAATTAAAAATTTCCAATTGAGCACTAAATTAGAAATCCTGAAAATAAAAGGTGAAATTAATAAAATTTTAAGTATAAAAAACCCTGTTCAGCTAATAAATAAATCTAGCAGCTGGTTTTATGAAAAAAACCAATAAGATAGATTATCCATTGGTTAATTCAATTTTTTTAAAAAAGAAAGAAAAACCCAAATATCCAGTATCAAAAATGAAAAGGGTAAAATCACCACCAGTGAAGAAGAAATTAGAGCAATCATTAGGAGATATTTTGCCCAATAATATGCCAATAAATCTGACAATCTGAGTGAAATCAATGAATGTTTATGAAAATATAAATTACCCAAATTAATAGAGCAGGAAATAGAATGCCTAAATAATCCCATCTTAGAAAAAGAAGTTGAACAAGCCATTAATGAACTAACTAAAAAAAAAAATTCCCAGGACCATATGGGTTCACAAGTGAATTCTATTAAACATTTAAAGAATAATAAATTCTAATACAATACAAACTATTTGGAAAAATAAGAAGGAGTCCTACAAAACTCCTTTTATGACACAAATGTGGTGCTGATACCTAAACCAAGAAGAGTTAAAACAGAGAAAGAAAATGATAGACAAATTTCACTAATGAATATTGATGCAAAAATTTTAAACAAAATACTACAAAGGTGATTATAGCAATCTATAATTGTAGATTATGGGACAGGGATTGTAAACTATGATCTTGTGGGATGTATACTAGGAATGAAGGATTGGTTCAATATTAGGAAAAACTATGAACATAATTGATCACATCAAAAATAAAACCAACAAAAATCATGATTATCTCAATAGATGCTGAAAAACCTTTTAACAAAATACAGCATCTGTTCCCATTTGAAGCCACAGAGAACACAGGGATAAAAGCAGCATTCATTAAAATGCTAAGCAGTATCTATCTGAAATCATCAGCAAGCATCTGTAATGGAGATAAGCTAGAAGCCTTCTCAGCAATACCAGGGGTGAAGCAAGGAGGCTCAATGTTATGACTAATTCAATATAACACTAGAGGTTAACTACAGCAACAAGAGAAGAAAAAGAAATGGAAGGAATTAGAATAGGAAATAAGAAAATGAAACTATTGCTCTATGCAGATGATATGATGGTATACTTGGAGAATCAATAACTCATCTAATAAAAAACTACTTGAAATAATTAACAGCTTTAGCAAAGTTGCAGGATATAAAATAAACCCACATGGATCATCAGCATTTTTTGGTATGACCAGCAAAGCCCAGCATCGAGAGACAGAAGGCAAAATTCCTTTTAAAATAACTGTAAACAATGTAAAGTACTGGGGAATCTACCTGCCAACACAAACTGAGGAACTATATGAACACAATTACAAAACATTTTTCACATAAAGTCAGATCTAAATAATTGGGAAAATATCAATTGCTCATGGGTAGGCTGAGCCAGTATAATAAAAATGACCATTCTACCTAAGTTGATTTACTGATTCAGTGCCAAGGTAGTCAAATTGTCAAAGAATTATTTGATAGAACTAGATAAATATAACCACAAAATTCATCAGGAAGAACAAAAGGTCAAGGGAATCAATGAAAAAAATTAAAAATGAAAGTGGCCTAGTGATGCCAGATTTCAAACTATATTATAAAGCAGTAATCCTCAAAACTATCTGGTACTGGCTAAAAAATAGACTGGTGGATCAGTGGAATAGGTTAGGTATAAAAGACACAGTAGTCAATCACCATAGTAACCTAGTCCTTTGGAACAAGAACTCACTATTTGACAAAAACTGCTAGGCAAAACTGGAAGCATATTTTTTTTTGCTTACTTTATCTGTTTCATGTTATTTTTTTCCTTTTGTTCTGTTTCTTCTTTCACAACTGTGACTAATATGGAAATATGTTTTACATGTTGGCACATGTATAACCTATATCAAATTGCCTACCATTTTGGAGGAGGGCAGGGGAGGGATAGAGGGAGAAAAAGTTGGAACTCAAAATCTTATAAAAATGAATGTTAAAAATTGTCTTGACATGTAATTGGGGAAAAAAATAAAATATTATTTAACAATAAGATATGAGGAGGATGCTTCAGAAAAATCTGGGAAGACTTACATAAATTTATGCAAAGTAAAATGAGCAGAACCAGAAGAACATTCTACGTAAACACAGCAATATTGTAAAGATGATCAACTGTGAAAGACTCTGCTATTCTCAGCAATCATTGTTCCAAAACAATTCCAAAGGACTTACGATGAAAAATGCTATGTACTTCTAGAGAAAGAGCTGATGACATCTGAATATAGATTGATACAATCTTTTTAAAAAACTTTATTATTCTTAGGTTTTTTGATCTCTATTTTCTTTAGCAACACAGCTAACATGGAAATGCTTTACATAACTGCACATGTATAATCAATACCAAATTGCTTGCCATCTCAAGGAGGGAGGAGGGAAGGAAGAAAGAGAAAGAATTAAGAACTCAATTTTTTCAAAAAATGTTAAAAATTTTTGTTCAAAAGTAATTGAGAAAAATAAAATTAAAATGAATGTAAAAAATAAAATTTACTATAAGTCACAAAATGCTATGTACCACAGAAATGCATAGAGAAGCAAAAATATCTACTTAAATAAGTGAATAATAATTTTTTTAAAAAAAGGAATTATTATGTTCTTTTAAGCAAGATGCCACCACCATGGAGCAATAGAAAGGGGACTGGATTTAAGCTTAGGGGTATCTCCTGAACTAGCAGTAAATCAGACAGCATCTGCCATTCAATTGTCTTGAGTTTTAGAGTTGTTACATCTCTGAATAGCTGACCAGTGAGGGCCAATGTCCCAAGGAAGAAATGTAGGCTTGAGGAAATGCCACCTAAGCATATCTGGTCACAGACTATCCAGATGTCTTTGGTGAAGTTAGAACATATATAAGGATATTTAGCTGCAACTGCCAGTAGAATTTATTCACTAAAGAATCTTAGATTTCTGACTTGGGAACCCTGTATGCCTATCATTCAAGTCCCAGCATCTCAGAGCTGGAAAGAGCCGCTAGTGCCCATTGCCATGCAAGAATCTCTTCTGTAACATTTCTGACAAGTGGTCATCTAGCCTCTGAAAGCCTCAAGTAAGAGGCAATCAACTACTATAAGTCAGCCCATTGCACTCTTGCATAGGTATAACTATTAGGAAGTTTTTCTGTCCATCAAGCCTAAATTTTCCTCTTTACAAGGCTCATCCAGGGCTCCAAGTTCTTCCTTCTGGGGCTAAAAAGAAGTCTAATTTCTCCTGAAGTTGACAACTCTTTGAATACTAATAAGTAAAAATGTTTACAATTCATATAGTGCATTAAAGTTTGCCAAGCATTTTACTATGTTATCACAACTGTGTGGAGTAGGTGTTACTACTATCATCTCCTTTTGGTGGGGAATGGTGGTTAAGTGACTTGCCCAAGGTCACACAGCTAGTAAGTGTCAAGTGTCTGTGGCCAGGATTTGAACTCAGGTCCTTCTGACTTCAGGGTCAGTGTTGTATTCACAGCACTCACTACCTAGCTACCCCCATCACCTTTTTATAGACAATAAAACTGTGGCATAAAGAAATTAATTGACTTCCAGGGTCACATGGACTTTAGGTGTCTGAGACAGGATTCAAATTCAAACCTTCTTGACTCCATCCAGTGGCCTCTAACACCAGCAATTATCATGTTCTCCCTAGATCTCTTTATCATCCTCCCCTTCTTCAAATTATCCTTATATGACATCAACTTAAGATCCTCATCACTCCAGTTACTCTTTTCTGAACACTCCAGCTTATCAATGTCTTCCTTAAAAAATGATGCCAGGAATTAAACACGACATTTCAGATGTGTTCCAGTCAGGGATAAGTAGTCCTTCATACTATGCCTTTCTTCCTAAAACCTAAGATTGCATTAATTTGGAGGGGCTGCCACATCACCTGGATGACTTATATGGAGCTTGTAACTGATTAAAGGTTCCAGAACATTTTCCAGAAAAACTGTTATCTAGCCATACCTCTCCCATCTTGTACTTGTAAATTGATTTTTTTAATCAAGCACAAGACTTGTCATTTGCCAGTATTCCATTTCTCCTTGTTTCAGTTACCTCAATATTCTAAACAATCAAAATCTTTTTTTGGATTTTGACTGTCATCCAACATGCTAGCCATCCACCTAACCTTTGCTTCATCTATAAATTTGATAAGCATGCCATTTTAACCGATCTAGTCCTTCATCCATGTCACTGATAAAAAGTATTAGGGGATATGGTCAAGCACAGACACCTGAGGCACTCCAATAGAAACCTTCTTCCGAGTTGATAAACTAAGTCCTCCATGAATCCAGCCGTTCAACCAGTTCAATATTCACCTAAATGAACTGTTCTCTAACCCACATCGACCCTTGTCCACAAAAATAGCAATGAAAGTCTTTTTCCCCACTAGGGAAGGAATCAGCAGAAATAAAGGAAGATGAGTTTTAAAGACTACGCTCTGAAGAGCTTGGTGGTTCTTTGGACATGGCTGTTTTGACCTACTCAGTTGACGGAAGTGGAAAGTTCTTATTTGGATATGGTTCCACACTTGGGTAGTTTTTGTGAAGTGGGCACATCTTGTATCTGGAACTTCACCTCTGCCCTTATTCTTCTTATCTGGACTTAGCTCTAATTGACTGGTACTTAGTCTTTCCCAGGTCATCAGTCATTTAACAGCTATCGTAAGTATACCTACTTATCACTTAGCCAAACTGATGTTTCTCTCCAATGACCCTGGGGGAACCTCTGGACCAAAATGATCTAGAATTGCCTACTTCTAGATAATACCACACTCCCAAGAGTTTCATCTGGGATCATGCCAGGGTGAAGGGAAATAGAGGGCAAAAGAGAAAGAGGAAATTTGATATAGAATTTTACCTACAGAGACCCTTCTCCCCTTGACTCCTGAAACCTCAATTCTCTTTTGATTCAGTGTTCTCCAAGATTCCCAGTGGTCATAGAGACCTCTAAAACCAGCCCCCTAGGAATGCAAAGGGTTTCCTATTAGTATTTGCTGGTAAGTGAGGGGTTTCTTTGTAAAGGATGCCAGAGAGTACAATGGAAGGTGCCCTAGAATGCCAGTTAGTGTCCCTATCCATTTAACCTTGGACAATTCACTCAACCTATCAAAATTTTATTTTTATCGTCTGTAAAGTTGGAATGTAGCATGTAATCTTCACAGAGTGATTGCTATGATGAAATAGATTTGGAAATTCCCCCAGAACGTAAGGGATAGCAATACCAAAGAAAGAGGAAAAAGCGCAGGACTTGGAGTCAGGAATCGATCCATCAACATGGCATTTATTAAATTCCTTTTATGTGCCAGCCACTGTGCTAGGCACTGGGGATATAATGATAAAGTTCCTGCGCTCATACCTTCTCTCAGAAGATTTGGGTTCAAATTTAGACACTTATCGCCTGCCCTTGCCAAGTCACTTAACTCTCAAACTGAGTTTCATTATCTATAAAATGACAATAGCTCCTACTACTGTCTCAGGGCTGCTATTAGGACTAAATGAAATAATGTGTATAAAAGCTTTAAAGTAGCTATGTAAATGGGCACTGCTATTATTTTCACTATCGTTATTTATCATGATCGTAGTTGTTAAAGTTACCTCATGGAACAGGTTGTTTCTATCTTTGTTGTAAGCTTCCTGAATTAAAAGAGGAGCCTCTAGCCTAGGGATTCCTTTGTTTGCTGTTCTCATCTGCCATCCTCATCAGCAGATTACCCTGGCTTTGGGAAGAAAGGCTTGAATTCTCCTCACCTCTCTCTTTCCCTCACCTTTCTTTCTTTCACACTCCTCTTCTTCCAGCTGTCCTCTGTCCCAGCTTGTCTGCTCCCCTGTTTTGCTTCCATCAACCACTTCATTACAAATATCAACCATAGAATTCTTGAATCTCAGAGTTAGTAGAGATAGAGGAATCCACTTAGTACAACCTATATCCCAAATCATGTCTCCTCTCTACATTTCCAACATCTAGCCTTTGCCTAAAGACTTCCAATGATGGGCAAACTCACTACCTCATTCTAATTTTTGAAAGCTCTACGTGGTAGAATATTTCCTTATATTGAGCCAAAATCTGCCTCAGTAACTTCCACTCATTAGTCCTAGAACTGCCAAGTAAAACAAGTCCAATTCCTCTTTCACATGAGAATCTTTCAAATATTTTGATTCCACTATCATTTCCCTACTAAATATTTTCTTGCGCAGGTTAAACATTTCCAATTCCTTCGATCCATCCTCCCATGACCTGGCTTCAAGTATAGTAATCATCTGGGCCCAATCCTATCCACAGACTCTACCCCTACAACATACATCCATTTGTCAATGTCTAAAACTGAACACACACTACAGTTCTGGGCTAATCAAAAACAAACAAAAAACAAAACAAAACAAAACAAAAAACACATAACAATCCCCTCCCTTGCTCTGACCACTGTAACTTTTTATATAGCCTAAGCATACACCACTTTTTTGACTGCCACGTCACACTGTTGATTCACATTAACATTGCAGTCCACTAAAATCCCTTACTTTTTTATTAGCATTGAGACTAATCACATGTCTTGTTTGTGCTAATTTTTAGAACTATGTATGGGACGTACAACTTTATTATCTTCAGACTACTATTCCAGCCTGTCAACATCTTCATGAATTTCAATTCCATCATCTCATGTGGATTTTATCTCTTCCAGCTTTATATCATATACAATTTGATAAGCATGCCAACTCTAATTTCTTTGGGAAAAAAATGTTACTTAGTAAAGGGTCAAGGATGAAGCACTGGGACCCTGGGAGGAAGAGGTTTTCACTGAAAACCTCAGTCTATATTGATATCCAATTTGCTATGCATCACTCTTCAGTTCATTTGTTCAATCAATTCTGAATCTACCCAACTGGTGGTATGATTCAACCCATACCTTTCTATTCTGTCCATAAAGATATCATAAAAGACTTTGTAAAATTCTTTGTTTCCATCTTGATATACAACATTCATTGTATCCTCCTGATCTACTTGTCAAGAAACCCTATCAAGAAAGGAAAAGAGATTAGTTTTTTATAGCTTGTTCTTAAAGAGTTCTTATTATCTTCCTCAGTCCCTCCCAACTATCCCTTTAATGATGAAATTTAGGATTTTATTGTGAATGAATCTAGCCCCTTATCATGTAGCTGAAAATACATACTTTCTATACTTCTTTAGAAAATCATGCCAACATTTGTCCATTCCCAGACTCAAAGCACCTCTTATATCACCTGTGATTTTTTAAAAATTATGGATAACACCTTAGCAATCAGATCCACAATTTTTTTTAGCATTTCTAGAAGTACAGTTCATCCAGGTATGTATTTATTGAGGGCAGTTAAATCATTTCTCACCATCTCCTTATTTACCTTAGATTTCACTTCCTTTATCCTAACCTTTTCACTAAACATTATCTCAAATATTACATAAAATCTGTCCACAACAAAAATTTACATAGAATTTATGAAGGAGATATTCATCACATAACTTTTCCACATTATTTTTATAATCCCAAGCAGTCCCTTATAGAACAATCTCACCAACTCTGAGTCAGTAGTTTTGGAGACCTCCTGCATAAAATAGGTGTGGAAAGAATTTAGAGAATTGACTTGATGTTCTTTAGAATGACCAGTTTTACTTATTGCAGCTTAGTAAAGAGCCCAGCATGTAGCAGGCTTTCCAAAAATGCTTGTTGATTGAGTGGGAGGGTAGTATTATGTGTTGTGATTGCTGATCTATATCAAAATAATAGAAGAGTTGGGTTTACTAACTATTGTCATTGATGAAAGACCTTACAATGTGCAGGGGCAGAGGAGGGAAGGTGGGAACTTGAGAAACCAAGTTGTCAGACCTGAAGGAGACAAATGAAAGCAAATATAAGAATTCAAGTAAAATCAGCTGTAGCATGGTCCTGAGTAGCACAGAGCAAGTTAAGAAAAAGAAAATTAGTACACCAAACAGATTGGATCAAGATCTCAGAGAGATGAAACAGAAATTTCTGGAGTTGATCACTATGGAGACAAGTTACCCAGTAATGACCTAGAACCATTAGCCAACATAGTGGTCATGACAATCCTAACGTCTTAAAGGAACCATGCCTCAGTTACCCAGGACCCCAATATCTTTCTATATTTCTTATATTTCCAAATATAATTCTACTGTAACTGACTTTAACCCAGGTTTTCATAGCAAAGAGTTAGTCAACCAAATATTTCTTTAAAAAAAAGTCCATGGGGGTGGAGCCAAGATGGTAGAGTAGAAAGAAACACATATGCTTAGCTCTTACCCCACAGCCCATAAAATACCTGTAAAGAAGAACTCTCAACAAATTCTAGAGCAGCAGAAGTCACAGAACAATGGAGTGGAGGAGATTTCTGTTCCAGAGAGACCAGAAAAACAGATGGGAAAGGTCTGCTGCACACCAGACACAGAGCAGAGCCGAGATTTGCTTTGGCCATGGCACCAAGAGGAGCAGGTCCCTCAACCCACAGACACCAAAGGTCAGTGAGAGGGTCTTTTCAGCTGGCTGAGAGGGGAGCTGGGTGTCCCCATAACGCAGGCCCCCTCAGGAGGCAGCAGTAGAAACAGCAGGGAACAGGGGCTCCCAAAGCAGGTAGCAGCCCACATCCATTGTTGAAGGTCTCCTTCAACTCCCTGAGGGAACTGAGCCCTGTGTGGCAGCCCTGCCCTGACCTGAGCAGCTGAACTTAATCTCACACTGAATAGCACCCCTGCCCCCACCAAAAGTCCCTGAGGCTAGGGAGCAGCTCATCTGAATCTCAGCCCGCAAGCACTGGCTTGGCAGAGCTGGAGGCCAGGAGGTTGTGGAGAGGAAACCCAGAAGTCAAGTAACTTGTTGAGAAAATGCCCAAAAAAGGGGAAAAAAAATAAGACCATAGAAGGTTACTTTCTTGGGGAACAGGTATCTCCCCCCATCCTTTCAGATGAGGAAGAACAAGGCATACTGTCAGAGGAAGTTAAGGCCTCTGCCTCCAGAGGGAACTTAAACTGGGCTCAGGAAATAGAAGACCTTAAAAAACAAGTTAGCAGCTTACTAAAGGAGAACCAAAAAAATGCTGAGGAAAATAACAGCTTTAAAAAGAGGCTAACTCAACTGGAAAAAGAGGTCCAAAAAGCCAACGAGGAGAAGAAGGTTTTTAAAAAGCAAAATTACCCAAATGAAGGAGAAGGTTTAAAAGCTCACTGAACAAAGAAATTCATTGAAAGAGAGAAGAGTTCAGTGAAATGAATGACTGTGAGTTAAACCAAGAAGTTAGTAAACAAAACCAAAAATTTGAAAAAATAGAAGATAATGTGAAACAACTCATTGGAAAAACAACTGACCTGGAAAACAGATGCAGGAGAAATAATTTAAAAATTACTGGACTACCTGAAAGCCATGGTCAAAAGAAGAGTCTAGACATTATCTTCCATGAAATTATCAGGGAAAACTGCCCTGATGTTATAGAATCAGAGGGCAAAATGTATATTGAAAGAATTCATTTATCACCTCCTGAAAGAAACCCAAATAGAGGAACTCCTAGAAATATTGTGGCCAAATTTCAGAGTTCCCAGACCAAGGAGAAAATACTGCAAGCAGCTAGAAAGGAACAATTTGAGTACTGTGGAAATACAATCAGGATAACAGAAGGTCTGGCAGCTTCAATATTAAGGGATTGAAGGGCTTGGAGTGGAATATTTCAGAAGTCAAAGGAACTGGGATTGAAACCAAGAATCACCTACCCAGCAAATCTGAATATAATACTTCAAGGGAAAAAAATGGTCATTCAGTGACATAGATGACTTTCAAGAATTCATGTTGAGGAAAAGACCAGATCTGTACTTAAAAATTTGACTCCCCAAGACAGGAATCAAGAGAAGCATGAAAAGGTAAACAGAAAAGAAAAATCATAAAACACTCTCTAAAGCTGAACTGTTTACATTACTACATGGAAAGAAAATATTTTTAACTCTTGAATCTTTTCTCAGTATTTGGGTAGTTGGAGAGATTGTATATACACACACGCACACTCACATACACATAGATAGATAGAGAGTACAGGGTATGTTATATCAGAAGAGATGATATCTACACACAAAAAATTAAAATAAAATAAAAATTAAAGGGTGAAGGAGGAAAACTCCGGGAAGAGAAAGGGAGTGATGGAATGGGGCAGGCTATAACTCATAAAAGAGATAAGAAAAATCTTATTCAATGGAGGAGAGAAGGGAGAAGGGGAGAGGGGGAAAAATAAAACTAGTCTCCCCATGTGTGGCTGAAGGAGGGAATAACATGCTCACTAAATTTGATATGAAAATTTATATCACATCACAGGAAAGTCGGAGAGGAGGTGACAAGTGGAGTAAGGGGAATGTTTGAAGGGAGGGCAGATGGGAGAAGGGAGTCACTAGAAATAAACACTTGATAAGGGACAAGGTAAATTGTAGGAGGGAAAATAAGGGGGGATAGGGTAGGTCAGAGGGCAATATAATTAGTATTACACAGCATGATTATTATGGAAGTCTTTTGCAAAACAACACATATTTAGTCTGTATTGAATTGTTTGCCTTCTCAGTGGGGCTGGGGAGGAGGGGGGAGGGAGAGAAGTTGGAATTCAAAGTATTAGAAACAAATGTTGAGAATTTTTATTGCATATAATCGGGAAATGAGAACTACAGGGATAGGGGTATGGAAATTTATTCTGCCCTGCAAGAAAAGAGAGAAAATGGGGATAGGAGAGGGGTGGGCTGTGATGGAGGGGAGGGTACATTGAGGGAAGGAGTAATCAGAATGCAAAGTATTAAGAAGCAGGGGGAGGGGAGCTTTGGGGAGAAAAATTGGACATGTTACAAAGTGAGGTAAAAAGCAATTAGTATTAAAACAACAGACTGAATTAATTACTGAGAATAAACCAATGACATCTTTAGTTTGAAGAAAAGAATTTCAGTCTAAATTTCCTAGAGGAAGGTAACCTCAAGTAAAATTTGGCATTGATGGAAAGGTCAAGGTTTTAATGGTAAATTTGATTTTATGATTGCCATTTAATCAGGAATTAGAACATGTATAGAAAGGCATGTAAGCCACTTAAGACTTTCCTCAAAAGATGCACCTTAGCCAAAATGAAACTATAATCATATTTGAAACCTAGTTATTGGAACTTGTCATTTTTAGATGCTATGAGACTCTTAAGTGACTGTTCTTCTGAGTCTAACTCCAGGTATGGGTAGCAAGAAAGACGATCTGAGCCTCCAATCCATGATGCCAGTAAACTGATGAGATGCTGGTATGAACTGCATAGGTGAGCTCAAGGGAAGGGTGGGAGAGTGACTGTTCAGCATGCGCTGAGGTGGGATTCTCCTGACTCAATTTCCCCACTGACACCTGGCAGACTTTAAGCCTGACTGAATGCAAGTGGATAATCTAATCCTGCCTGGAACTGACATGAAGTTGGGAAGATATTGTATCCCTGCAATGTCCTTACTACTGATGGAAATTTCCTATAGTAAAAAGGTCTGTAAGCTTAATACCAGATCTATTCAATTATAGATTATGGGTAGGGGAACATCCAAGTTTGTCTAAAATTAAGCTCTTGGGCATAGGACTTTAGAGCAACAACAATAAGTTAGGGTTCTTTAATTATTAGTAATACTGTGGAGACAATTAGGTCAAGAGCTTGTGAAGTTAGCAACATAAATATTATTTGTGTCTCAGTTGGTTAATGTTTAAAAAAATATTCTTTCATGGTCCATATTGTAAATGCTTTAAAAAGAAGTATAACCTGACCAAAAGTCTGAATTGCTTAATCTGCTATAAACTGTGTTAAAAATAAATAATTTTTAAAAAGTTCACGAAGGACCCACATGTATAAAAGTGTTCATAGCAACTCTTTTTGCGGTAGACCAAAATTGGAAATTGAGAGGATGCCCATCAATTGGGGAATGGCTGAACAAGTTGTGGTAAATGAATGTAGTGGAATAGTGTTCTTCCATAAGAAATGACAAGCAGGCAGACTTCAGAAAAATCTGGAAAGACTTACATAAACTGATACTGAGTGAATTGAGCAAGGAGCAGAACCAGAAGAACATTGTACACAGTAACCGCAACACTGCAAAGAATAACTTTAATAGACTTCATCTTCTCAGCAATGGATGGAAAATACTATCCACATCCAGAAAAAGAACTATGGCATCTGAATGCAGATCAAAGCATACTATTTTTTCACTTTTTCACTGTTGTTTCTTTTTTCTCCTAGTTTCTTCCATGGGTTCTAATTCTTTTCTGCAACGTGACTAATGTGAATTTTTTTAAAATCCATGAAAGGTGTTTTACTTTTCCCAAGGGAAAGTTAAATGGCTTTTCTAAAAAGGTTGAAAAAGTTAACTAGACATGGTCTGTTCCTGCTTTCTTGGTCTAGACTATAAATGCATAGAAGTCAGTCAGAATCACCAGTCTGAAGCTAGAAGGAACGTCAAAGGCCACTTAGTCTAATCCTCTTACTTTACATGAAGAAAGTGAAGTTGTGGAAGCTTAAGCAACTTAGCCAAAGTCACACAGTCAATATCAGAGACAGAATTTGAAACCATGCTCTCTGAATTCAGAGTCACTGCTCTTTCTACTGTAGATTTCAGATGGAGAACAGATGTCCCCAAACAGGGCAGTGCTTCCAAGGATCCTCTCCCCATGCTATACGGTCCTGTTTTCAAGTCTTTCCTTTAGGGGAAAAGCAAACTTCAATTTTTACATTCAAAAAGCAAGACAACAGCTTTCATGTGGACCCCTCTCTTGTGAGAGAATTCAAGGACTCCCCCATCACCCTGGGGACTAAACATCAACTATTTAAATGTCAGGCTTAACAATCAAGTCTAATTAACTCAAAACCTGAAATCATCTCCAACTGGGCAAACAGTATTTCCTGAACATTTATTCCTGGGGATCTGCCTGGAGCAATCTCTCTGTCAATGGTCTTTCAATGTGTTCCAGGATTCATCTGATATGGACACATGATCCCAGGTATCACCCATCAGGGGCAGGCATCATACCTCACACACAATTGTTGGACAGGTGAAAAAATGGGGCATTCTTGTAGAGGAAAACTGATTACAGTCTTTTACCTCCCCTGCCCATCTGGCTGCATTTAAAGACAAGAATATCCTGACATATGGTCTCTAGCTGGGGAGGAGGGAAGGGATTACAAAATAGACCCAATGAATCCTTGTTGCAGTCTAGTTTTGTTGACCAGCACAATACAATGCAGTCTGTGATGAGGATTATTCTTAAATTGCTTTTGAAAAAATCTACCAGGAGTCAAGGTCTTTGAGTTTTGGTCCAGTTCTGCTGCTGATTCATTATCCTCCCTCCACCAGTCTGACAAGACTTCCTTCCTTGGACCAGAAGCCAGGAACAATGACATGCATTTGCCTTGCAGCCATGTGGCAAATATTAATTAATGTTTATACAAGGATTAGAGATTTACAGACAAAAAGATAGTGTTCTAGGCTAGAACAAGGGATTATTACTTTATTATTGCAATTTTCATGATGAATCAGATTTGAGAATAAGGTTTCACATAGTATAGTGAGTAGGGCATTGACCTTGGAATCAGGAAGACCTGGGTTCAAGTCCTACCTCAAACACTTACTAGCTATGTGAGCCTGGGTAAGTCATTTACATTTTTTTGCTTCAGTTTCCTTATTTGTGAAATGAGGAATTTGGGTTCAATGGACTCTCAGGTCCCTTCAGCCCTAAAACAATAACGTATGATCTACATTCCTAGATAGACCTCCTGGTAGAGTAGAGAGTCAGTTCAGGAAGCCTAGATTTTCTTCCCATCTTTGCCACCTATTAGTAATATGATTTAGATCAAGTTACTTAATCACTTGGATCCAGTATCTTCCCCCAAATTAGAACAACATGGGAATAATGAGATCTATCCTGTATATCTCACCATGTCACAGTGAAAATTAAACAAAGCAATTTAATGTGGAAAGGCTTTGAAAACTGTGAAGTACAATAATAAGCCCTTAAGGGACTATACTTGTTATTATTTAAAATCTTAATGCCAAGTAAACTTCCTTTTCTTCTATTCAGGAGGCAAATTAAGGAAAGTGTAATTAACCTTAAGAGGAACAGGATAATCTCTTGGTGACATGGTTTTATCTGTATGGCATTACTGATTGCATTGTGTGCTCTTGTCAGAATGGGCTCTTGGAAAGAAGGTAGCTCAGGAACTTCCTGGCCTCATTAACCATTCAACTTTTTCTGATAAAAGTCCCATTTCAAAGATATATGGAACTGATTCAAATTTGTAAGAATAAGAGCCATTCCCCAAATGATATGAAAAAGATCTCAACAGGCAGTTTTCTAAAGAAGAAGTCTAAGCAGTTAATAGCCTATGTAAAAATGCTCCAAATCACTGTTACCTGGATTTCACACGATGTTTTGTGTGCAGTTTAGAGGTACTTCTGTATCGTGGAGAGGTGATTACTTGCTAAAAAACTAATGAAGCATACACCTCACTTTCATGTGATTGGCAAACACGATATATTCATGCACTGACGGTGGTATGCTTTGGAAGCAATTTGGAGCTATGCTCAAAAGTCAATAAACTGTGCTTACCATTTGACCCAGTGATACCACATTAAACCTATTTTTCAAAGAGATCAAAGAAATAGGAAATAGGCTCATATGTACAAAAATATTTATAGTAGTCCTCTTTAATGATGGCAAGGAACTGAAAATCAAGGGGGTGGCCATTATTCGGGGAAGTGACTGAACAAATTGTGGTATATGCGTGAAATGGATTATTATTGTACCTTAGGAAAGAATGAAAGGAACTGTCTTAGGGAGCTTATGAGATCACTGAGAATGTGTGGAAAGAGAAGTGGAGTGGGACTCAGAGAGAACTTTAGGACACACCAAAACAAAGAGGGTAGGATAGGGAAAAGAAAATTATGTCAGTCATTGATTCCACACTGGAACAAACACATAGGACTTCTCTGTTTTTCCCCAACTTGTTCTGCTTGTCCTTGGGGCTTTTTGTGCCTTATTTAAAAGACACAGAACTAAGGAAGCAAGATGGAAAACTGTGAACATCAAGCAAAAGTAACCAAAGAGCTGCCCTTTTGGACCGTATAGCATCATGGTGGTCATGGGCTACATTAAGCTCCAATCAACAAATGGTCAAAGAGGGGAATACATTCAGTCTTATACTAAGGAGATCAATCTAAAGAGGCATAAAATGGACTCATGATATAAAGGTGCTTGGGCTCCACCTCAGCCCCTTGCCAATGAATTAGTGCAAGATTCCCTGTTCATCAGTGAAGATGGCATGACCAGGGTGAGTATGGAAATCTTGGCTGTCACTGTGCCATCTGAACTAGAGACAATGCTTTCCACAACTCCTGTCCTGGATCTCCACTGTCCTAATTAGTCAGTGCCTCACTGACCCACTCTATCAAACCAGGCCACCTTCAATCACAATTCACTTTACATCTCAGTCATTACCTCATCAGCCTCTTTGCTGCTATGTATCACTTTCCAGTTTTCATACCATAATCTAATCAATGTTTCCATGGCTACTAGAGAGTCATTCTGCTTCCCTATGATTCTACTCCCTATCCTTGTAACTTTCCAGATCTGACTACTCCTTCCAGCCACCTTTGTTTCTTCCTATTAGAATGTAAAGTTCTTAAGCAAGGAACCATTTTCCTTCATACTTGTTTCACTAGCACTTAACAGTGCTTGGTATATGGTAAAAGACTTAGAAAATACTTTTTCATTCATTCCCTAAAATGTGGGCTAGAGTACAGCCAGGCAAGCAAACCATTGAAGTTAAATCGTTATGACTGGGGTCCTGGTTAAGCAGAGTTGACAGGACTCCTCACTGGAACTAGCCTGATTAGAGAGGGTAGGCTGCACATGGGAAGGATAGCTGGTAATTTCAGAACAGAGACTAGATCTAGGCCAACGGGGCTGAGAACAGAATTGCTGAATCTGAAGAGTGATGAAACATGAAGCTAAGGGTGGGTCTTGATAGAACAACTGGAATTGTTTCCAGATGAACTTGTGCTAATGGAGATAGACTAGCTCAGGGCTTCTTTCAGGAGCTCCAATCTAGGGTTAATGTTAAGTTCACATAATCACAAAACCTTTGAGCAGTCATCTAAACTAATCCACTCCTGAACAAGAATATCCTCAATGACATTCAATCAATCAACAAACATTTATTAAGTGAATACTATGTGCCAGGCACTGGAGATACAAAAGAAGGAAAAAGATAGACTCTGCCCTCAAGGAGGGCAATTTATTACAATTTATTTTACAATTTTAATTTTTTAATAATGTAATTAATTTTACAATTAATTATAATAGATTCATGACAACTTAAGCTTTGGCTTAAGTACCGCCAGTGGCAGGATGGGATGAAAAGAGGGATCAAATTAAGGTAGAATCCACTCCTCAAAAGGGGAAGCAGATTTTTCCACCCTGAGATAACCAGTTTTTGGGAGGATTTCTTTATATGAAGTCGAAATTTTCCTCTTTTGAAGTTTCTACCCTGTGCTCCTCTAGTTCAGTCCTCTAAGGCCAAGCAGATCAAATCCAAAGGCCCTTCCATATCACAGCCCTTCAGGTACTCAAAGAAAGCTGTCACCTTCCTCTAAATCTTTCCTTGTCAGAGCTAAACATCCTCATTTTTACCAAATGATCATTATATGGCATGAACTTAAGATGCTTCACTATTCTGATTGCCTTCCTCTGGACACTCCAGCTTTCCAATGGTCTTCCTAGAGTGTGGAGCACAGAACAGCGCAGTATTCCTATCACTTCCCAAGCCCTGGATGCCATTCCTCTTTTTAAACACTGCCAAAGTTCACACTACTTTTCTTGGCCGTCATCAAGGTCACACAGTTATTAAGTAGTAGAATCAGGTCCTCTGACATCTGATTCATTTCTCTTGCTATCACATGATGTTTTGAAAGGGCCCAGTCTGTCAGCCTGAATATTATTTTCCAGGAAAAGAGGGTGTCTTTTTTTGTCCAGATCCTTTCCATATATGTATCTGGAAGCAACATTCTATCTTCAAGGCAAATAAAAATGTCAATGGAGCACTGGGTAGAGGATGGTTTTTCCATGTTATGAAGGGCTTTGCTGTTGGTCAACTCTTTCCATAAACCAAGGCCAAAATGTCAAAAACTGAGAATTGGACATTTGAGTTTGACTCTGACAGTCTCTAAGATGTACTTGGTTTGTTCCCATCTCTGCATCATTGCTTACATATGTTTCTCTGGGCTTGGAAGTCCTCCCTTTTCCCTTTCCCCATCCAAACCTTTTACCCTCAGCCACAAAATCTCTCCTGGTTTCTATGGTTCACACTGATCTTTCCTTTCCTGAGCATCCTGTAGCCTCATTCAGTACCTACTTACATCCTGTGTAATTTCATTCCCTAATTATTTACAGAGCTGACACTTACACAGCGCTTTAGGGTTTGCAAAGTGCTTCATAAGCATGATCTCATTTGATCTCCACAACAATCCTGTGAGAAGACTATAAAGTTTTTATGGCACTTTATGACCTAGGCAGCACTCTCACAGACATCATTTCATTGTGCTCTCCCAACAATTCTGAGAAGCAGGTACTATGGCTATCCTTGTTCTCATTCTGCAGGTGAGGAAATGGAGGCTCAGAGATCTTCATCTGTTTAAAGTTATTTCACATGTGCTATTCTCCACCCTTCCCCCAACTCAAGAGTTAGGCTCCTCAAGAGCAAGGATCTATAACACCTTTCATTTACTTCCCCCACAGTGTCATGTCTCCTCTATAGCAGGAGCTGCCCCAATCCTGGCTCTGTTTTTGTCTCCTTGTTAGGGCAGCAGAGATTGACTCCATGAAGAGCCATGATTGGAGAATTCCTGGAATTTTCCTACTTCTTGAACACAGAAATAATCAACAGTCATTCATTCGAAACAAGAAAGGGAACCATGGGCATAGATGGTCATAGTCAATGTCCCTGATATGGGATTGTAAAGAATTTTTAGCACATGTAATGAGAGAAGAAAGTGTAATCTTCAGTGATGTCTTGCTTTAAATCCCCTAGTGCTTAAAGCAATCCTTCCCACATAGTAAGCATTTAGTAAATGCTTGTTCTTTGATAGATTAAAACTGGATGTTTACCTCTCCAAGGGAAGAACCTTACTTCTTTGGGACAGAAGTACCATTCATACTGCCTGCTTCCCTTCCCACAGAGTTTAGGGAACTGGAGGAGACTAGGGAGATATATTCTTTGACCTGAGAAAAGGTGTTGGCTAATGAGGCCACTGAAATCCCAAATTACCATTGCCTACTTATTCTCAAGGAGAATAAGTAGTAATTCACATGGTACTAATACGTAATTAGAAGCTACAAAGGAGATTAATTATGGAGAATTTTGTTCAACTAAATTGTACCTCTGCGGCTTGAATAACTCTCACATTATACTCTGTTATCAAAGAGAAAATAATCAACCTTCCTATTAATATCATTCCCTGATAAATAGAAACTGGTAATTGGATGACTGCTGCATTTGCAAAGGACCTAAAATGTTTAGTCCCATGCCAATGTTGCCTTGTGATGCTAAGCAAGTAATTGCCAGGAAAGAAGCAAGTGAAGGATCTATAGCAAGAAATGGAGCTTTTGAGTTGGAAAACATTCCTTCTATCTTTTTCTCTAAAAGATGCACAGTTATGTAAAGAGATAGAAATTCTCTTTAACTGGAGACTTTTTGATTAACATTAGAAGAAAGACAAATTTTTCATCATTAAAAAAGAGTTGCCATTCAGCTTTCAGATGTCACGAGAAGATACAGTCCTCTTTCCTGCTTCCATTCCCATAGGGGCTGGGGTATGGAATTCAAAGCATAGAATTTAAATGATGCTTTGTATTTTGACTACTGTAACAATGGTTGTGAATATCAACTAAACCTATGACCCAATGGATCCAATCATCAGTCATGCATTGTACAGGTGTTTAATAAATGTTTGTTAAATTTGAATTAAACTCAGTTTTTCCCATTTTCTTTTCCTTTTGTTCTGAACTTAAACATCAAGTAAAATAAGTATGTGAATATACACTGTGGACCAGGAGATATTATATGAAACTGTGAATCATTATATAACGCTTCGTCTTCAAAATATGCTTAAACATATAATTTTCAAAGCTTCCTTCTTGTCTGTGATATATTCTGAACTTCCTTCTCTTGTCTTCTTATTTTAGGGGAAAGGAGAGAAAGTCCTACATCCAGTCCCCTTTTTCAGCCTTCCACTCCATTCCACCTCCCTCCATAAAGTGAAAAAGGGAAAAACAAAACTCATCACAAATATGCTCAATCAAGCAAAATAAATGCCCACATTGGCCATCTTGAATCTATCCTCTGTCAGGACATAAGTAGCATGGTTCATCATTGATTCTCTGGAACTATGATTAATCATGGCATTCCTAAGTCTTTCAAAATTGCTTGACTTTATAATCATGTTGTTAATAAATAAGTTGTTCTCCTGGTTTTGCTGTCTTCGTTCCATACCAGTTCATACAAATCTTGCTAGATTCCTCTAAAACAGTCCCATTCATCATTTTACATGCAATTATATTCTACTTCATTCATATACCATAAGTTTCTTCAACCATTTCTTGACTGGTACCCCCTTAGTTTCCAATTCTTTGATACTTCATAAAGAGTTGCTATAAAACTTTTGTCTCTGGGGAACGGGTCTAATAGTGGTATCACTTGCTCAAAGGGTCTGCAGAGTTTAGTGAGTTTGGGGACATGATAAGTTTAATTAAATTGTGAATATACTAGGTCTCCTTCAATCATGGCCTTCCTGAAAGCTATCTCACGTTCAGCTTCCATTTTAGATCAACATCCACTTAAAATCATACCTCATAAGCCCTTGTTTTATTTTACCATACCAACCAGAGGAATACTAATACTAAGCAAAAGACATTTAACACTAGAGCATGAAAAATGAAAAGGAAAATTCCTCCCATAGACACTAGTGCACTTTTCCATCAGTTAACACATTATGGTGTAATAGAGGACACTAGCAGGAAAGCCTATAGTCAGGAAAATCTTGTGGAGAGGGAATGTGTTTGAGGAATAAATATGGAGCAGTCACATTCATAAAGAGCACAAAGCTAGGAAGCATGGGTGTTCAGGACAACTCATACTCTATTTTTCTACATCTCCACTAGGATACTTTTCTGCTTCTGTGTTTTCTGCTTAGTGCTCCATAGAATTATCAGTGTTATTTACTGTTCTGGTGATAGTATCAGGCTATGAGGTTTTTTCCCTCACTGCTAAAGTCTTCTGCTGGTTTATTTCTTTCCATTGCTCTACTATCTGCTGTTGTTTAAGTAGTGTTGTTCTCTACTGCTTACATCTGCTGGTTTCCATTGAATTATAGCTGCTGGAAATCCTTTCTTCTTGGGGATAGGTCTACTAGCTCTTTTAGTTCATGGCCCCAGGGGCTATCTCAGCACTTTTGTGATTCAGTACCAGAGTTATAGACAGAGAAAAAAGAAATCAGAGACTAAGACAGAGAAGAAATTAGGGACTAAGTATGACTTTTTAGCTGCTTTTCTGAAGCCTCAAATGCCACTTTTTAGATATAGTCTACTCTTTGCAAGTTTTACTCTAAGTAAGAAAATTCCTTTTGATTCCATAGCTAAGTCATTCACAGCTAATCATCTTAGAATGTTGCTATTCCTTTGTACTCATTACATTTCACTTTGCATCAGCTCATGCAAGTCTTTCCAGGTTTTTCTGAGAGCATCCTGCCCATCATTTCTTATAGCACAATAATATTCCATTACAATCACATGATACAACTTGTTCAGTCATTCCCCAATTGATGGGAATCCCCTCAATTTCTAATTCTTTGCCCCCAGAAAAGAGCTGCTATAGCTATTTTTGTATATATAGATATTTTTCATTTTTGGTTTTTTTAAATCTTTTTTGGGATACAGACCTAGTACTAGTACTACTAGAAGGCCTAACATTTTCCCTGAAAGTCTGAGAAGTGATTGGTTCCTTATATCACTTTATGTTTCGTGATACATTATAATTTACAAGACACTCTCACTTCTATCATTTCATTTTATTCTCCTATCAGTTCTATGAACATGGTCATATTATCAATCCCATTTTAAAGAAATAGAAATATGCCTTCAAATAGGGTAACTGAATTGCCCAGGTTTGCTTGATTAATGAGGGCTAGCACTGGGTCTCTTGATTCTCAGGACAAAGCTCTCTCCTGTTCATCATTCTATTTCTAGTATTTATTTTTGATATGAATGTAACCTGGGTTTTGAAGGCTGAGACATCGTGAATGTTGTGGCTTAGGTGTGACTTTGGATTGGTGGAGAAAATACATACACACACACACACACACACACACACACACACACACACACGGCTTTGTGCCCTGAATGAGAGGTAGGGTTGGTACAACAGCAAAATAATCTTTGAGAAAGGAAAGAGAAGAGAAAAGAAGATAGTAAGTATTTATATATTCCCTACTGTGTTCCTAAGTCCTTTACAAATGTGATCTCATTTGATTCTAATAACAATCCTGCCAGGTAAATGCTATTATTATTCCAGTTTTAGAGTTGGGGAAACTGAGCCAGATTGAGTTTAAATGATTTGTCCAGGCTCACACAGGTAATATCTGATGCCAGATTTGAGCTCCATTCTTCCTGATCCCAGCCCCAGTACTACATCCTTTGAGCCATTCAGCTGCTTGTAGAGGGGCATCTGATTTCCTGACATTCAGAGAGTAGGAGAAAAACCTTAGAAAATGCAAATGTGTAGAAGAAGTCAGTTCAATTTGTCCCCAATTTCCAGCTTACCTTCCTTGATACTTCAGAGAATTTCCCCTTCTATCACTATTTTCTAGTCTGTTCTCAGATTTCCTTTTTGCCCTTTGCTTGGATAAATGTGATTGTTTGCTATTTGTGATGGTCTTTTGTATAGCTAGCACCTGATGGGAAGGAGTCAATCCTGTGCATATAAGCCTGGGGTAAATCTCCTCCTCTAAGGTGCAGGGATGTGGGAAGTGATTTTTGCTCTAAACTTACAGCTCTTGTTCCTAGACTAGTAATATTAATGGGCACTGGTCCTTGGGGGAGTTGGAGGGGGAAGGGTGCAATTTAAAGTTTTCAGAGATTATGGTATCCCATGATTTGCAGCCATATAGTATCACCAGAAGAACATTGAGCCTGCCTCTAGATTCCTTTAATGCTATTATCACTAATAAAGTCTTTTCCTCCTTCTTAGAGGTTAATAAAAATGACAGTACAACAATGGGTAGTCTCTTCTTTACTTCTAAAGCCGCACCCTTGTGTAGAGTGTAATAGGTAACTGGGAACCCTGGATTAGCTTATGTTTAGATAGCCTTTTCTCAGTGAGTACACTCTACCCCCCTCATTTAATACTTCTCTTACTCCTTAGAAACCATGTATTGGTGCTAGAAATGATACAGATTGTTCAGCAATAGAAGATAATTGCTAAATCCCAGATTGCTGAAAATTTCTCCTCTCGTAAAGCAGAAGGAATGAACCACCCTCCCTCCCTCCAGCTATTCTGGATTTAAATCTGACCGAAAAGGAAGATGTGGTTTGTTGAAGTGAAAGCCACAGGAACCTTGGGAGAAATTGACCTGCTCATCTTGGTGCTCATAGTCTTAAAGGAAGGAAATGCTGAGTGAAGTCAGATGTGTCCCTTGGGCTTTGGGAGGGAATTTTTTTTTTCTGTTAATTACAAAGAGAGAAGAAAACTGCCCAGAAAGGGGGCAGGAAGAGAAGAATTGCTGAGTACAAAGGCCACTTGGTGGTAATGGTCTGTAACTCTCCAGAGCCTGTCATACAATAGCATTATATTTCCCTTGGTCTCAGAAGGCTTCTGTGGGGAAATACCTTGGGTAGCCTTCTTTTGTGAAGGAAAAGGACAACCACCAAGAGACTGGGTTTCCTTCTGTAATTCAAATGAGTCCTATTTTAGCCCCTTTTCTATTCAACAATCAGACACTGTCACTTAGTGTCCTGTTGTCCCCCACAGAGGGTCGAAAAACAGAGATGGGTAAGTACACAAGGGGAAGCCCTTCTTCTCCAAAGGCAGGGAGAATGAATGGCAACCAGCCAGACAGAAATAACTAAATAGAATTGTGTGAGGTCAAAGAAAAAAGAGAGAGAGAGAGAAAGAGAGAGAGAGAGAGAGAGAGAGAGAGAGAGAGAGAGAGAGAGAGAGAGAGAGAGAGAGAGAGAGAGAGAGAGAGAGAGAGAGAGAGAGAGAGAGAGAGAGAGAAAGGCAGGGAGGGAGGGAGGAAGGGAGAGAGAGAGAACGAGAGAGGAGAGAGACAGATAGACAGAGACAGAGAGAGAGAATAGCACTCAGATTTTTAAAAAAATGTGCAACGAGGAGCCAAAGAAAAGTAGCAGAGAATGCTGATGGCCTTTCTGTAACTAGTTGGTTAACTAGGGCAATGTGACCAGAGCTTTGTCCCAGAGTGCCAAAATCTAGAGGGTGTCATTGACACTACCCTGGATGCTCTCCTTTCCCCTAGAAGCTGTACTTTCTGGTCTCTGGAAAGCTCTATCATCCACCTTCCTGTCAAAAGTTCTTCATTTGGCCACGTGGGAACTACATGGTATGTCAAGGTGTGCTTTCCTGTTCGTGGCCACACCCTAGATAAGCTTCCTCCCCTACTCCCCACCATCCTGCCCCACCTTTTGCCTTGCTCTAGCTTTTCCCTATGAAGAGAAATTTCTACTTATATCTCTGTCTGTGATACTTAAACAACATATGTATGCATGTATTTGGTGGAGGTTGGTGCTTCACCTATCTGTTCTCCTGTTACATTATCCTTATATTCTTTAGAAAATCTCCACAGATGGAGTTATGAGCTGATCCAATCATTCTAAGGAGCAGTGTGGCACTTGGTCCAAAGGGCTGAAAGCTGGGCATACCCTTTGACCCAGCAATACCACTACTCGGTCTGTATTCCAAAGAGATAAAAAATTTTTAAAAAGCTGATTTGTACAAAAATATCCATAGCAGCTTTTTTGTGGTGACTAAGAACTGGAAATCAAAGGGATGCCCATCAATTGGCAAATGGCTAAACAAGATGTGGTATATGATTGTGATGGAATATTATTGTGCTGTAAGAAATGACAGACAGGATGATTTTTAAAAAACCTGGAAAGACTTACAGAACTGATGCATGGTGAAGGAAGTAGGACCAGGAGAATGTTGAATACAGTTAACAGCAATACTGTTAAATGAAGAACTGTGAAGGACTTGGCTATTCTCTGCAGTACAATGATCCAAGATAATCCCAAAGAATTAATGATGAAGTATACTATCTGCCCTGCCTCCAGAGAAAGTACTGGTATTGATTTGATACAGGTAGAAGCACGCTATTTCTCACTTTCTTTCATTTTTTTCTTTTATTCTAGTCATCTTGTACAAAATGACTAATATGGAAATGTTTTATACAATTGCACATGTATAATCTATATCTGACTGCTTACTACCTTAGAGAGGGAGAAGGGGAGGAAAGGCTAGAATTTGGAACTCAAAACTTTAAATAAAGATATTGAAAAAAATAAAACGTAAAATCATTTTTAAAAAAAGAAAAGAAGGAAGAAAGAAAGAAAGAAAGAATTGTGACTGATAGCAAGAAAGAATTGTGACTGATAGCTTTTCAGCAAAACAATAATCCAAGACAATCCCAAAGGACTCATGATGCTCTCTGCCTCCAGAGAAAGAATTGTAGTCTGAATACAGACCAAAGCAGAGTTGTCTCTTTCTTTCTTTCTGTTTCTTTCTTTCTTTCTCTTTCTTCTTTCCTTCCTTCCTTTCAAGTTTTCTTGCACAAAATAACTAATATGGAAATGTTTTACATGATTGCGCATGTATAACCTGTATCAGATTGTTTACCATCTCAGGGAGGGGGGAGGGGGAAAAGATAGAATTTGAAAATTAAGGCTTAAAAATAGTAATGAATCTTAAACATTGTTTTTTTACATGTAATTGGGGGAAAACGAAATATTATTTTTAAAAGAAAGAAAGAAATCTTTCACAGACCATGTATAAGATTTAGGGGAGACTGAAGAGAGATCAACTGGCTAAGAGACTGTTCAATTTGCAATGATCAAAGAAGGGAAGGGGTCTGGTCCCAATCTATTGGTTAGCAGTAAGTTTCTGAACTCATTTAGGAAAAGGGAATAAGATCAGAACCACCTAAGCATTGGCCCTAGACCTCAAGAGTCTAGTGCATCCATTGCACCTGCTGAGGAGCTTTGGTATCATGACTAGAAAACTATAAGCTCCTCCTTTTTTCCTTCCCCACGTAATGCTGCACAAGCTTGAATGTTTGAATAGGATTCTCTTCATTGGTAGAAAGAATGATTACTCAGCACTTGATGGTTTCATGAGGGGCAGAATTGTGGAAAACTTACAAGAGTTCTCTGGCTTCTGGATTCCATCTCTGAGAGAGGACAAACGTAGGACCAGGCCCTCTTCAGAGAGAGGCCACTGAGGGGAGAGATAGACTTTTGGAAAAGCCAACATGTAGAGATGTAGAGGAATCAGAGCCTGAAGCGTATTTCTTTTTCACTTTGCCCTACTAGAGACATTGAGGAATTTCCCTTTGAGTGAAATCAGGTGCTCTCCCTCTCTCTCCTCTCTCTCTCTCTCTCTCTCTCTCTCTCTCTCTCTCTCTCTCTCTCTCTCTCTCTCTCTCTCCCTCTCTCTCTCTCTCCCTCTCTCTCTCCCTCCCCCCCTTCTCTCTTCTCTCCCTCTCTCCCTCCCTCTCTCTCCCTCTTCCTCTCTCTCCCTCTCTCCCTCTCCCTCTTTCTCCCTCTCTCTCTCTCCTTTCTCCCTCTCTCCCTCTCTCTCCCTCCCTCTCTCCCTCTCTCTCTCCCTCCCTCTCTCCCTCTCTCTCTCTCTCCCCTCTCTCCCTCTCTCTTTCTCCCCCCTCTCTCCCTCTCTCTTTCTCCCC
>CM053772.1:242647657-242866565 GCA_028658325.1 Potorous gilbertii | reverse complement strand
AGCTGGCATTCCCTTAGCACATTAGGATTTTGCAAAGTGCTTTTTTTTTTTTTACTGATTTTTACCAATTTCTCTACTTTCCAGTAGAGGTCTCCCTCAAGGTGAATCTCAGTTGTTTAAATCACCCCTTTGGGGGTATGGTCTTTGGATTCATCTAACTATGCTATCTAGCAATGTAATTCTATCTTCTTCACAAGGATATTATGAGATTCCAGACAGGAGCCTCTGAAACTGACATGGCCTTTACCCCTTCACACATGTTCAGTTGCCACACAGCCTCAGGGGCTAGCAGAAGTTGGTATAGTGCAGTGGAGTGACCATTAAATCTGCATCCTTAAGGCATGGATTAGAGTCCTGGCTCTCCTGCTTACAAGTTGTGGGATCTTGGACCTGTCACTAAACTTCTCTAAGACTAGGTTTCCACATCTGCAAAATGGGGCAAGACACACTTTCTCCATCTCAGGGTTGATGTGAAGATATAATGAGAAAATAATGGAGAGTGATAGAAATGGGAGCCATTATTATTTCTGAATTCTTCACATGCTCTCCTCCTTCTTTTCCTCTATTCATGCTATATCTCTCCTTGGAACTGCTGTGCCACTGACCACCCTTTCAAACCCAATCCCTGGTTGTCAACATTCTATCCATACTTCAAGGCCAAGTTCAAATGCGACCTCCTCCCAGAAGTCTTCCCAGATTCCCTAACTCCCTATACTCCCTTGGCATCTGATTTCCATTACTCTTATTGCATTAATTATATTCTACTTATCTGTGAAGTTATGGACAATTATGGTCTTAATTTTAGATGATGCTGAAGGTCCCTCACAGTTCAAAGCATAGTAGATAGACCACTGGACCGGAATTCAGGAAGATCTGAATTCAAATCATACCTCAGACACTTCCTAGTGGTATGATCCTGGACAAGTTATTAACCTCTCTGTTTGAGTCTCCTATAACATTGGGATGATTACTCATCTGTAAAACTGAGACAATGACAGTAATGCCTTTCTCATTGGGATTATTAATGGGTTCAAATTAATTCATGTAAAGATGATTCTTGAGCGTAAAAGCACTATATAAATATTAGCTGTTACTATTATTTCCCTTTGAATACTATAAGCTGCCAATGACAGGGACTGGGGATTTCACTTTGTATCCTCCTAACACCAAGCATGGTGTCTTGGATGTAGAAGTTTGTAAATAACTAAATAGGATGGATGAGGGTGGTGGTAGAGGATGAGGAGAAAGACTTTTTGGTGTTCGTTTTCTGCCTACTATTGAAGCTTAAGGCCAAGTCACACTTTGAAAATGGAATCTTCTCCTCATCAGGCTAAATATCTCCAGTTCCACATGCTCTCTATGCCTTCACTGTCCTGAAAGTCCTCTGCTGGATGCCTCCTGTTGATCAAGGTTATTCCTTAATACCCTTAATTGGAAATAGCATTCCAGATCTAATCTGACCAAGCCCATCACCTCCCTAGTCTTGTACACGTTCCATTTTCTGCAGAGTTTAAGACTGCATATTCCCTCCACATACCATGCTATAGCCAAATTGTTCGGGTCTTTGGTCTCTGAATTTATTCTGTGTATTCCCTCCCACCATGACTTTGATCACCCTATTCTCCATGATTGGAGCATTTTATCTCCCACTTTGTTTCTTGGGCTTTAAAGAGTGGGTATGGATTTGACTCAAATCTCATCTCCCTCTGACACCCTTCCTTGATGTCTTCAGTAGTGCCTTTAGCCCTCTCCCCATCTTCTCTCTCTATGCCTTTCCCAAGCTGTTCTTCATGTCTGGAATCAATCACTTAATCAATAAGTTATTAAAAGTCTATGTGCTAGGAAAACAAAGATGGAGGAGAGGGAGACAGAGGGTCTTGGGTTCAAATCCCCCTTGACATTACTTTTGTTCCCTTAGGCATTTCCTTTCACCTCCCAGAGTTTGTTTCTCTACCTATTAGATAAAGGAGTTGGAACAGATAATAACTATAGGTCTAAAATCCTTTGATCTTACTAGTCCACTAGGAAAACCAGATCTGCCACCACCCTCCTTCATGTGTCTGAGCCTTTGTTCAACCTGTATCCCACATCTAGAATGGACATCACCTCCATATATACATGTTGAAATCTCTTCCTTCAAGGCCCAGTTTAGGCATCTTTCCTGGTTGAAAGGGTTCTCTCACCTCAGATTTGGCATAGAGCAAAGGAGACATCCAGGCAACGTGAATGGGATCAGAGATCATATATAATCTTAACAAACCCCCAACCTCTAATTAGATTAAGTGCCCCGAGGGCATAGATTTTAACACATTTATCTGTTTCCCTAGAGCAGTTTATTGCTTCTTAGGCCTTAGTTTTGCTTTTATGTTAGTTATGCTTTTATCCATACCTTTTGGATCTTCAAGGGAATTTTACAAATATAGTATTGTCCTATGTTGAACTCCATTCGGTTGACGAATGGTTAAGTCCTAACATATTGTTCCTTCTAGCAGCAGGGGTGGGGAACCTGTGGCCAAGGGCCACATGTGGCCCTCTAGGTCCTCAAGTGTGGCCCTTTAACCAAATCCTAGAAGTTTGGATTCAAAGAGCTGCATTTGAGAACCTAGAGGGCCACAAGTGACCTCAAGGCTGCAGGTTCCCTACCCATTCTAGCCCATCATGAAACATAATAATGGGGGTTATGGGAGAATAATGTCTGTTTGTGCAAGAATGGCATACAAGTTGTGGAAGCAACCCCTCCCCCCAGTCAAATGAAGAAAGCATTTTAAAAAAGTATACTAGTCAGAAGTTTCTGACCTCATCTGAAAGAGAAATCCTTATCAAGAGTTTCTGTTAATTCTGTAAACAAGGTTTGTTTCTCTTTCTGTTCAGCCCTGGAAGGATACTTCCCTTGAAGTAATTAGGTCAGTGACTAAGACAAGGTGAGGGGGGCCCTTGATAGATTGTTCAGCCTTGACAGGAATGGGGCAATGTTTCACCTGAAGTCTCTTTGATGACTTCAGTTTATGGATGTTGGGATATCTGGTGAGCTGGGCAGCTGGAAAGAAAAATCCATGGTTAAAGGAGAATTGAATGGTTTCAGGAAAATGACTAAGAGGAGAAAAAGTTAAGTGACTTCTATTTTGCTTAATTTAGCAGACCATGAACTGAACTACTACATGAATTCTGCTTAGTCCTGAGTGTTGAACATCACTTATTCAAGAATCCTATAAACTGGGGCTCCAGAATAACTTATGGAGAAAGATGGCCAAAGGAATGAGCAGAGTCTGTGTGTTTGGGCATTTTTTTCTCTAAACTGAAAAATGCTTGGATTAGGACAGTGATAAAACTTAATAAAAATTGTTTCTGGCAGGTTGTCCCCTACAATGCCAAGTACAGCACTAAGTTTTCTACAATATTAATATGCAAGCTTGGACTATATATGTTAACTAACTACTGGTTAAAAAAACAAAACCAGGCTTGCACCAGTAGCCTTGGGTTGCTTCTCACATGGCATGAACACACCCCTTAAATTCCAAAGTACCAAGGGGCATCCTTCCTGCATCCAACAAAGCAATGGAATGATTATGCAGGTCTTTGCTGGGCATTTTCCTTATTCAGGTATATATGGGTTGGACAAAATGGCCTTCTGGTCCCTTCCAAATCTGAGAGTCTCCAATCACCTCAGGAAACTGGCTAAGACTGACTCTCAGCACTCCAAAGCTGGAGAAGGGACATTTATTTTGTCCAGACCAGAACACTATCTATCTAAGAATAAAACTTCAAATCTTTAAAAGTGCTCCCATGGCGACTGAGATAGATTTGGTTTGGTTGTTGGGTTTCCCATTATGGGACACTGGCTTCCCATACCCTTGGACTGCAACCAAGGCAGAGAAGAAAATGACCATGTCAGGGATTCAGTATCTTCTAGTATTTTCAATTATACTGCATGAAACATATATAGAAAATAGCAATCATATTTCTGCTTAGAAGGGGTCATGTTGAGGGTCATTTAAATGTCCTGGACAAAGTTCAACCCAAAGAATCTAACTGGCATGAAAAAAGATGGTGCTGGTTCTTTCTGTCCCACATGGAAGGAAATCTCTGCCCTCTATTGCAGTCCTGGCCCCAACGCTCCCCATCTCTCACCCTCCCCCCAGATTCTCAATACTTTGTTTGCAACAACTCAGTGGTTTTTTGCAGATGAAAAAGTTGACCCACACTTTGATTTTCTTTATTTTCAATCGATACGGTATGAATACAAAGTTTCTAGAAAGCTACAAAAAGTCTACCACTTCCTCAAGAAGGCATCAAAATGTGTCACTTTGCAAAGACATGAAAACACCTGCAGTTACTGACACAAAAATAGCATTTTTAGAGTGATGAAATAATTGCACTTAACTGGCATGGATATTAAAGTTATCACACATGTACCGCGAAAGCTAGAATACATTTTTTTTTTTTACAAAGCACTTTATAAAAAAATTCTCTGCACACAAACCCTATAATTTTCATATTACTATCATACTAAAGATAAATTCACTTTAAAGCCAACACTTAAAACATTTTGAAACAAAAAAGGTACCAGTACCTACACAAAGACAATAACAAATACAAGAATACTGTACTGCCAAGAGATTGAAGTGAACTTCTTTTGGAAATTTCTGCAATTAGGTTAAAGAAATATATGAGATTTTCTTTGCCTTCCCTCCCTCCCCCCACAGGGTCCCCACCACCCAATCTAACAAAAAGGAAACGCTTTATCAAAAGGCAGTTTCCACATCAAGTCACCAGCAGCAGTACAACCACAAAGTAACCACTGACCATATATGAATATGCTTAAGTCACAAACCCATTTTTATACACATTACACGAATAAACATAAAGTGAGAATTCCATTAAGTCATTTACAACGTGAACAGATGCACATGGCAAAACGGGTTTACGTAAAATGTACGGATAGTAAAGAATTAAAGGCTATTCAGGTTTTTTTTTGTTTTTTTGTTTTTGTTTTCTACTGTTATAAAATTCTTCTGTCATTTTTCAGGCACGTACTGTATTTATTTATTTATTTTATTTATTTATTTTTTGTCTGCGGTTATGAGCCTCATGTAAAAAGGCCCACACACACACAAAAAAAAATCTGTCTTTTAAGGAGGTAACAGGGAAAAACATCCTTTGTCAACCAAGGGCTTTCAACAGCTAAATGACACAATGAAGATTACGAATATGAAACTGGAAAAGTCAGAGACTGATTTCCAGTTGGCTTGTACTTGAACATTAACAGCTTCTTTTTCATTAGGAGAAGGAGTAGTAGAAGAAGAAAACGCACAATCTGATAATCAAAGGCAGACAAAAAAGATCAACCTGAGAGAGGTCTGAAACTGGAATCGAGAACGACTGATGATGAATGATAGTGAGATTAAACATCATTTCAAAGAAAAATAAGATCAAACACTTCAGAGCATGAGGACTCCAAAACAAACTTCACAAGAAGTAAGAAAATCAATTACATCCAAAGAGTTAGGATAAGAAAATAAATACAAGTATTTCAACTATTCTCATGGTGGGTTGACTTCTGCTAGTTGTCTACTGGCATTAAACATTAATTATACAAGTTTCACTATGAAAGATATAGGCAATGGGTTTATTCAGGATGGAAAACTATTGCCAAATGAAACTGAGCTAAAAAAAGGGGAAGAATGGGGAAACACATATTGTTAGAGCTTCAATTTCCTTCAAGGCAGGGTGCAGTACCAAGATCTACGGTTCGGAAATTCAAGTAGCTAACTAGCTTGTGTAGTAGTGTTTGAACAGAAATGGCAGAATTTTAGTGGCATTCCAGAAAAGTTTCTTTTCATATATAAATCTTCATAGTACAAGGATTAGAAGGAGAGTGTTGAGAGAGATACAGAAATCAAATGATCTAAAATAAAATTTCAAATTTAGAGAGAATATTTTCATGACAGACATCATGCAGAAGTGGACAATATGTCAAAAGTTCACCAAGTGACTATAAAACTGTATTTGTAATAAAAACATCTCTCTTCCAGGTTTTGGTTGGGCTGGTGTTTTTCCCTGGTCCCCTAGCCCAACCTCTCATGTTCATTTTCCATATAATATATGGCCCAGATCTTAACAGGTGACAAAAGTAGACACTGACTTTAAGAAGTTGCCTTCCTTGGGCTGAAACATTTCTTGAAAATGTTGAGTTGTGAATGGTGCTCTTTGGGAGACTTTTTTAAAGCACATTCAGACATCACACTCAAGAGTCAACATTTCCAAGCTAAAAAAAAAAAGCTGGTTTAGATTTGATTTACCCTACTTCACTTTGGTTCTGTACTTTTATCTCAGTCTGGTGCTTCCAAATTTCCAAAGAGTCTAACTTTGTAAACAAAATAAGTGCACACTAGAACTGGTATAAAAAGGAAAGCCTTCACAGGAACTGAAATGCTCAACAGAAAGGAGACCAAATGAACCCAAAGTTGTAACATTTGCACTGACAAACAGTTTCTGTGGCTATCATGTGCCACAGACACAAGACTGGGCAAGGAGCTGAAAAGGGAGTACATGGGTAATCTGGATACATGAACATCCCAGTTACTGGTCTTCACGGCGGTAAAATGATGGTGGAGAGTAGAAGGTTCTGGACTCGACTATCTGATTACTGGTGGCCAGCAGGTTACCATACACAGTGCTCTCTTGTAAATGGAGGCCTAGAGTTTTGTGTTTTTTCCCCCTCATTCGAATAAACCAAAGGCATTACGGTGATCTCTAAATATTTTTGGTCTCTCTACAAATTATCCTCATTATGGTAGCACTTTTCTAAGCTGGAACGGCAAACCAAAGGCACTTTCATGCTAGAGTGAAAATTCAAAAATAGTTAAGTATTTGGTCGTGAAATTTAAAAGGCAGCATCATAAGTACTTTTCACGGAAAACTATGAAGTTGTAACCTTTCATTTTGGTATATACATTTAAGAGTATAATGATGGGATTAACTTGTATATAATTTCATGTTTTAGACCAAGTAGTCAAAAAAAAGTTTCCTGTGGAACCAAAGAAAACAGGTGCTCATTTTTTTGTTCCTTTGTTTTCTGAATGGAGCCAATTTGTAAAATAAGGTCAAGAACGGCTCGAAGAAAAGGCTGGTGGCAGGTACGTCTAAGAGAACACTAAGGCACTGCATACTGGAATGCTTTGGCAGCTCTGAATTAAAAAGTTCCTAGAAAAGTAACAGTTATAAAAGAAATGCTTCCAGCTTACAAAAGGGGTCACAGTTTCCAGGCAGCCTTTTGTACCACACACCCACGTTGAACATCCCAAGGATTTAAGGCTTTTGAACGTGTGCAGGGCTTAGCCATGTACAGAAAAAAAGGTGAAGAAAAAGCGAAGCCATCCCTTCCTCCAAAATGACATTTGAACAACACAGGCTTGGAGAAACCTGACGTCAGGACAGATGCAGTACCGGAGCATAGAAAACTGTACCTGGTTTGTAAATGGATCGTTCTGTTGTTAGACAATTCAAATTGTTAACTGTCCTACTTTTAAATAAACAAGCTGCTAAAGCCACTATGATATTGGAGTCCTAAAGAAGACTTGGCTTTAAAAAAAAGTAGTTTTAGAATAGAGGGTGACTTTTGGGCTGTCGGGATGCCATGCTCTTGCTGATGGGATGGTCAGCATCAGAAACTTGTCTACAGGAGCCTATGGTGGAAGGCAAACTATACACAATGCTAACTAAAAGGCTCATCAGCTTTACTATGTGCGTATCCCTGATATGACTATAAGACAGGGTCAGCAAATGATATTCAGATAGAGCTATGTCTTAGAAAGATTGGTGTCACTTCTACAAAATGGTGATCCTGCCCCTTCCAAAGACTCCCTCCTCATGCCACTGATTCTCACTCAAAATCTGGGTGATCTCTCTCCCAATCAAGACCCTTCTTTCTAAATCTTCCAGGGTCCAAAAAAAAAAAGTATTTCCCCTGGTGTGTCTATAGAAGTACTACTAATAGGGTGGCCTGGGAAGTGAAACTTTGGCAGGGCTCCAAAGGAAATTCACCAAAATGGCAAAGATGCCAGGAATGGAAACTCTGAGTAATGACAGAAAAGGATGACGGAGAGAAAGAACTCTCTTTTAATAAATGAGGGTGGACAATGGGGAACTAAGCATCCACCATTTCTATCACGAAGGGAATAGGACTTAACTGTAGCAAGAAGGTGATGAGTGAAGACTGGCATAAGTTATACACTGAATTTCTTTACCTTTTCCATGACCTTTGGAAAACCACTTAACTTTTGTGGGTCTCAGTTTCCTCATCTATAAAATGGGGCAGGGGGCAACTATTGGATGAGATCATTTCTAGGGTTTGAGTAGCTATATATTTATAATCCTCTATTTCTTCTCCTCCTCTGCTGAGTGAAGTAGCCCTGAAGCCAGGATTTGGCAACGTGTGATAGTGGTTGGTTATGTCCTTTGTGCTTGAAGAGGAGCAAAATGACATCACTATGTTAGGGTCGAAGTATAGTGGGTCTGACCATCTGATTAGACCAACAGGAGCTCAGAAGGCTCTTTCACAGGTTGGATACATGCATAATGATAAATGTACTGGGACAAAAGGGGATCCGAAGACCATAGTCCCAGCTTTGATGGGCAAGTCCATTAAATGTCTTTAGCCCTATATTTCTTCCTTGTGTAAAATGGTGGGTTGGGTCAAATCATCATTTCCAAAATACCAGCAAGAAAACATTTTATAACTCAAGGACTTTCATTCACAAAACCTATATATTTAAGCCAACCTGCTGACTGTCCTACTTTCTGAATTCTGGGTCTCACAACTTCTATTTCTTTCTTCCCAGGTCCCCATCACCACTTCCATGAGATCAGTCTAGTATGGGATGGGAAACATTGAACCACATGACCTCCAAGGGACCTTAATAGTGCTAACATTCTGTTTAAGACAGTCTCCAAAGCTGTCCCTGATTTTATGCTGGGTCTTTCAGGAAAACAAGTAGGACCAGGGTCTGAGCTCCTCAGCACTCTTCACTGCCCAATTTAGTGTCCTTTTGTCAATACACTCTCAACTCAGGATATAGAAGGAAGGACTTCACCCTTCCTGGTGAAAATTGGTATGGTAGAAGACCTAGAAAGAAGGCAAAGGGGATTCTACAAGAGAGCCTCAGAAAAGATTCTGTGGCTCCTTCTAGGCAGATTTAGGGGAGGATGGACTGCTAGGAAGATACAGAAGAAACACAGAAGGTGCTGCTGAAGGGGCCACTGCACATCCAAAAGGTCTCTGCCCTACTGCTGAGAAGTGCTGGAAGAGAGAAAGCTTTAGCTTTGGAAAAATGAAGGATTTTTTTAAAAGACCCCCAATTTTAAAACAGTTAAGAAACATCAGCATTTTTAGCAAAAAGCAACCTCAAACCCACTTACTGACAACACAGCAAAGCTCTAAACAAAGCTTTAAGGAACAGAAGGAATGAAGAGGTGGAATTCATGTCAAAAATCACTGGAGTGGCCTGTCACACAATAGTGTTGAGAATCAAAGATGGCTGAGTGTCAACAACTGTGACCGAGTGCTACGAAAGCAGCGAGAGAGGCTGAGCATGCCAAGGAGTGGTTTGGTTTTTTGTTGTTGTTTTAATCCTATCTGGTACTGCTATATGAGATATTTCTGAGTCTCTGTGGGATTTTTTTTTCTTTCTGTGCTTTGAAAAATAGATTGAAATACCCCTTCTGCTTGCTGGCCACACAAGTTGCATGTGCCTCCCTCTAAGCCATAACCGCCTGAGAGGGCAATGGGATCACCATGGGAAGAAGGTGGGCAAGATACCAAATGTCTTGGTTTAGTTTTAAGTTGCTAAAACTTAAAGTTGCCCAAAGACTTTTGGGACACCCTGTATTTTGGAGACAATCACTCAGCTAAAGGACAAGAAGATGTAACCCAGAAAGTAGAACATGGCCTTATTTAAAGGGCCACCAGTAAGTAGCTGGGACTAGGCCAAAGGGATTCTGCAAAAGAGTAAAGACAACATCCGGATCTGGACTGAATTGAGTATAGGCTTTGTACAGAACTGGAGTTCAGAACCATTTGTCCTTCAGCTCAGAAGACACCGCTGCCCCCACCATTCAGCACAACGTGCAATCTCCCATCTTGTCTTTCCAGGGACAAAATGTACACTCTTGTGAAATGTATAGTGTGCTAGGAAAAGAGAGAGATTTGGAATCAAAGGACCTGAGTTCAAATCTTGACTGTGCTATATACTGGTTTTGTAATGCCAGGACAGTCCTGTGGTCTTTCTTGGCGTCAGTTTCCTCATTTGTAAAAGGAAAGATTTGAGACAGATGATGACAAAGGCCCTTTCCAACTCTAAGACTGTCTCCTATGCTAGGCTCAAGGAAGAGGCTGTACCCTGTAGTTAAGAATCAGTTTTTATCTGGGTGATGATAAGTGGCACAAAACTGGCAGTTAATAAACATGGAAGGAAGGAAGGAAGGAAGGAAGGAAGGCGCACCATGCTCTGTAATCTGGACCTTATAATGACCTATATAGTATCAGAGTTGAAAGAACCCAAGTGATGGTATCACTCTCTCAACCAACTCTAACTGATGAATATATCTAAATATGTGAAGAGGGAATTAAGTAAAGTCTTTTACAAGAAAAGAGCTCCCAAATGAATTTGTTCCAAAAGAATGAGCATGGACATATGCACCAGGGTTAGTCACAAATGGCATGCCTAAACCTTGTGGGAGTTAGTCAGACCCCAGAATCAAAGGATTTGAAGAGACATTCAGGAAATGCCTCGTCTGGGTCCACCCAGGGATCTTAGCTATTCGGCTGAATGTGGGTCTGTTAGAAAAGCCCAGATGGGCCTGGGAGGTTCTGGGTGGCAACAATACTAAAGCAGATGAGCCTTTTGGAATTTGGTCTATGAAATCTTCCCACCACAGTCCTCTCTCTACTTTGCAGCTAACAGTGCAGTATTCATGCCAATTTTTTTAAACTCTTATTTTGTTACCAATAATTTCAGTGTTTGAAACTCTTCAACTCAAATTAATAGAAAATTTAGTTGTCCATATAAAATATAACTGCACACATGACTACAATGTAAGTTTAAAATTTCAGTATTTACCTACTTATTGCAAAACAAGCCAACTTTTTCATTAAATAATCAAATCTTCATATTAGTACAATACAATTTTATATTTTTAAATACACTCTATATGTTATGTATAAGGGATGATATTTTCTTTCTTCGCGATACCTGTTCAGATGTTTAATGGATTAGAGAATTAGTTTTAAATGGTGAGGAAAAATATACAATTTTGCCTCATTAGGGTCTTCCTACCAAGCATTTCTTAAGGCTACATTGTAACATTTGGTTTCAAAAAGGAAAAAAAAAAGGTTTTGTTTAAAAAATAATTTAGTGAATTACATTCGTTTCACCCTAATTAGTTACAAAGATAATTCTAAAATTTCTTCACTTTGTGTACTCATTTACATTTATGCTTAAAGTTTCACTTTAATTTTACTTGCATCTTAAAACAAGTATTTTATGTTGGAAAAAAACTAAATACATTTGTATAAATGTTGTAAATTTCCCATGGCAAATGCTTCTGCCTTACATTTTCTACCACAATTTAAAACAGGCCTCCCCAGACAGAGACCTCAGTTTCTTAAGTGTCATCTTTCCCAAAGAAGTGTGGGTTACAAATCTGAAGAACACATCAGTTTAGAAAGAATATTTTTTTTACAACTGTACCAGAATTTCACAGCTACAATGATATATGAACACATGAAAAATGACTGACAGGATTTAGAAAATCGTGGGGGCCGCCCTGGGCCAGGGGCCCGACCACTCAGTACTGAGGTTTACAGTCTGTAGTTTCATGATGACGTGTGTGTGTATGTGTGTGTATGTATATATAAATAACCGTGCTCAGTCCTTTACAAGCCTGTAAATGTGATGCTGTGCTCCATGTTCACTATTTGAAACTTCAAATACGCAGGCCATGCAGAGAAGGGTTTCTTGTGTGTCCCTGTTCGTTACCACCTGGAAGAGACAGATCACACAAGGAGTAAGGAGGGCTGGTGACAGGTGCATCCTGCAGTTCAAATGTCATTCACTCAATGTTGTGACAACCTCCATTCATTTTAAAATAAATATGCATAGGCTCTGGCTAACGGCCACATGATCTGTTCTAAAATAAGGGTTTAGCTGATACCTTGCCCAAAGAGATGTTTCAGGTAAACTACCTGAACCTTCCAGAGGATTTTGTCCTGACATGGGCCCACCTATAACGCTGGTGTCCTGGCCACCTCTGACGACATGATTCTAGGGGGCAGGATAATGTTCTGTGGAGCACAGTATCTCAGAACTGAAAGGGAATTCAGAGTCCATCTTGTCCAACCCAGACCAGGACAAGAAGAATTCCCCCTAAACTGAGGGTACTTTCATCTTTTGTGAGTCATGGCTCTACACTTTGGTAGGCTGGTAAGTCTATGGATCCCTTCTCAGAATCATGCTTTTAAATGCTTAAAATGAAATATTACAAAGCAACCAATTACACAAAAATAGTTATCAAAATATTTTAAAAAAACAAGTTTGTGGGACTCAGGTATCCCAAGACAAGTGGTAATTCAGGAAAGAGGCACCTCCTACATCACACCCTTTGAAGCCATCCATTCCCCAGTGGAGTACCTCTAATCATGAGATGTTGTTTCTTACATCAAGTCTACACGTCTCTATAACTTCTACCCATTGCTCCCCATTCTGACCTTCAGGGTCAAATCTAATCCCCCTTATTCTTAGGGAAAACTCTCAACTTTCCCCTAAATCTCTTCATCTTCAACTCAAACAACAAGAGTTGTTTCAATCAAGCGACATATATGGTTTAAACTCAACACAAATAAAAATTATAAATTAATAAATATAAATAATATTTTTAAATATACATAAATAATAAAATATAAATAAATTCAAGGCCTCCCTCCTACCTTCCCTATCACTGCAGAGGGCAGAAGCATCCTCTTTGGTCCCTCAGTTTCACAACCTAGGGGTCATTCTCCTGGGCTCTTCACTATTCCTCACCCCCACATCCAAGCTGCTATTGAGTCCTGCTGATGTCAACATCTTAGCAACTCTTTCAAATATGCTGCCTCTCTCCCCTGACACTGCTCCCACTCTGGTGCAGACCCTCATCATCTCACAACTGAATTATTATAAAAGCTGTTGGTGGGTCTGCCTGCCTCAAGTCTCTCCCCACTCCAATCCGTCCTCTGATCATACACCAAAATGATCTATCTAAGGCACAGGTCTTATCATGTCCTACTCAGTAAGCTCCAGTGGCTTCCTATCCCCTCCAGGATCAGATATAAAGTCCTCTGCTCAATGTCCCAAGTCCTTTGCAACCTATTCCCCTCCCATCGCCTTCCTCCTTGACACTTAGCAACACAGGCCTCTAGCTGTTCAATGAATATGACTCTGCATCTCAAAGCTCTGGGCATTTTCTCTGGCTGTCCTCCATGCCTGGAATGATTTCCTTCCTCATCTCTACCTGCTGACTTCCCTGGTTTCCTTTAAATCCCAACTAAAACTCATCTTCTATAGGTTGCCTTTCCCAACCCCTCTTAATTCCAGTGCCTTCCCTCAGTTAATGATTCCCTATTTATTCTGTATATGGTTTGTTTTGTATTTATTTGTGTGCATGTTTTCTTGCCCATTAGATTGCAAGTGCTTTGAGGGAGGGATCATCTTTGCCTCTTTTTATATCCCAAGCACTTAGCAAAGTGCCACGCTTAATAAACGCTTACTGATATGGGTATGTCCTAGGCCCTAGTCTTAGGACTTCTGAAAATATAGTGCCCAGAACTGAACACAAGACTGCAATGAGGTCTGACCAGGGCAGGGGAGAGCAGATGGGACTGTCACCTCCCTCTTTGGGGGCACTGAACTTCTCTCCATACAGGAGGTGATCACATCCTCTTTCTTGGCCTATTATAATGAGGGTTCACCCTACCAACACTTCCAGACCTGATTCCCTCGTCTTGTATTTGTGAAGTGGACTTTCTGAACCTGAATGTCAGACTTTGCATCTGTAATGACTACACTTAAAAAAAAATTAAGCTATGGTTCCCAGGTCTGCCCTGGTATTACAATGCTTCAAAAACTACTTATAACTTAATGTTACCCTAGGAAGCTGAGCTTAGGGCAGAGCACTGTACTCAGAGTGTAGGAAGACCTGAGTTTGAATCCCACCTCAGACCCTGACTAGCTCTGCATCCCTGGTGCAGTCTCCTAAACTCACTGTGTCTTCAATTTGTTCATCTGTAAAATAGGGAAAATAAAAACTACTTCACAGAATTATTGTGAGGGTCAACAGTCTGCAACCTTAAAAATGCTATAAAAAGTCGTTCTCTTTCCTTTTCTCCTCCCTTTTCTTCTCCTCCTTCCTCTTCCCTCTCCTCCTTTCTCTTCTTTCTCCTCTTTTCCTTCTCCTTCTTTTCCTATTTCCTTTCATTATTATATTTTTTATTTATATATATAAATATATATTATGTATTTTCATTATTATAACTGTAGCTCCTCTATGGTTTGGTAGATGATGTCATGAGTTACAGTGGCCAAAAAATGTGTCACCCAGTGACCAACAGCCTCCCAAGGAGCCTCCTGGCTCTCAGCAGGGATGCTCTTTGAGGGAAAGACACACTGAACTTGGATTTGAAGACTAGACAGCCAGAACTGCCAGAGTTCGGGTTCTGGCAGCACAGCCCTGGAGCCTCCATGGTCACCTTCCTGTCAGCATGAGCCATCAGAAGACTTTAGGGGAGGATTATCTCATTATTTAAGAAACAGTTGGTATGAACAATTCAACCAACTGGAGGCTTTTTGCGTAGCTCTGCTTCTTTTGACAGTTACTCACTACAAGGGGAAAGACTCCTCTCATTTTATTATTAAATTTCATTTCAGAGCAGGCAGTGCTGTGATCTAGCCTCATGCAGAAGAGGATTATCATGCCAGGAGAAGACAAAGGCTAGCTAGTCACTGAACTGTCCTGTGCCACACTCACCAACTCTTTTGCCTTCCCTTTGCTCTCTCTCTCCCTCTCTCCTTTCTCTGTCTCTCTCCCTTTCTTTCTCTGTCTTTCCTTGTCTGTCTCTCCTTTCCTCTTCTTCTCTCTTCCATCCTCTCCCTTTCTGTCTTTCCTTGTCTCTCTCTTTTTCCCTTTTCCTTTCTCTGTCTTTCCTTGTCTGTCTCTCCTTTCCTCTTCTTCTCTCTTCCATCCTCTCCCTTTCTCTCTCTTCCTCTCTCTCCCTTTCTGTCTTTCCTTGTCTCTCTCTTCTTCCCTTTTCCTTTCTCTCTCTGTCTTTCCTTGTCTGTCTCTCTTTCTCCCTCTCCTTCTCTCTCTCTCTCTCCATTTTACATGGGTTAGGCTTAATTACTCTTGGCCAAGGTCTGGATGTAGGCCTGCCTCCAAGCTGTATTCTTTTGAGCCTTCCTTCTCATCATCCTCCTCTAAACAAAAGTGCAGAGATCTTGGGGTCACTTGCCCTCAAGTAAAGCTTTATATGCCCTTGACACTCATTGCCAGTTTATTCATCCACATGGTTGAACTTTGGGGTTTACTTTCTTTTCTGCAAATGGATGAGAAATGGAATTCTTGAGCTCTATTTTCATTACCTAAAGTCTTGACCTAAAGTACCACCATCACTGGTGACTCTAAACTGGGATTTACAATACATGAAGGTTCCTGCAGTTATTGGAACTCTAGGGATGTATTTGGGGACAATATTTCATCTGCAAAGAGAATTATAACCTTGCTTGGACGTTCCCCATAGAGGAAGGTGACCTAATGAAACTCAGAGACGGAGACTTGAGCTTCTGTAATCTCTCATTTACAGGATCACATATTTAGAGCTAAAAGGGACTTCAGAGGGCATACAGTCCAATCCTCCCATTTTACAGATGGGAAAACTTATGCTTACAAAACCTTGGTCAAATCACTTAAGCAACAGATCCAATTTTTCCCTTCTACCATGTTAGCTTTTGCTTCCTCTCATTAACTGTATAATACTAACTGACTCAAATGGATTTAGAGGCAACTACGTGGGGCAAGTTAGGACTTGCAGGCAGGAAGACCTGGGTTCAAATCCTGCCACAGACACTAGCTGTGTAACCCCTGGGCAAATCACCTAACATCTCTCAATCTGAATTTCTTCCTCTGCAAAACAGAAATAATAATGGCACCTACTTCCTAGTGTCATTGTGAGAATCAAATGGGAAAATGTATGTAAATTTGTAACTTTATGTGGAATAATTTAAGTAAATATTTCAAATATTAAATCGCTACATAAACATGAGTTATTTTGTTGGTGTTTTATGATTTACAAAGCACTTTCCTTACAACAATGCAGGGAAGATGGCAGCACTTGCATTTCCCTCCATTGAACAGAACATAATTCAGTCTCTCTCTTTAAACTAAGGGGATGAATGGTAAAGTACAAGAGGAATTATCTGAGATCACTGGAAGTAAATTAACACCTTACCAACAAAATTGTAAAGTTTTCCAACACACTGTTCATCATATACTTCTCTGGTAAATGCTTGAGCTTGTGGATGAAGTTGATCATATATTCACACATTGGAGAGCGGTTTATTCTATACACAAATCGGCCATTCTCAAACCTGGCGTATTCCGTCTGAGGAGAGGGGAAAAAAGATGAACACTTCTGTAAATTTAAAAATATGTTCAACAGTTGACTACTGGTCAGTGATTAGTATACTGCCCCAAAGGGAGATAAATAGATAAAAAGAGAGTCAGAGCAAGAGCGAAAGCAAGAGTGAGAATGAGAGGGAGAGAGAGGGGGAGTGTGTGTGTGTGTTTGGGGGGTGGCGGCAAGGGCCAAAGATGAATTCCATCATTGGGCTTCTCTTCCCCAAATACCAGATATCCCTTTATTCCCCTTCAGCACTAACGCCAAATGAGCATCTCACCAAGAAGGAGCTCCAGCAGCACTTAGATGGGAAGCAGAGTTGACAGAGTGAAGACTGAAGCACATTTCCAAACTGATTTTCCTCCTGATAACTTACCAATAATAACTACCAGGCCTTACCTGGCCTGGGGCCATAGAATCACATGACATGAGTCAGTTGATGCCTTTCCACCCAAAGCAGTGAGGAGGAAGGCAGCCCAGAGGGAACAAGAGAACGTGAAAAGTCGACCTTTTAGCTAAATACACAAAGGCACCACCCCACCCCAACCCCAACCTCTGCGGCTATCTCTGTTGGTTTTACCCCAGATCTGAGTGGCTTCAGAGGCAGAACTGTTTGTGGGGATTCTCTACAGATTTACAATTAAGCATCCTGCCATTAGCTTAAATCCCACTGGGGCATTAATTAGCTATAAGGAACCTGCTGATGAGTAACGCACTTAAGCTGGATTCCTTGTTGATACTTGTATGACACAATCTATCTACTGACTCTGGCTACCCTCCATCACCCACCTCTGGCTCTCCTCACCTGTCGCCTAGCTTACCTGGCTTCCTTCAAGTCTCCACTCAATACCATTTTTTTTGCAAGAAGCAAATGCTTCTTTAATGTTTTAATGCTAGTACCTTTCCTTTGAGATTATCTCTAGTTTATCCTGTATATAGCTTGTTTGTATAATGTCTCCCCAATTAGATTGTGAGATCCTTGAAGGAAAAGGTTCCATTTGTCTTTATTTGTAACTATCCCCTGTGCTTATCAGGTGGCTAAGTGGTGCCACAGTGCACAGAATATAGGGCCCAGAGTCAGGAAGGCTCATTTCTCTGAGTTCAGATCTGGCCTCAGACACTTGCTAGCTATGTGATCCTGGAAAAGTCACTTAAACCTGTTTGCCTCAGTTTTTTCATCTGTAAAATGAGCTGGAGAAGGAAATGGCAAACCACTCCAGTATCTGCACCAAGAAAACTCTAATAGGATCACAAAGAGTTGGTACCTCAGATATTATAGGTGTATACGTATGTATACATGCATATATGTATATCTAATTATATATCAGATTATGTATACTATCTGTGAAAATATCTATATCTATATACAGATTTGTCATATTTACATATATTATTTTCAGTCCTCATAACAACTTTGTGTGGTACCTGAGGTACCTCAGATACACATACTCATACACACACACACACACACACACGGAAATCAAATCAGTCGATACTTTAAAGGAATTAATTCAGACCATTCACTGAATGGACAAAGACTGAAGTTGAAGTTCAAATATTTTGACCATATAATGAGAAGACAGGACTCATTGGAAAAGACTTTAATGTTGGGAAAGATTGAAGCCACAAAGAGAAGAGGATGGCAGAAGATGAGATGGATGGATAATACTGTCATGGAGGCAATGAACATGAGCTCAGACAGACTTTGGAAGATAGTGGAGGACAGATGGGCCTGGCGTGCTATGGTCCATAGGATCACAAAGAGTTGGACAGAACTGAATGAATGAACAATGAATCAGAACAGCCACTGTATACATGTGATATATATATATATATATATATACATACATACATACACATACATACATATATATGTGATATATATTACATGTATAATATATATATCACATGTACACAATTTATATATGTATATATATGTAAATGTCAGTTATTATTATAAACCCCCAACTATGGGGACTGGAAATTTTCAATAGAGATATTAGCAATACTCCAATTATAGCAAGAGTTTCCCTTTGCCTACAAAACATAGGTCATCAAAACTAGGTTCTTCTATACTTCCAGACCTCTCTGATTGAAAACTGCCATTAAAACCAAAATAATCACTTTGAAATTCTACTAATGTCATGTGATTGCTTGCCTTTGCACTTCTGCTCTGTCTTCCTGAAATGGCCTGCCCTAACACCATTTCTGCCTTGTTGAGTCTCTTATCTGCCAAGGACTACTTCAAATTTCACCTCTTTCTCTTTCATTTCTCCCTAAACCACAACATCCTTCAGGCCATACCTTTTCCCTAAAATTTGTCACTCACTATCTTATATTCTAATTAGTATTAACAATATCAGACACTCAAAGTACTTGCTGAGCTGATTGGGTATTGTTTTCTTTTTCTTTATAAAAATTATCTTTGGATTCTGGGATGGATCAGTACATGCGCATTTGTACTGATGGTAGATAGGTTTTTGAGCAGAATCTCCCAAAGGGCCTGGCATAAGAAACTCCAGAGTATTCAATAAATATTTGTTAAATGACTACTTAAGCAGAGTACAGTGACCAGAAAAGTTCCAATTTAACTCAGAGATTATTAAAAAAAAATTACAAATGTTATAGTTCAAAGGGATCCAGAGACATCATCTAGTCCAAAAATTTCATTTAAAAGATGAAGAAATGGACCTTACAAATTAGTTAAATGTGATGTGGCATCCAAAAGAGTTGTTATTCTAGGCTGAATTTAAGAGAGGTAAAGTATCCTGAATGAGGGAAGTGATATTTCTGCTGTAGCCCACACTGGTCAGCTACACCTTGAGTCCTGAGGGTCACATTTTAGGAAGCACAGGGTCAAGCTCATGAAAATCTATCTAGACAGGGTCGACTAGGATGGAGAGAGAGCTGGAGAACATTTGGAAAGAGGCTGAGTTTAGCCTAGAAAAGAGAAGATTTTGGAAGCTGGCTTCCTCCTCACTGGAGATATTCATTTAAAAGAAGGAGACACTGAGGACATTAAAAAGGACATTTCTTGGGTGCTTTGGTAGACAACAAGTCATTAGCAACTGGAAGAGGAACTGAATCTGGCTTTGGTGGACTGACTTGATAGTTGAGAGGTCCTCATCTAAGAAATGTACAAACTATGGGTGCTGACAAAAGTCTGCCTAGCCTAAGGTCTGTTTGATCAGGTGTGTTTGCCAGCAGGAAAAGGGAGAAAAAGGGGGAAAGTCTACAGAAAGAATGTTCTCTATTTACGCTAGGGAATTCAGGGGGTGGATTAGACCTAAAATTTCATTGGCACAGGAAACTCCCTGTACCAATGAAGAAGGACATCGGCTCTGAAACTTATAGTCTTTAAAGAGGGGGCAAGGAGAGATTATGTAACTTGCCTAGGGTTACACAGCTTGGAAGATCTGATGCCCAGGTCCTTCTGACTCCAAGTAATGTCTCTACGATAGCACATCAACTCTTAATTTCAATGGTTTTCTCTAATTAATCAAGCTCAAAACACAGGAGACAATTTTTGTCTCTCTTCCATTTCCTTTCTCCTTCTACCCACCAGGAAGTCTTCTTACTTCTACATGTCTGTCATATGCATCCCTTTTTCTTTACTGATGCTACCACTCTATTCCAGGTAGTTCAATAGTACATGACTTGCCTGACTTCCTGGCCTCTTTCTAGCCTCCCCCTGCTCCAAACTACTCTACATCCTTTCAAGATCTTTCTTAAAGTTTTTTCTCATCTTATGTCTTCTCTGGTTCTGAGCCTGCCAACAACATCGGTTTCAAACTCCCCATCTAGGCATTTCAATTCTTCTATCATATGGACCCATTTCACCTCTCCACCTGCTCTATTACTACTTATTCAACACAAATTCTAGCCTTGGCTCAGGCCAGTGCCCCGCCTCTGTCTTTGCTCATGTATGTCTCCACTGAGAGGCAGCATGAGATAATGGTCCTGGGACTAGCTTTGCAGTCAGTCTTTCCTCTGACACATACTCATGATGCATACACAGGCAATTGCAAAGCTTCTTCATACCCCAGTCAACCTCTTAGGACTAACAGACAAATTGCTGCTGAAAGTGGAGGAAGTTTCCACATTGGAAATTCTCTACACCTATAAAATCCTCCCTCCTCCCTAATGCTTCCACCACCAAGGATGCCCTTTCTGCCTTCTCTCTCCTTATCTTTCAAAGGCCTTGGACATGATTGCCACCATGGTTCTCCTCTCCTTCCACTTCTCCTCCCCCAGCCCTTTCTCCCAAACTATATTAGCCTGCATAGATATTTGTTTTCTTAGCTCTTACAGCATGTCTAGTCTATAACACAGAATTGAGTACTTAACAGCAGATTGCCATGTATCATTCTGTTTCATCTCTGTTTATCTCCCCAATGAGACTCATTAAATGTAGGAACAATGTCTTATATATCTTGGGTGTCTTCCACAGGGCCCAGCAGAGGCTGGATGCATATTAGCACTGTATACACCTGCCAACAGACTGATACAGGGCAAAAATCAACAGTGAAGGTACAGTATGGACCTAGAGTAAGGTAGAGCTAAGTTCAAATTTGACTTCAGACATCAACCCATGGTGTATCCCCAGGGCAAATCACTTAATTTCAGTCTGCCTCAGTTTTCTCATTTGTAAGTTAGAGATCATAACAACACTTATTGTATGGGGCTGTTATGAGTATCAAATGAGATAATATATGAAAAGCATATGCAAACATGAAAACTCTATACAATGCTAGCTAATATTGTCATCATAACCATAAACTGAACATAGGTTCCTGGAATTCATCATAGAAAGATCAGCGACTCATCCTACAAAGAGAAACACAATGGATCTTGTTCCTGGTTGATGAAACCCACTTATATGCTGTCCATAAAGAAGTAGAAGACTACAGATGTTGAATGTTCTGTATCCTGTTGACATGTCTGCTGATTTTCATGAAATGCTTCTCTTCATTATAAAGCATGGTTTTGTAGGTGGAAAGGGAGGTAGAATTATTGGGAAATGACTGCAGTGTAAGAAACAAAACTATCAATAAATCATTGAATGAGAAAAAATGCAATGGTTTGGTAGCTGGGGATGTGAACCACAAAACAAGAGGCAGACACTGGCGGGTGTCTGAATCCAATACAAGAATGGAATTTATTTTTCTCCATTGTAAGTCCCATTGGAAAATCAGAGGTGACTGTAGAAGTAAGAGTCAAATGGAATGTTTCAGGAAATGGTCCCTTGATAGCTGAATTATCATGTTGCAATGTCTTGTCTGAAGCCACAGGTAGCAGAAGAAGCCCCAAGCTGCCCCCTCCCATCTGGAGTCTTGGCTAAGCCAATCATTGGCTAAGCTAAGCAATGTGCTGGGGGGTCAGTTTCTGCTTTACCACCTGTGGGGCAGAGGGGATTGCAAGTCACAGACATCTCCAGGAGAAACCTCATCTGATTCTCCTAGCTGCTTTATAAAGTATTCTCTTAGAAACAATGAGTAACAATAGGGAAAGAAGAGGGTGAGACAACAAACAAACAAACAAGCAAAAACCCAACCCTCTACCTTACACACTGCATCCCTTTATCCACAAACACAAAGGGGAAAAGAGGCTTTGCACCTAAATGAAATGACCCATCTTACCTCTACCTTCTCCACTACTTGCTTCCCAAATGAACAGACTTTGGTAGAACAGGTGATGGTCATGTTCTCTGAGCTCTCATACTGACTGGTTACCCCATAGAAAGCTCCTGCATCATCCTGAATGTTGCAGTTTAAATCCGCCTGTGGGAAAAAGTCACAGAGGTTGGGAATTAATCCGTCATCTGGCAACATCAACGTGACAAGTAGTATTGAATTTATTCTCCTGAATGAGGTGGTGGAGAGAAGACAGGGACCAGAAGGGAAGATCGGATGAAAGGCCGGACGTGTCCAGAACCATCGGCAACAACCTAAGAATCATTTTTCTTTTCATGAAAGACAGCACTGGTCAGATTTCCTTGAAAACACAAACAGCATAAACCTGTTTTTTAAAATTTATTCTAAAAAACCTTACATAAAACAAAGTGTGTGAATGAATTCCCAAATGAATTATACCAATTCACTAGCTGAAGAGAAATGCTTAAGAAAACAAAGCATATCCATGGTCCAAAAATGTAGTTGAGAACAGCAGCACGATGGGAAAAGATGGTACCCAGACCAGTCCCACCCAAGGATTTCCACAGAAACAGATGCCTGCAGGGAGCAAGAATAGAAATGGAAGCTTTGTCCTCAATTCTCTTCTCTCTGTCACAATTTTCTTTTCACAGTCTCATCAGCTCCTATGGGTTCAAATGTGAGGACTATGCACATGACTCCTAAACGGCTCATCTCTCATGAGCTTCATTCCCACATCTCTAACTGCCTGCTGGACAGTTCCAATGGATGATCCCACAGGCACCTCAAACTCAAAGTCCAAGAAGGAATCAGTAATTTAACTTTGGAATCCACCCTTCCTCCTGGTTCTTCTGCTTTTCTTGAGGGCACTACCAATCTTACAGACTCTGCAAACTGTGTCATCCTCAATGTTTTACTCTCACTCCCCCAATCCAATTGCTTGTCAAATCTCATTGATTCCAATTCCCCAATAGCTCTTGTATCCATTCCTCTTTTTATCCCCTTCATTCTCACCACTCCATGGCAGACTTTCATCACCTCTTTCCAGGATTGTCATCAATAGCCACCTACCTGGTCTCCTTGGATCTAGCCCTTCCCTTCTCCAATCCATCCTCCCCAGTAGCCAAAGGGACACCTCTAAAGCACAAGTGTGACATGGTATAGCTCTATTCAAAAGGCATAAGTGGTTCATTGTTACCTCTGGGATAAAACCTAAACTCTTCAGCTTAGTATTTAAAATACTTTACACCTGTCATCGCCCCATTTTTCTTGACTTTTTATACATTACTCCCCTTCAGGCATTCTATGGTCCAGCCATACTGACCCTCCTTTTTTTCTTTCTATTTTTCACATAATATATTTTATCTGTCTTTTCTGCCTTTTCACAGACTGTCTCTCAAGCCTACAATGCACCAACCTCCCCCCTTACCCGACCTCTGTCTAAAAATCCCTAGCTTCCCTTAAATTTCCATTAGGAGCCCACTCCTACATGAAGACCTCCTCATATTCACCTTCCTCATCTCTAGCTACTAATACTTCTCCTCTCTGGAAATTACCTTGCGTCATTTTGCATATATAATGCATGTATATGTGTACATATTGTCTCCCCTAGAGAACAAAAGCCTCTTACAGGCAGGGGCCCTATAATTTTGTCTTTGTACTTTCAATGCCCAGCACAGAACGAATAATAGGTGCTTAATAAATGCTTGCTAAACTAAAAAGGAATCACAGCAGCTGTTGATATTTAGCTGCTACTTTAAGGCTAGCTAAGCACTTTCCACTGCTGACTTCCTTGGTCTTCAGCTCCACAAAGTGGGTCCTTTCCATTACCCCCATACTTTAAACGAGCTATGTGAAGTGAGATGAAGAATCTGCCTGCTCAAGGTCACATGGCTATGCCCTTGGATTAGTCAAGGTTAGCGCCCTCAAGGCAAGGATTCGATTCAAACCCAAGAACTTCAAGGGTTCTAGATTCATTTGCTTTCACTCACATTATGCCTGAAGCAGAATGCTAACACCACCATCAAGAGCTGACATTTCTCTCACTCTGTAACATCTGCAAAGGATTTCACATGGATTGGCTTGTTTGATTCCCACAAGGACCCAGTGAAGTCAATAGGATGAGTATTGTAACAGATGAGGAAAACGAGACTCAGAGAAGACATTAAGTGATATTACCTGGGTCACAGAAGTAGTATCTGAGGTGGGATTTGAACCCAGGTCTTCCTAATTCTAAGTCCAGTACCCTAATATGTCATGTTGACAGGCATCCTTGCTCCTCAAACATCCAGTGACAGGAAATGCAATACATAACAGCAACAGCAATAATTAATACTAATTTATATTTTTTGTGCCATTTTAATGTTTGTAAAACACTTTATAAACATCATGTTATTTGACTCTCACAGCAACCATGAGAAGCAGGTGCTATTATTCTATTTTAAAGATGAGGAAACTGAGGCAGACAGACATTAGGTGACTTGTTCAGGTCAACACATCTAGTCATTGTCTAAAGTCAGATTTAAACTTAGGTCTTCTTGAATTTGGGTCCAGCATTTTATCCATTTCCCTTAGTTGAGAGTAGAACAGAGACTATACTAAAAATATTAATCTGACCAATTTGAGGCAGAACATAGTGGGAACTTCCACTCCTTAGCCCAGTCAATGGTGCTTTTAATCACCCTCTTTCTCTTCATTTCATTCATAAACATTATCGGGAGATGTTACCAAATGGCTTATCAAATCCAGATACACTACATATCTATAGAATTCACTTGGCCTGGCATTCTAGTGGTGGATCCCAAAGGATATACCATAAACTCATTGGAACTCACACTTGCAGTATCATGGGTATGTTTGAGTCTTCCCCACTCTCCCACATGTGCCATAAGAAAAAAAAATCATCAGAAAATTCCTCCAGTAGAAAGAAATGATCAGTAAACTTTTTTTTTTATGAACACACTGATTCCTAATAGTTACTGTTCTTTCTGTTCTAAATGATCACAAACCATATATTCAAAACCTTTGGGACAGATATCAGGTTTACTGGTCTTGTAGTTCCTAGTATCTCCCTTCTTTCTCCATTAGAAAGTCAATGCATTTCCAGTCCTTCTTGAATTCTCAAGGAATCTAGAAGTTTTCCCAATAGCAAATACCCAATGTGTAACAGAACTATGCTGACGAGCCTCTCAACATGCCTGACTCCAGTAAAAAAAAGAAAAAAGTACCACTAATGACATCAAATAACAAATGTTGCAGCTATCCAGGCAGTCTTAATTATAGGGGGCATAATTATAGAAGTGTTCATAGATAATGCTCTGAGTTATTTCTGTCTTTATCAATTAAATATGTTTCGAAAATCACGTACTTGTGTTAGGCTGTGTCTAAGAATCCATGCATAGCCACTATTATCTGTAAAGTCATCAGGAGGTCTTAAAATGTTGGACTAGGACTTTAGGAAGACTTGGTTTTGAATCTTCTCTCAGACTCTTACTAGGTTTGTGACCTGAGGTTAGTCAACCTCTCCCAAGCCTCAATTTGCTAGCTTGTAAAAAGCTAGTCATAATTACACCTACTTCATGGAATTATTGGGAGAAATAGATAAAATAATCTATGTAAAGTATTTTGCCAATCTGAAAACATTACCTAAATGTGGGCGACAAGCAAAAGCTATCTTCATTGTTTCATTTTAACTTTTATGACTAGTTTCGTAAGAATGTAAATGTGTCCAATTATTTCTAATTCTTTCTAGTTTAGTCTGCTCCATTAATCTACTTTGCTCTTTTTAAAGCTAATACCAAATGATTTTAATCACTGCTGCTTTATAGCACAAGCTTGAGGGCTAGAAGTGTTAGTCCTTCTTCATTCCTACTTTTAAAATAAAATTTCCTTTGATATGTCAGATACTTTGTTCTTCCAAATGAACTTTTACTATTATTCTGTTGAACTCTGTAAAGTATCTCTCTCCTAGTGTTTTGATTGCTAAAACACTAAATCTGTAAATGAACTTACGTTAGATTGTCATTTTCATTATACTGTTATAGCATATTATATATACTCAACCATGACCACTGACTATCCCTCTAGTTATTTAAGATGTTATTTATTTCTTTGGGGAGCACTTTGTATTTATATACATATTGAGTGTACCTTATTAAATCAACTTCCTGATATTTTATGCATTTTGTAGTTATTAGTTTTATTAAATACACTTTTCTTCATATCTTTTGCTTTTAGATCACCGACATTTCCCATTATATTTGTCATCCAATCCTTTCCCAGACAGCAATCTCTTATAATAATTTTTAAAAGGTGGGAGGTAGGGAATAGTAAGTTAAAAAATTTTGATAAACTAGCCAACATTTTTTTAAAAAGTCTGATGTATATCATACTCTCCCTATGGTCCCCCACTTCTGGAAAGAGGTATTTTCTCATAGCTCTTCTTTGGGGCCAACCATGGTCATCATAATTCTATTTTCCCTTCTCAACTCAGTTGGTTGGTCATTGTCCTTCGTTCCTGAAGAGGACCAAAATGACATCACCATGGTAAAGTGAAATTTCATTGTGTCCGACTGTGGCTGATCAAACCAATATGAGCTTGAAATGTTCTACCACAAGTTGGGCACAGATAGTCCATGTGAATATTGGGGTGGATACCCCAAATTTGCACATCCTACATTTACTATGAGTTGTCTCAATTCTACTTTGCCTATAGAACACAGCACCCTTTCTGATGTGGGCACGCCATGCTGAGTGACCCTGTGCCAGTGTCTCCCATGTTGCACAGTCAAATCCAAAGTTCTTGAGAGTGTCCTTGTATCGCTTCTTCTGACCACCATGTGATTGCCTGCCCCATGTGAGTTCTCCATAAAATAGTCTTTTTGGCAAGCATACATTTGGCATTTGAACAACATGGCCAGCCCACTGGACTTGTACTCTCTGAAGCATGGTTTGAATGCTTGGCAGTTCAGCTTGAGCAAGGACTTCAGGGTCTGGTACCTTATCCTGCCAGATGATCCTCGGAATCTTCCTAAGACAGTTCAAATGGAAACGATTCAGTTTCCTGGCACAGTGCTCGTAGACTGTCCATGTTTCACAGGCATACAACAATGAGGTCAGCACAACAGCTCTGTAGATCTGCAGTTTGGTAGTCAGTCTAGTACCTCTTCTCTCCCAAACTTTTCTTCAGAGCCTCCCAAGCACTGAGCTAGCTCTGGCAATGCACGCATCAACTTCACTGTTAATGTGTACATCCCTGGAAAGTACACTGCCAAGGTAAGCGAACTTACCCACAGCATTCAAAACTTCTCTATTTGTTGTAACTGACAGTTCCACATAAATCCAAAAGCCATTCTCCAATAGAAGTGGTCAAAGGATATGAACAAATGGTTATCAAAAGAAGAAATGCAAGCTATTAACATCATTATGAAAGAATGCTCCAATAATCTTTAAAATAATCAAAATCTTGACAGTAAAAGAAATGCAAAACAAAATTACCCTTAGGTTTTACCCCATACCCAGAAAATTGGCAAAGAAGACCACAAAAAAAAAACAAAAAACCAGTCAGTGGTAGAGGAACTGCTGAAAGACGGGAACGCTAATTCACTCTTGGTAGAGCTGTGAGTTGGTACAATTATGTTGGAAGGCAATTTGCAATTAAGCAAACAAAGTGATTAAATGGCGATACCGTTTGACTCTAAGGGATTCTGCTTCCAGGAATATACACCAATAATGACCTTGAGAAAAAGAAAGATTCCATATACACCAACATTTTTATACCTGCCATTTCAGTGGCAGCAGAGAGCTGGAAACAAAGAACATGCCTATTATTGGGGTATAGCAACATAACAGAATACTACTAATGCATATGCTATAAGAAACAATGTACATGATGGCTAAAGAGAAACATGGAAGGGCTTTATGAACTGATGCCAAGTAAAGTAAGTAGGTCAGTAATATAATATTCACAATGACCAAAACATTGTTAATGGAGAGAAAAAGTCCCAAATAATTAAAACTGAATGATGTGAAATTATAAAGGGGAAGCTTGTCCTCAACCCTTTTCTTTGCTTGCACAGGTGTTTGTTTTTGGGGGGACAGAGTATGAGGGTCCATCAGTGTGAAATATTGAATATAACACCAGAAGTTTTTTCATAAGTTAAACAGTTTTGCTGAATTTTTTCTCTTCTCTTTTGTAACAAAAGTATGTGTATATGCATGTACACAAATATGCGTATTCACACAAATGTTATAAGAGATGGATCTTTTGGAGGGAGGTGGAAGAGGGATATAGAGAGACATACGGGCAATGTAAAAATATAACTTTTTAAAAATGCTCTTTAAGAAAATGAACACTTTTTTAAAAGGAGTATAAATGTGTTTTGAATAAGATGTTCTACAACATTCGATTTAGAAATGCATGAAGAAATTATGATGATGAACTTTTTAGTTTTAATGGGATAGAATTCTTATAAAGGAAAGGTCACCAATTAAAATGGAGTAGAAGTTAAAATGTGTTTTCAGCAGGGGATGAATTTTTATGCCTACCACACAATTTCCTAGTCACAAGACTGGGTCTGGGACCACAGCCCAGGGCCATAGCTGCCATATTGTCCAAGAAAGCAGCAAGTGTTCAACAACTTAACAAATACTTCTCAAGTACTTATTGTGCTCACTGTTTGGGGCACCAAAGTCGACCAGAGAACGCCCAGAGGGTCATTTGTCTTAGGTATGTTATTTTGGCCTGAAAGTTGCTGCCTAGACTCAATCAGGATTCTTCAGACCTTTTTCTGGTCTAAGAATAATGTAGCCTGGAGCATCCCTACAAGCCTCCATCAACTCTGTTAAACCTTACTGTTCCCAGGGCACAGAGGAGCACTGGTTGACCTCCAAGGCCCACCAGGCCTAAAAATGTAGTTTTACAGCTCAGTGTAAAGGAGTTAAGAAAAATTCAGCACTGTGTGCTCAGACCAAATTCCTAAAAGAGTAGATTGTTCCTGGCAGTCAAGGAGCCTGCCCAGGTCATACCTGTTGCCAGTCTCCCAACCTTCATGGACCTCCTAAACTGGCTCGAGCCCGTCAGCTTGTACAGAAGAATGGCCCATGGACTGTTATTAGCCTTGCTTCTGATGTCCACTGTGACTCACTTCTCCACACCTTGATACATTGGCTTTCCTTTCCTTAAATCCCTGGATACCCCTTATCAGAAAATGTTCTAACTTCCATTCCTTCTTCACACTCTGGACAACAGAAAGATGTTTGGTGGGTCCAAGGCCATCTAAGCTTCTCTTTCCATTTTACAAATATGGAAACTGAGGCCCAGAAGTGAAGTAACTTGGCCCAAGCCCAAGTAGAACCTGGAATTGGAACCCAGGTACTCTAGCTCCAAAGGCAGAAGCATGCTACTAAAAATGACACTGAAAAATGATTTACATGTGAAAAGTGATATCAAAGGTATCCTTCAGGATAACTCTGGCCTGAAAAGGAGGTAATCTCATTGGATAAGAGAAAGAGAAACACAAAGGCACCCCTGAGATATCAGAGAAATTTTAAAAAAGCCTCCATCAAGACTGGAAGGGAAAAATGGCAAAATTATAGCAGGTGACAAGGGACAGACAGGAAGTAATCTATGGCAGTAAAGGAAGTCTAAAAAAATTTCCCAAATAATGTCTAATAACCATTTTGCAATCACAGTTAGTTTATGATCACCCTTGAGCATGATAATGTAGCCAACCAACCATGCCACCACTAAGCGAATTTCTTAAGAAGTAATGCTATTAAAGAAAATTACCTTCTAGCCATGACAGTAATATTACCACAGGAAAGATCACAGTACCTGGGTCAGAGGGTAGTTTTTCTTAACTTTAAGAGGGAAACAGTAAAGAATAAAACACACACAAAAAAACTATGTCAATTTAATAAGAGAAAAATCTGATTCCTTACTGAAGGCTGGGGTTTTGTGCTAGCTTCCTAATCATTCTCAGTGATGCATTAATTTTCTCTTGCAACTGAAGTAGATCTGCTTCACTGGGTACCAAACCAAAAGCATTATCCTCTCTGGCAATAGTGGGAATACTTGAAAATGAAGCCTTTGCATCACAACTCAACTGGCTGGGAAGGATTCTGGCACTCTTGTGGAGAAGGCTCATGGGGATAGTGTGTGAGGCAAAGGGACAGTGGAGGAATCACAGAAGGGACAAAGATACAAAATGGAGGAACAACCAGAACCCAAATTTTAAATGCAGTTTGCCCCCTGACAAATGGATAAAAACAAGCATAAACAGTAAGAAGAACATAGCTTTTTCTGGAATCAAAACACCAGAGGGAACTGAGTTCAAACCAGGTTACCTTAAGCAAAGACCTGGGCATTAGTAGATTTGACAAGCTTAGAAATTGAATTTTTTTAAGGATTTAATCATGATTATGCAAAAATCCGGCCTCCTTTCCCCAAATTCCAACTCTGCTATTTATACGTATAGCGGAATATTCTGACTCCTACTGTAAAACTGGGTTAGTATTGCATAGTCTCATAAGAAAACTTAAATTTCCTTTTCTCCCTTTTTTGGATCAGTTTTCTCCACAAGTCTATATTCCTGAAGACAATAGGACCTAGAACTTGAAGTGATGTCAAAAGTCACATAGTTCAACCCAATCTTCTGACAAAATAAACTGAGCACTATGATGACGTGACTTGCCCAAGGTAAGCATCACAAGTGGGATGGGAACCCAGATTCTATGGCTCCACATCACTCTCCCCCTTCTTGCATGCACATCGCCCATTGTTTCCAAACTCTTGACTTCGGCTAGGCATTTAAGGACAAAATGGTGCAGTAGGCACATAAGCACAAAATAATGAGAGTAAAAGCTCGGTGGGTCTGTCACTGGCTGAATGGCTAGATGCTGATGCAAGTCTCTCAAAATGGCCATAGGATTCTGATTTTCTCAGAATTCTGAGCATCTTAGATGAAGGCATGATTGGCATGTTCATCAAATTTGTAAATGATGAAACTGGAAGAGAACGAAATTGGTGTTCTGGAAAACAGAACTGGGATCCATAAAGTCCCTAACAGGTTGCAAAAACTGAGCCAACAGAACAAGTTCCACAGTGACAAACATCAAGTTCTATCTAAGCCCAATAATTCAACTGTAATTTAATTCAGCAAATAAATGTTTTACTATTTACAATGCAGGAGCAGACGGCTTAAGAGCAACAGATAGGAAAGATAATTGGTTTTTTATTGACCTCAAGCTTAATGAGTCAATAGGTTGATAAGGTTTCAAATAAAGCAAATGCAATCTTTTTTTTTTAATATTTTTTTTTAGTGGCGAGGGAGTTGGGAGGGGTAGTGGGGAGAAAAGGGGGAGATTTGGACTTGTAATTTTACCCACCTAGGAACACCTGGTGAAAATATTCCCTCTATCAATGTCCATCTGCAATTGTTGTGCCATTTAAAAGCCTTGGAGAGTTGTCTGGGTCACTGAGAAGTTAAATAACTTGCCCCGGGTCACAGAACCAGTATGTGCTAGGGACAGGTCCTGAACCCAGTTCTCCTTGACTCCAAGAGCAGCATTAACTATTTCACATTGCCACAGACAAGGCAATCAGCCCAGATAAATAGAAGCATGGTGTTTAGATTAAGAAGTTGGGAAGGTAATAAATAATACAAAGTCAGACATTTGATCCACGTCCTCTTGTGCCACTAATTTACTGTCTAACCTTGGGGCATGTCACTTCCTCACCGGACCATTCAGTTTCCTATACTGTAAACTGAGGGGTGGGGGTGGGGTGGTAAGTAGATGATACCTAAGTTCTGGTTCAGTTCTAACTGATTCTGTGAGGCAGGAGAGAGGAGAACCATTGTTACTGCAATTTTCTTCATAGCCTTCCTTCCCACAGATCGCCAAGAATAAACAAAAATTATTGCCTCCTCAAAAGTCACATCCAACAAGCATAGAAGTTCACCCACATTGTGCCATTTTGCCTACTAGCATGTGGACTTATAGCATGGTCTGACCCATTTCACAAAGGGGAAAACATTACCATATCCTGGAGATGTCACTGAGACAGCTTAGGGGACATGATCAGCCAAAGCCTGAAGAATCTGCTCATTAACCTATAGCACCTGAGTACTCTGCAGGAGCCTTGGGACACATCTAGAAAAAGAGCAAGCAGAAAGCGTGTTCATACAGGGAAGTGCTCATTCCCAATGGAGAGCTAGAAGAAGGGATGTTGTCTGCCCAAGTTGTGGTTGGTATGTTTGTCCTTTGTTCTCCAAGAGGACCATGACATTAAGATGTTGACATGACTCGTAGTTGACTTTGATTTGAGTGAGGGAGGGCTGTACAAGGTCACCAACTTCACTTTCTTCTCCTGAGTCATCTGGGTCCAATGACCTGATATTCATCGGGACGACTGGAGATGGCCCAGGATGTAATGTGAGACCCTGGCCCTTTCAGGCTAAGGTCTTATAGTATTTTCACTTTGAGTGAGATACACCCATTCAATGAACAGGCTTCTTTAAGAAGTTGCTCAAAGGATGACCTTTGATTAAAAAAAAAAAATCAAAAGGGGAAGAGAAGACCCTCAGGGTTCCTGGGTAAAAGAGAAACAAGAAGCAGCATCTGAATGATGACATGGTAGGTCTGTGGATAAATGCAGAGACCGACCTTCCCCTAGCAGTTATGGATGGAGATCTTTGAGGACAAAGGTTAGGATAAAAGGAGCATTAGTTGTCATCGTTTCTCTTCTATCTCTGTACCACCGCCACATCCCTCCCCATCACCCTTGCCTGCTTCCAGAAAGCCACTTGGAATTAAAACCTCAGAATATTTCTCTCAATGAGAGACTCTAAGAACTACTAATGGCTGCAGGAAGGCATTTTTCAACTACATTATACCTCTTCTTCATCCTCTCTGAACAGTAATCAAAGGACCAAGATTTCCAATTGTGAAGCAATTTTTTCCAATGATAGCATCTGGATCATTGGCAGGGAGCAAGGGGAGCTTTTTGCTGCAGCCTTGGGCTGCCATCCAGGCCTGCCACATGGTGAGGCTGGTGCCGGGCAGGCCAAACGGCTCTGGTCTCCCAGCTGCTCTCTCCTTCTGACTCATCACTGATTCCAAAGAACTAATGGACTCGTATTCATTGGTGAACAAGCCAAGCAAGAGGGCCACAAGGGACTGCTGGGAGAAAAGGCGGCTGCTTTCCGGAGGCCCCCTTCTAAGTTACTTTGCATACATCTGTATGCTGGTCAGAAGCCTCTCGACAGACCTCCGGGTCCCCCCCTGCCTCGCCATTCCCTACCCCAGCTCAAGCTGGTAGTCTGGGGGGTGGGGTAGGAGGAGATGAGGGAAAATCAATCACCTCCACTTTTTTCTTTTTTTAAAGGAGGGGAGTTGTGGTGGGTGATAGATGAAAGGCAAACCCTCCATCTCTCAGAGACCTCTCTGGGTGGAGAAAGGGTGAAGAGGCTTTTTCTGAGGGTTGTTCACTGGAGGCTGTTGTTCCGGATGGCCCATCACAAAGAGCTCAGGCTTTATTATCCATGCCACAGCTGTTTTAAATAAGAAGAATGGGAATAAACCCAGCCATCCTCTTCATGTTACTTACCGCTAATTATGGCATATATTTACATCTATAAAACAGTAGACTTTTTAAAACATCACTGAATGCCTCTTTATTGTGAAGAACCAACTCCCTATTTGAATTTCATAAACATTTAATACTTCAAAGAGTCTTAAAAGCTTGCTCTAATTACATCATGCACTGCTTTAAAGACTGGTTGTTTGCATTTCAAATTTTTGCAACTATCAGTATTCCTTTAAAAAAATCAATATCTGCTACAAATCATAAGGTGAATAACTGAGGTCTCAGCTATAGTTGCAAAGCTGATGCATTAGCCAATTATTTCAAATTAACACAGCCATGGGGTGATTTCAAGAGTGGAGCACACACTCGGATACACAGATACCAACATAGAGATTCCCCACTAAAGATGCATGCCTTCCAGACGAAGCTGTTTCCATGTGTCCCTTTTTCCTGCTGTCTCCGTATCTCCCCTGGCATACCAGGGGAGACTTATCAGTAAGCCTCTGTTGAGAGGACTGCTGCCCTTCTAGCTATACGGATCACCAGTCTGAGAGGCATCCTCAACTTCTGACTCTACCTGGGGTGTGCTATGTATTCCAGGCCTTGGGAGATGATTACTAAATATTCCACGAGAGCATTTAAATCTTGGAAATAGGCAAATGCTACAAATCCCAACTTGATTTATTGTTTCGGTGACTGTCTAGACTTAAAAAGCAAGAGATACAATGTTATTAATGCAGAGTAACTTAAAAGTACGTTGTGTGCACATTTTTTTGGTAAGCCTATTGTTAAACATTTACCAGCATGCTTCCAATTTTACCTCACCTTATAGAGACATTTGGCTGCCAAATCTCTCCAATTTTATCTCCACAACAGCTCCTGTAATTGCCCCTCTTTATTCTACTTGCTCAGCCACCACCCTAAGGCAGATTCCCACCTTTGCCCACTGGTCTCCTGGTCTCCAGTCACCCCACTCCCCCTTTAATCCATCCTCCATTAACTGTTACTATGATGCAAGAGACCTTCTCACAAACTCAGGCAACTATTTTACTGTACATTGGCAGGAATCCTAGCTTCACAGCCTGGCACACAGTAAATGCTTAATAAATGCTTATTGACTAATAGGAAAACCTACTAAAAAAGTGTTTTTTTGAGATTACTCAAAAACAGGTGAATTTACTGCTCCTGTTACTCCTTGTATTACTACTGCTACTAATAGCCGCTAGTACTTACGACTTTAAGGTTTGCAAAGTGTTTGACGTGCATTATTTAATTTAATGCTGTGAAGTAGGTACCATTAATATCCCCATTTTACAGATGAGAAAATTGAGGCCAAGAGGTTGAGTGACTTACCTAAAGTCATACACAGCCAGTGTTTGAAGGAAGATTTAAACTTGAGTCTTCCTGCCTCCAAGACTAGTGTTCTGTCCATTACTGCTCAATCCCAAGATTCATAGAAAACTAAGAATTTCAGCCTTTACAAGTACAGAGAGTTCATTCCAGTGACTTGCAGAGTTGGTGCTAATTCTAGAGAGAGTAAATAACTACGATGTACAATGATTCAGATTTAGAAAAGACCATGAAAGTGTTGGTGGAACAACTGCCTGCTGTTTGGGTTATTGGAGAGAATGGAACGTTCTTTGAAAAAAATTAAAGAATTGCTCCAAAAGCAGCAATGATTAGAAAAAGAATCAAGGTAATCAATGTAGGTGATGTAGAAAAGAAATAAGAAAGAAGCATGAGGTGACAGGCATGAGGGTCTTCCAACAGAAAGCAGAACTCTTGGATCCCATAGGGGAGGGAGCTTCTGCTTCATAGAATGGCAAGGATCCACAGATACCACCTAAACAAAGACATCTAGGACTGGACACAAGGCAAACATGGAGGACCTGGTGACTGGTAAAACGAAGTTGTGGTCTACCCAGGTGGCAAAATATTAATATTATATGAGCAAGAAGGAGGTTTGCTGTCCTCTAAGGAATAGACATGAAAGAAAGCGGCTAGTGACTTGTAAATGCTCAAAACTACTGCCCACTTCTAGTAACACATTTAAAACTAAACACAGTAAGGAGAACCTAGAAAACCTTCCTTGAAAATTTTAAATTCTGGGCAGGTAACTGAAGGGCACGGATGTTTTTCATCACTGCTGAAGACTGAAGATGGGATTTGGAGCTGAACAATGTGTTAAGATGGTGTTGAAGAAGAGGATTTGAAATTCTGTATCAGGACTGAGGATGCCTGAATTCCAGGCTCTCAGAAAGAAATTCAGTGTTTTTCATCAATACTGGGTGTGCATGCATGCATATATGTACACACACATACAGACATATCTATATAGAAAGATGTAGAGATATGTACATACACACATATATAGACATGTTTCTGTGTGTAAATATATATACACACATACATACATACATACATACATTTACCTACAAGCCAAATATTAGCAAACATAACAAGTACAACACTGGGAGAAGATTAGAAGTAATTCACAAGAATATTCAGAAAACATAGTCTAATAATAAGGTCTGTGAACATGGCTTCAATTCCTGGCAAAATTATAGAACATACTATTAAAGGTATGATTAGTGAGACAAAAGAAAAGGAAGCTATAATCACAGAAGAACCAGCATGGCTTCATCAAAAAGAAGTCACACCAGATGATTTTAATTTCTTTCTCTGACAGAGTGAACAGTCAATTAAGTACTGCAGTTATAGAGTACCAAGATTTTAGCAAAATATTTGACAAAGCTTCTCACGCTATTTCCATGGACAAGACAGAGAAATGTGGACTAGATGATAATGTAGTTGGGCAGATTCAGAATTGCTGAATATCTAGACAAAAAAGGTAGCCATTAACGAGTCACTATCAATTGGGAAGGTCTCTTATGGAGTGCTCCAGGGATCGTGACTTGGCCCGGGACCAAGTCAAAGACTTGCATTAAAATATACATGACATGCTTTTAAAATTTGCAGATGACACAAAGCCAGGAGGGATAGTTAACACATTAGATGAGATAGCAAGGATCCAAAAAAATCTCAACAAGCTGTAATGTTGGGATGAATGTATAAGATGAAATTTAATAGGGTTGAGGTAAATTCTTATATGTGAGCTAAAAAAAAATCACTTTCAGATGTACAGGATGGGGAATGTGACTGGACAACAGTTTATCTGAAAAGGATCTAAGAGTTCCAGGGGAAAACAATGAGTCAACGGTGACTTGGAGGGATGTGGGGATGGAACGGTGATGTCACCAGCATGTAAAACTCTAGGTGTGGAAACTCCCTTCATTGAGGCAAATCAGCAAATTTTTCTTTAACTTTTTAGTCTTAGAGGTAAGGTGGTATCTCAGAGATTTTTTAATTTGCATTTCTATAATCAAGTGATTTAGAGCATTTTTTCATATGATAATAGATAGTTTTAATTTCTTCATCTGAAAACTGCCTGTTCATATCCTTTGACCATTCATCAACTGGGGAAAGAATTACCTGAAATGATGCTGAGTGATGTGAGCAGAACTAGGAGAAGAACATTGTACACAGTAACAGCAACATGGTGAAATGATGAACTTCAATAGACTTAGCTCTTCTCAGCAATACAATGATGTAAGACAATTTGAAAAGATTACTGATGAAAAATGTTATTAGAATCCAGAGAAAGAACTATGGAGTCTGAATGAAGATCGTAGTACCCTATTTTCTCTTTTTCTTTTTTTCTTTCTCATGGTTTTTTCCATTTTGTTCTGATTTTTCTTTCACAACATGACTAATGTGGAAATATGTTAAAACAACAACTTTTAGTCTTTGAGAATTGGCACAGAGAAGCCATGGTTACAAAGCCACGTGTCAGTACTTGAACCCATCTGTATTATGGAGGATGTCTTGTGCAAACTCTGAAACAGAAAAGCAGTGCTCTTACTAGATTATGAGGTTCTTCAGGTGCTACTGTTTGTGGATGACGTTGTCCTAATACACTGAGCATTAGGAGAGTGCAGTGTCTCCTCACTGAGACCCACGGTCTCCCTAAAAAGATAAGCCTAATAAATCATCCAGCAAAAACCAAGTGGATGAAAAAATGTAAATCATTCAGACTTTGATGGACAGCCCACTCAATTCGTTCACTAGTACATATTATCCATTGTCCTGGTCAGGCATTGTGGATGGACAGTGAGCCAGACTCAGAGCTGAACTGGGGAGGGAGAAAAGAATAAGCACTAAGTGCTTACTACATGCCTGGAACTTGACTAATAAGCACTTTACAAATATGATCTCATTTGAGGATGATGGATAAAGAGACAGGGATGAGTTACTTTTGAGAAAGTACATAGAGGTACTTTCAATGAGACCAAGGTGCCACCTGCTACAAAATCTCACGTTTTTCACACTACTATTCTTCTGGTGAGGTTCCATGGCTGTGATTCATGGAACACCACAACCTCAGAAGACTCACAGTTATAGGCAACCCAAAGGTCAATCACAATGGGCATTGTAGTCCAACTGGGCTACAATACATCCTCAACAATGACTAGTGAGTGGAAGGCTACGTGTAAAAGGAAGTTTTTCTGACTTTCCAAAAACCCAACATAGCAGGAAGGAGGGCAGTTAAATACCTACTATGTATTAGTTAGAAGCTTTCACAACGATTGCTAAGAATAGCTTTATGGTCTGAAAAATAAAAGCTAGATACTAGATATCCTCACTCTCTTTCTCTCCCCAAAACTACTTCCCTGCCCCTATGGAAAAAACAATATTCTTCAGAACCTAAGAAGTTTTGAGACAAGATACCAGTTGAGGAAAGAAGGAAATTGAACGGAAAGAAGACATTTCCACTAATAGTCGTTCAGAGCATGTGGAGACCAAACTGTTCTGTCCTCTGAAACTCCCCCTTCCATGAATAGCAGCCAGGACATTAGATATAAAAATGAGAGACTCAGGCCTATTATTTCATCTTAAATCTGATGCAATTCAATAAGAAACAGATCCAAACCCTGAGGTTGCCCAATCTGTTTGTTTAAGACGTCCCCCAGTTTCTTCTCCTTAAATAAAACCTGGGCAGTTTATCTACAGCGTCTGTCACGTTGTCAAATGACTCTGACTCAATTCCTTTGAAGATACAAGAATCTGCCCAAAGCTGCCTCTGAGAGCTTTATTTGGAGAACTTAAGTGCTGAGCCCAACATGCTCTCTCTTCCTTCTCCCTTCAAGACTAAAGATCTTGGGATGAGGGAAACCATTTTCCCAGAAGGCCCCTCAGCCTCTGCATTTCCTTATGCCCACTCCCAGTAAAGGAAACACTAATGTAATATTCCACTTGTTTTTCTCAAGTGAGCAAGAGCGAATCACCAGCCCTTTTACTCTAGTTTTGGGCTCTCTTCCTTAGGACCACAGAAATCTATACCTTTCTCCCTTAGCCTGAGAATTCATCCTGAACACTTGAAATGTCATACGATCTAGATCACTCATCTATTAACGCAGCACCCTCATTTTACAGATGAGGAAAATGAGGCCTAGGGAGTGAGTGTCAGAGATGGAATTTGAACCCTGGTTCTTGGGCTGTAAGGGCAGTGAGGTCCTGTAGTGGATAGAATGGTGAGCCTGGACAAATATGGTGTCAGACACTTCCTAGCTGTGTGACCCTGGGCAAGTTACTTTAGCCCTGTTTGCCTCAGTTTCCTCATCTGTCAAATGAGCTTGGAGAAAGAAATGGCAAACCACTCCAGTATCTTTGCCAAGAAAACCCCAAATGAGGACACAACTGCAATGACTGAACAACAAACTCCAAATACACAACTTACTTATTTCTTGAAATGAAAAGATTTGCTAAATTAATGAATGATAGAAACAAAGTTACAAAGATGACACTTCACAGGAGACTAACTTTTTCGAGTATTTTATGAGTATTAGAAAGGTTAAACAACTTGCTCATTGCCATAGAAGGAATAGGTAGAATTTGAAACCAGGTCTTAACTTCAAGTAACTTACAATCATAGGATAAAAATTTTGAGCTGGGATGGACATGAAAAGTCATCTAGCTCAAGCTGCTCACCTTATGGATGAGGAAAACTGAGACCCAGAGACATTCAATAATTTCCTTGAGTCCAACAGTAATAGAACCTGGATTTGAACTCAGGTCCTTGACCTCCAAATCCAGCCATGTTCCCACTGCACCATTTACTGTTCTTACCAAAAAAAAAAAAAAGCATTTAAAATTCTGCTGCTCTGTAAAAGCACTTTGTAAAACAGAAATGTGAGTTTTAATCTTACAGAGTTCTTGTATTAAATGAAATCACATGTAAAGTGCTCTGCAAACCAGAAAGCACTATGTAAATATTATTATTTATATTAAATCACTGGCTGATGCTGATGTAAGCTTTTAGATGTGGCTATCTTGCATACAACCCAGGGCTGTACCCAACACACCTCTGAGTTGAAGTCCATTAACTCATAACTCCTTAGCCTCATCTATGGGAATCTGTCGAGCATGCTGGTCATATAAACAACATTGGGGGAATGTTTAACCTGCTGAAGAGTCAAAGTAAACAAGAGACGCTTAAGTACTTTCCAAACTACTTCTGCAACAACTGACCTTTGTCTACAATCAATGTGCCAATGAGAAGTGATTCCTACAAACTTGTTGAAGCAGATACAAGAAAGACAAAAATGGCATTTCTTTAAAAACTCCTCTTTAAAGGAAAATGATATTGAAATGGTCAATTTGTTTCATTAATTTGGATGGGACTTCCCACACCTGTTGAGTTTTCCGACTGTCTGAGTTTCTTATTTCTCAACCCATGTTTACTTAAGGCCTCAAGTCTCATGGGTCAGTGATATAATATTTTACTGTAGTCCCTCCTGACCCCCATGCTGATGAGCTTCACCCTATTTAAACCATTATATGGCAGTTCCAATTCAGAAAACAAGATTTTCATTGGGTATTTATTCATCAGTAAGAAGCGTTGTGATAGTCAATGGTTACTTTACCATTCAAGTCTCTGGGTTAGTGGAAAACCTTAGTCCAGAAGGTGACACTCTAACAAAGTAAGAGGAAATTAAACAAACCAAGCATCTGCAAACTGCACTCAAAAGGCTTTATAAACTGGAGCTCAGTTCACACGTGACCGAATGCCAGGCTGTGGCTTTCTTTTTATCCTCATGGAAATTTGGGGAAATAGAGAAAGACAAGCTGAATAGATCCTCCCAGGGCAGAGGGCAACACGGTATCACAACCGGGAAGGGTTATTGTGAATATTGTGTCTTTATTCTTCTTAACATGGTTTTCCTGCCCACAGGACAAAGTAATTTTTAACTTTTGGGGGGCTGCCCACAAGCCAGAAAGCGCACACACTCAGTGAAGTCTACCAGCTGTCCGAGTTCCTTAGTTCTCCAGGCATGTTTATTTACTTAATGAGGAGAAGGGAATTAAAAAAGAGGTTTAGTTTCTAGTGTCCCCACCTGTTCTGAAAAGCTTCTCTCAAATTCACTCATCCAAGACGCTCCATCTCAACTAATTGGACAAAGGTCCATTTGCACCATAAACAAACACCACGAGCTCACTTCTGCTTCCTGAACAGGCAAAGCAGAGCAGTTAATTTTGCCTTAATCAACACTTGTTTTCCAATAAAACTTAATAAATTACAAACAAACTCCTCTTTGGTCAAGAAAACCCCAGCACATAATATTTATAGGTCACTTGCCCTATTGTAACTGTTATAATTCTGAAATGGGCTGTCCCTTTATGATACACCTCTCCTTCTGGGAAAAACTGGTAGTATTTGGCAGAGTACCCCCACATTTCAAACTGTCCCCCACAGTACATATGGCTGCATTGAGCACAGCTTCCCCTCTCCTCCTCTCCTTGGAGCATTTCATTGCAGTCATTGTCAGAAACAACTTAGACCTTTTAGGAGAATGTGGGTGGTCAGTGGGAAGAAGGAAAGAAATTGTGAAAGGCAGTATCACACAGCACAGAGAGCTGGCACAAAGACTAATCTATGATCCACCAAGCTAATTTTTTTAAAAACTCACTTTCTTCCATAGCCTGAAATACCACCAATTTGAGATCTACTGGGAGTTTTAACAAGCTTTTCTTTTTCAAAAATATTGCTACTTCTGGGGAAAAAGAAGAGACTATTCAGTCACTCCCTAATGAGCAGTCACCTGTGTGACCTTGGGCAAATTATTTTATTTTTTGAGCTTTAGTTTTCTCATCTGTAAAATGAGGGGATTAGACTAAATGATCTCTAACATCCCTTTCGGCTTTAAGTTTGATTTTATGATTCTAGATCAGATGGCTTTCTTCCCAATCTTAATTTATGATCAATACCACTAACGATGATAGAAGTTGAGATCTTGTTTTTGGAATGAATTCTACAGGGAGGTGATTTTGGAGCAACTTAGAGAATAAAACAAATTGGAGTAGTGAGTAGATGTAGGAAGTATGAGGGGAATCTCAGGACAGCACCAGGTGAACTGAGGAAAACGGCATCAATAGCTGGGAGAATGGTAAAGAAAAGGAAGTAGCAGTATGCCAACAACAATTTTGGCCTATTTCAAAATTCCATCAAGTGCCACACTCAGAAAAAAGGGAGGGGGAGACTATTTTTTTTGCCTGATACATTCCATGTAATCCTAATTACAAAGACCCAGAACTCCACACTAGTACTATCACTTCATTTATGTAATAAGTTAATTAGGCATGTGTTTGTGGGCTAGCTTGGGAAAAACGTCAGCATGCTGAAGTTAAGTATGCAACCTGCAATACTCCCAAGTGGAGTACTTTACATTAAAATGTAACTGGGAAATATTTAACAAAATTTTAAAAATACAATAAAACACAGACAAAATTACATTTAAAAACTACACCAGTATGTGCCCATGAGGTCCTTTTTTCTATTTGAGTTTGACACTGTTGATGTTCAGCATTGCTTCTGTCAGGAAATGTCCTCCATGTCCCCAGATCAACACTTTAAAAATCCATTTTCCTGAAATTGAGCTCTACCTGCACACAGTGTGAAATATAGTTTTCTTGCCTTTATCAACCAGGGGATGGGGTCATGTTATACAACCTCCTCAGGAAATCCCCCCTCTGCCAGGCAACCAGAAAAGACCCGAGTTGGTGTTGATTGAGAGATGAGCGAAGAGATGCACATGATGCCCCTTATGGAGGGACCACAGGCTATAATGGACTTCATTACAGAACACACACAGTTTGATAAATCTACAGAAACCACTCAGCAGTTGGTATCTTACTCACCCAGAACTTTACGAGGAAGAAGGCATTCTGAGGACCCTTTCCAAACAATTCTTTTAAGCCACCTTTCTTCTCAGGAAATTTGTCATAAATCTGACGAATGTCCACCGATTCAAGCAATGGGTCACTGTAAGAATGGTTGGCGTGGCCAATGTGCACGAAGAGATGTTTGTTGTACTGGAAAGAAAACCAAGAGACATAATGTTATCCCTCATAACCTACTGCAGACTCCAGGGGTATCACTAGAGCTTTCTCACTGGGACATTTTGGAGGTTGCCTCTTTAAATAAATTGATATTCCCATCCTCACAGGTAGGATGGAGGAGCCTTACAAAGTCTATTAAAAAAAAGTCAGCAACAAAGATTCTCTTTTTGGGGTCACCTATGAGATAAAGGACCAGACCTGGAGTCAGAAAGACATGCACTGAAGTCGTACCTCAGGTCTTACTAACTGTGTGAGCCTAAGCAAGTAACTATCTCTGTAATCCTTAGTATCCTTATCTGTAAAATGGGGATCCATACTTAGAGTTACCTCATGGTGTTAAGCTGTGAGGAGTAAATGAGGCTGAGATACGTAAAGTGTTTTACAACCTTTGAAGGGCTAAATAAGTGTGAACCGTTGTCATCAACCCTTCAAAACTAGCTTGGGATTTTTCCTGTGACACAGATGATAGCTGTCCTTCCTAGGAATCCAGAAGCCCCCAAAAAGAATCCTGCTAGAACAGATGGGAAGGGTAGGATTAAAGCTTTAAAAAGCAGCAAAGAGTCAGAATTTAAGGCAATTTCTAAAAAGTATGCAAGTAACACAATTCTCTTTTCTAAGAGGCTTATTCCATCTCCAACAGACATCAGAGACGTGGCCTAGGTGAGGTGTGACAAAGGCCGTGAGGTATTCTGCTCATGTTTCAAATGGTCAGTTGTGGATGTCTGCTTTGCTTCCTGTTGTTTAGAGGGTTGTATTTTGGAGGAGCATGCACATCTGGATATTCCATTAAGGTCATTTTGGGGTGAGTCATGTGCCCTTGCTCTGGTTCAAGCTGACACGTTTAAAGCGCCTGACCCACCATCAGCAGGGCATGTGTTCTGAGTTGTCTCTCCAGAAGGGTGTGGGAAATTTTAATGAGCAAATGGACAGTGTTCAACACTCAGGATAGAAATCAAGGTGCTTCTGCTGGCTGTTATTCTGGGAAGGCTAGGGATCTCCAGGGAAGGGGCAATGCCTACATTCTTCTGATGGTCAGCATCATATACGGGTCAGATGGCTAAGACAAGGATGAAGGTATGGCCGAGAAAAAGAACTACAGTACGCAGCAGTCGAAAAGAAAATTAGGCAAAAATCACTGTTTCGCCAATTGGTGGCTGAGTTCCTCTTTCGTTATAGTCAGTAACATAGAAGCAGCCACAGGAGAATTACTATGAATTCAGGGCATAGAAAATAGGATAGTTATTTGAACTCTGACAGAGATAAAGAGAGGCTAAAGAGAGACGAGTGGAAATGACCACGTGAGATCCACTAAATGTCTTCCCTTGCTTGCTTTAGGTCCCAACTAAAATTCCATCTTTTATGGGAATCTTTTTCTAACCCCTCTTAATTCTGTTGCCTTTCCTTCATTCATTATTTCTCATTTACCCTGTATATAGCTTGCTTTGTATATTTTTGTATGGCATTTCTCCTCCTAGACTGAAATCTCCTCTAGAGAAGGGAATGTCTTTTGCCTCTTTTTGTGTGACCCATAGTGGCCACTTAATAAATATTGAATGATGGAGTGATTCCAAGTCTTAAGTCCCTAGGGAGTATGGAAATAGGAGATGTGATTCAGTCTGGTTCTTCCTGCCCCTGTGTGTGTATCTAGGTTTAAATCACTTACCTTCAATCTATGCTATGTGATTATGGGGAAGTCAATTAGACTTTCAGAGCCTCAGTTTACACACGTGTAACATTTCGGGGAGGGTTGGCATAGTATATATAAGGAAAGTACTTTAGATGCCTTAAAGCTTCCAATAAATTGGTTGGAAAGGAGAGTATTAAGTGTCTTTAGACTGTTTTCCCAACTATACATGAAAACCTTAGAAAGAAGTCAAGAGAATGAAGAGTTAAAGGATTTGGCCACTAAACACTGAAACATTTGATCAAGAGAGTTATGGTAGAGGGAGCTGTTGTACCTGAGAAGTGACCCAAAAGAATGTCTTAAAGCTCCCTAAAGTCAGACAAAGATGGCAAATTACCTTTGGATGAGAAATGGTTAATAAAAACCTCACAACATTACAGGGTACTACTAACCAAATGACCACCACAACACAGAATCATGGCCCTAGTGAATCAGGCACAAGGTTTAGAGTCGGGAAGACTGGGTTTTAGATCTCACCTTGACGCTTACAACAAAGTCACTGAATTTCTTTCTACCTCAATTTCCTCAACTGGAAAAAGAGAATCATGACAGCACCTACAATCATGATAGCAGGGTTATTGTGAAAATCAAATGAGTTAATATTTTCAAAAGAGAACTAAACATAGTATCGTTCCTAACAAACTACAGAAATGTTCATTCCCTTTTGTTACTGTTCCCCTTCCAGTCTCAGGGCTTTTTGTACAAGCTGATGCTTCTAAATTAGCTGGATAACCTGGAGATCAGAAAAGTCTGAGATTCAGAAAAGTGAAAATGATACTGAAGTTTCTATAAAAGTTTACAGGAAGGAAAAATCCCATCTGAAGACCGTAGAGAACAAAAATGCATTTAAATCTTTATTTTGGGATAGGGTGCTCTGCTCCATGAAAATCTTCATGTTTACCAAGATTAGGAGGGAAGCAAAAAACTGGGAAAGAATTTTTACAACTACTGTCTGTGATAAAGGCCTCATTTCTAAAATATATAGAACAAATTTACAAGAATACAAGTCATTCCTAATTGACAAATGGTCAAAGGATATGAACAGGCAGTTTTCAGAGGAAAAAATTAAAGCTATCTATAGTCATATGAACAAATGCTCTAAATCACTACTGATTAGAGAAATGCAAATCAAAACAACTCTGAGGTACTACTCCACACCTATCAGATTGGCTAACATGACAAAATAGGAAAACGATATATGTTGGAGAAGATGTGGGAGAGTTGGAACACTAATTCATTGTTGGTGGAGCCATGAACTGATTCAACCAGTCTGGAGAGCAATTTAGAACTACACCCAAAGGGCTATAAAAATGTGCATACCCTTTGACCCAGAAATATTGCTTCTAGGTCTGTATCCCAAAGAGATTGTAAAAATGGGAACAGGACCTACATGTACAAAGGTATTTATAGCAGCTTTTTTTGCAGTGGCCAAGAACTGGAAATTGAGTGAATACCCACCAATTGGGGGATGGTTGGACAAGTTATAGTATATGAATGTAATGGAAAACTATGGTGCTATAAGAAATGACAAACAGGTGGACTTCAGAAAAACCTGGAAAGACTTATATGAACTGATGCTGAGTGAAATGAGCAGAACCAGGAGAACATATACACAGTAACAGCCACAGTGTCAGAGGACTGTTTCTAACAGACTTAGCCCTTCACAGCAATGCAAGCTCCTAAAACATTCCAAAGGACTCAATGATGAAAAATGCCATCCATATCCAAAGAAAGAACTAAGGAGTCGGAAGGCAAAATGATGCAGACTATTTTATCTTCTGTTGTTTTGTTATGTTTTAGCTTTTCTCATGGTTTCTCCCATTTATTTTAATTCTTCTATGAAACATGATTAACGTGAAAATGTCTTTAATAAGAATGTATGAGTAGAGCCCATATAAGATTGCACGCTGTCTTAATGAGAGAGGGGGAGAAAATTTAAAACATGTGGAGGTGATTGTTGAAAATTGAAAACAAATAAATAAATACATTTAGAAAATAAAAGAAAGAAAGAAAATCCTCATGTTTCCCTCACACTGAAAGCAAGTTAAAGAAAGTATTCAGGAACAGGGATAAGATCAGGGAGTCTTCCCAGCTTCAAGATAACCCAACAATCCAAAAAGCAGCTGTAACAGTTGTCTATAGATCCTGCCAATGAGCCAGATGGTACTACACCAAAAATTCCAAGATGGAATAGCAGGTCAGACAGCTGGGACACCATCAGGCAATGTTCTTAAGACATAAATGTATAATCTGATGCAGGAGGAGGGGTTTAGTGAGGGTGGAGGAGGAGAATGGGGATGTGAATACCCACACAGGGAGAGCTGGTCATTACATTCTCTTCATGCTATGATGATAAATGGATTGTTTATGCCATTTGTCAGGGCAGTTGGGCCATATCTGTATACAACGTTAAATCATGAGAGGGTCCCAGATTCCAACAAATTTAAATGAAAGGACCCAAAATATCTCCTTTGGTAGGAGCTAATGAAATCACTGTGACTTAAGATGGAATTCAAAGCAAGTTCCAGAACAAATGGAGAGAATCTGCTATTAAAATGACATTACCATTCACATTTTAATCTGCTATTGGAGGAAAAACTCCGGAGGAGTTCGCATGGAGGAGAGGAGCAGCCACTTACCACCACACCCTTTTGTCCTGCCCTTTCAAAATATCTATTTGCCAGTTTTGTACCTACATGGTCTTTTAGATCACCCTTGTTCAAGAATGGCATTTTCTCTGTAGGGAAGGAATATAGGGAAAGAAGAGGCAGTAGGAAAGAGATCCCAACGTGGTGGCTGCAACTCACTAGGACGAGAGCACAATAGATCCTTAAAAAATGTGTTTTCCTCTCTCTTTCCTTCTTGTTCCACTTCTCTCATCTCTAAAGGAAAAAACTAAAGCAGATACTCTCCCAGCAAGAAAGTTTCTCCTAAGCTAGCTGCACATCCCTGGCAGCTGTTCCAGCTGGCTCTCATGGCTGCCCAGAAACGTTCACTTCTGTTCAGCTCTAACAGCTATCAGAGGAAAACCTCCCATCTCTGGAGAAGGCTCGTGCAGCTCCACAGACCTCAGAGGAAGCAAAGCAGCTTAGCAGGAAGGGAACCGGAAAGCAGCGAGTCTAGACAAGTCTCTCCCTCTGGAGTGATTTAGCAGTGGCACAGTTGTCCTACCTACACCTCCCAGCCTAAAGACATTGGCTCTTTCTGAACTTGTCTTCTAAAAATTCCAAATATGTGAAGAATGCAGTGCAACAAAGAAAAATGACTGTTGTCAGATAATGGCAAGAGAAAAATTATAATCCACTTAGGAATGTAAAGGAACCAAGATAACTAAGTAATGCTTGTCAAGGGATGCTAGCAGACAAGTTGTAACAGGGAAAGAAAAAAATCATCAACATTCATTTTTTCAGCAGTAGCTCAGACATCCACGTGTTCAGAAGTATTGCATAGATGAGAACCTATTCTCTGAGACCAGGAAGGTAGGAATCACTGTGATTTTAAATACTTGCTAGGAAACCAGGAGGAACGAACAGACAACGTTGTCAAAGTACAGCCAAGGGAAGTTAAAATATTATGAATGAATGAATGAATGAATGAAAATGCACTTAGCAAATGCTTAATTGCAAAACACTGTGCTAATTGCTGGGGGTACAAATAGAAAACAAGTTAGTCCCGGTTCTGGAGGAGCTCACCTTCTGAGAGGGAGAAGCCACTCTGTCTCAGCTGTAAATCAGATTGCAAGGATCCATGGAGTGGACCCCTTGAATTTACCCCACCTCTTCCTTTGTATAATTACAAAATGTTAAATTATGTTAACTGAGAATGGGGGTGTGGAGAGGGTACAGAATTCCACAAATGTGCATATGCAAGTCTGGAAGTTATTTTGTAGATTCCCCATCACCCTAAGGTACTCCCTCCTCACAGCTATCTCACAGAATCCCTAAACACCTCTTAGGTCTCCAGAGCAAATAAGAATTCTACTCCAGGCTCATTCGGCAGTCCTCCCAGGCCAGATTGAAAATTACTTTCTCCATAGTTCCGGGTCTATGGGTTGTTTTCTTACAATAGAAAGTCAGCTCCTTGAGGGCAAGATCATTTCCTTCTTTGTGTTTCTAATCCCACTACACAGTGCTAACTGCATATATAGTTAGCATACACTATGTAAAGGAAAGGTTTTATGGATACTCCAGTTCTCTATTGGCCTGCAGGAAAAGTGCAAGGATCCTGGTCTCCATTTCACTTTCACTTTCTGGAGCCTTCCCTTTACCATTCCTTTCCCTTCCCACTGTTTGATCAAGGACCACTCCTTGGGCTGCTCAGGGAAGGAGTAAAGTGCCTTTCCCACCAAGACTTGTCACCACACTGACCACTGTCGACATCCATGGCTAGTCCCTAAATGGAGAGGAGAATGCTGTATTTGGATAGTGCCTTTCCAAAAGGAGATAACCTTTTGAATAAACATCCATGCCTAAGTAATAGCACCTACACAATTCTATCCTTTTTTGCATTGGCACTCCCCACTCCCATCGCCACTGTCTACAGCTGGAATACTTTCTCTCTCTCTCTCTCTCTCTCTCTCTCTCTCTCTCTCTCTCTCTTCCTTAGAATCCTTACTTTCCCCTCTTTAAGATTCAGCCACAAGGGCACCTTCTCCAAGAGGCTCTTCCTCAATCCCCTAGCTGCTAGAACCTTCCCTTCTGAAGTTACCTTCTACTTACTCTGGATGCATCTTGTACATATCTAGTTACTGATGTAATCTCCTTCTTATTGTGTAAACTTCTTGAAGGCAGGGGCTGTTTTTGTCTTTTTTTTTTTAAATCTCTGGCACATAGTAAATTGTCTATGACAGGGGACTGCTGTGAAGAACAAATGAGATAATGTATGTTAATTCTCTTTTCACAAATTAAAAAAAAAAGATCAACTATCAGGATGTCCTGATCTTCCTGAACTGAATTCCACAGAATTCACTAAAACTATGGCGTGAGGTATGTTTATTTACCTCATCAGAAAAGTACAAAGTGCTCTATAGAGATATTTACAGTCATATGCACTACAAGTGTGACAGGCATACGATGAACATACAAGCAATGCTAAACTTTTGTATGATGCCTTACCTTTGAAAAGCACTTTCACATCCCTTCCTCCACCCCCCACCCCCCCACTTCTTAACTTGATCCTTACAACCATAAGAGAAAAATCGGGTTGATATTATTCCCCCCTCCCATTTTCCAGATAAACAAAGTGAGGATTACAGGGTTTGGGTGACTTTTGTAAGGTCACAAGGCTCATAAATCCTGGACAAAGGGACTAGAATCTAATCCTTCTGGCAAAGTGTTAAAGTTGTTTTCCATTACTTCATACCACACATCAAATAAGTGGTAAGAGTTAGACTTGAAAAGAGGGGAGAGCCCAAGGCTATGATTGTACAGTTTTACAAAAGACCCTAAAGAGAATCATTATCTAAGAGGATATTTGTGCAAATTCCCTTCATAGGTTCAGCAACTGATGAGACAGCCTCAGAAAGCTGGTGGACATCATGGCGCTGCATGGGACTTGCCAGCTCTGGGCTCACAGAAGGTGTAGGTGCTAGGAAAAACCAGGATGCCCCAAAGGGAGAGCAGAACTCTTTGTTCTGCTGGGAAAACCACTGCAATGATTCCCACTCATCTGGGGGGCTTATTCATGGGATACATCTGGACAATAGTTACACTTTGCCTAGCTCCTTCAGATTCAGTTTTCAAGAAGGCTACAGGCCTTCCTAACCTTACTGCCCTCCTTATTTCCCTCTACAAAAGCTAGGCAAGAATTATTTAGCCTCCTTTTCTCTCTCCCTTCATGTTCAGTAATTTGGCTGAAGTTACCTTCAAAGAGTCAACAGTTTGAATGGTCCTGGCTGGAAATTATAGACTTTGATATGAAACATGTAAAAAAGTCCATTTTCAAGTATTACTAACATAAAAAAAAACACCTCTTTTTTTTCAGTGTCTTCTCCATAGAATCTTTTGTTTCCCCTTGTGTTTCTAGTAGACTCAAGTTTCACAGCATTCTTCTGACTTACTTGATTTTATACCAACATCAACAACTATCCAATTAGCCCACTTTGTATTCCAACAGTTAGAGTCAGCAGAGGGAGCTCAAGACACTCACTAAAGTGTAGACTATTTCATTGGCTGGGCACAGAACTGGGACAGGGATGTGAATCCTGTGGCACCAAATCACCCAAGGCACCTTCACACCGATATCTGCCTCAGGGATCAGAAATTAGGCAGTTTCTACGGCCTTTTCTCAATTTCATTCTTCTTGGTCTCTCCATAGCCTTTGACACTTAAACCCACTTCTCATATATTCTTTCTCCCCTCTGGGTTATCATGAGGCTTCTCTACTTTAGTTTCCTTAGCAGAATCTTCCTCCCCCATCGTGCTCATTAACAGTGACTGTCCCCTAAGGGTCTGTCCTGTTCTCTCTTCTGTCTCTACATTATCTCCTTAGTGATCTCAATAGTTCCCACAGATACAATGACCATCTGTATGCAAATAAGTCTCAGATCTATTTATCCAACCCTAAACACTCTCCTGACCTCACACAGTTTCACATCACCAACCACCTCCTGAATATCTCTAACTGGATGTGTATGTTAAACTCAACAAGTCCAAGAAATCTCATTATCCTTCCCCACTAAACTCTCCTCTCTTTTCTATTACTGCTGGAAAGCACCACCATCCTCCCAGTCATATAGGCTTTCAAAGTTAGTGTCATCCTTGACTCTTCAATCTAACATCCCACCATAAATCTAATCTGCCACTGGGTTTTGTAGCTTCTCCCATTACCACACTTATACATCTCCTTCTTTCCACTAACATAGTCACCATCTTCCCGTCCTGCCTGAATGAATGCAATAGCCTGCAGGTTGGTATGAGCATTATCACCACTACCAACCCCATCCCCTCCATCTCAATAAATTCTAGTTACTCCTTATTTATTATTTCCAGGATCAAACAGAAAATCCTGTTTGGCAGATAAAGCTCAATATAAACCTTGCCCTTTCCTCTCTTTACACTCTTCTTACACTTTATCCTCTTCTAGGCACTTTATGATCTAATAACACCTACCTTCTTGCTATCCTTCACATATTACACTCTATCTTGTCTGCTTTTTCAATGACTGTCCCCCCTGCCTGGACTGTTCTCTCTCTCTTCACATCGAACTATGACCCTCTTTCAAGAGTTGGCTCAAATCCCACCTTCTGAAGGAAGACTTTCCTACAACTCCCTTCCGCTAATGCCTTCCATGTGAAACCATCTCCAATTTATTCTGTATATATCTTGTATGTACATAGACTTCTGCATGTCATCTCTCCCATTAGAATATGAATGCCTTGAGAACAAGAACTGTTTTTGCCTTCTCTGTATCCACTAAGATCAGCACACAGGGTCCAGCATCACCTTTGTTAAGTTGGCGGTGCGAGATGAAACCTCAAGGCTATTTTGATTTGCATTTTTCTTATGTGGTTTGAAGCAATATTTCAAATAATTATTAATAGTTTGAAATTATTCTTTTGTTAGAGGAATTACCAAGTTTTATGTTTCTCCATTTTAAATTTAACAGTTTTGAGCTGGTGGGATTTCCAAAAGTTATCTAGCTCTTCCTGTCTCTAAACTGGGCACTAAAGTCAAACCAATATCACTGTTTTACATATATCTCCTTCTATTTGTCATTGTAGGATATTAGTTGGTCCAAATGGTATGACTCTAAAACACTGAATTACTTAGAACTCCATTTATTCTAAATTTATTAGAATTTCATCTTGCTGAAGCATTAGTTTATCTTGGCATTACATGGAAAGAAGAATTTTGCTAAGTAAATTCAAAATGTGATGGATTGAAAAACTATGAACCGACTTTAAAAAATTAACCAACTCTGTTTTTTTAATAACAAAACAAAACAAAATATTAGTTTATGACAACAAATTCCTATACAAAGTGCAGTAGATTAAGCAACTATATGCAATGATAATGTAATTAAGATCAGCAAGTATGAAGAATACAAAGAAATTAAGACTTTTAAAAAATTCCTCAAAGACAAAAAAAATCAAAATTAGAAGAAAAAGTAAAAATAAATGAGAATGACCAAAGGAAAAATTTATAGGAAATACTAGAATGATATTAAGATATTTTATACTGAAATTAGTTTAAATGTAAGTAATCATCTAACAAGTTTAGTTATTTTTATTGCTGTGAAATGTTAATTATTTAACAACTAAAAGAAAAAAAAGAAAGATCATGGAGAACAGAAAAGGTGCCATAATAGTGGGGAATGGAAATTATTCTGATTTTCATAAAAGAGAAATGAGCTGAATCTTTAAATTATAGACCTGACCTTCAGATTCCTGGCAAAACTTAAGGCTCCATCAAAGTGAAAATGGTATATTGACATTTAGAAAATAAACAGTGATCCCCAAGAGCCATAGGGGTGTCTTCAAGAATAAGTCATGCTGATCTAATGTTATTTTTTTGGGTGGGGGACAGAATTACTGGAATGAGAGAGATAGCTTGCTTAGATCATCAGAGATAGAATTTACCTAGATTTCATTTGTCAGAATTTCTTACAGCATTCTTTGGGCAAGATATAGAAATGTAGGATGACACAATAGCACAAGTCAGGGAGATTCCGAGTGGGTTGAAAGAACAGTCCTAAACAGAGAAGTTTAGAGAGGTCTCTAAACAAGCACTTAAGGAACTCTTTTTGTTCAGCATTCCTGTCAATGATTTGGATGAAAGCATAGCGCACTTCAGGTAGCTAGGTGGTACAGTAAATGGAGTGCTGCTCTTAGTCAGGAGGACCTGAGTTTAAATCTAGCCTCAGAAACTTACTAGTTGTCTTCTCTGTTCACTGAAGTGGGCTCTATCACACTTGTGCTTGACTTAGTTTTCTAATGGAAAGACAAATGGACCATTCTTCTGCTTAAAGAAAGCAAAACCATTGCATTAAGATCCCTGGTGACCCCCAGTCTCCTTCAAGCCCTCCAAATGGGCAGATCCAGGATATCAGCTGTTTCACATGGATCTTGTACTTCATGCCACCTTATTTTTGTAGTGAGTGATGCTCACAATTTTTGCAATACATTTTTCCATTCCTTGAGCTGTTGGCCAAGGCTGTTGGGAGCTCAAGATTTTGCTCTCCCTCACTTAACTCCTTGTTGCCCATCCTTATAGTGAGCTCAGCCTGGACTCTCACACCTAGCCAAGGCTTTGTCCTTCAGATTTGATTACCCTCATTTTCCTCTGTACTTTGCCAAACCTTGCAGAAGCAAAAAATGGCTAATAAAATCTCAGCTGATGCAAACTCCCAACTCCCAGGAGAGCTTGTTCATCATAGACCCCACCTCTCTCTGGCTGTCACTGAAGTGTATGTTGTTTAAATTAATCCCTTGCCTGTTGTGCATACACAGCTAGCCTTAAACACTGTACAATAAAACTTTCTTTAAAAAACTGTAAAAATTCAGACTGTAAGTCCTTCAATTCGTCTAAATTAACCGATTTTTACTTTAGTAAGGGTAGTTATCTGTGACTTTTGGAAGTCTTTCTCTATAAACTTAAAGAGGAAATTACTGCCTCTTTTTAGGTAGTTTCAAACAATAAGAAAAGTGACTCTTGTGAGTTTGGTTTAATGGCGTCTCTGGGGCTTTTGATATAGACACAGACTTGAACTCCTCATTTTACCAGAGCTGTAACAAGCTAGAGAGACCACCTCTCCCCAAGTTTTTCTCAGGCTAGACTCAACATAGACTTTAAAGAGATTCCATTGACACCAGGTCACAGTCTGGCTCAGATGACAAGATACCTGCAGCATATCAGAGGCAAAGAGAAGCTTCAGGTAAAGAATGGTCTGTGTTTTAGGGGAAGGGGGCATTAAGGGCAAAAGTTCAGCCTTGAGCTTTCTTTGCTGTCTTTCTTCAAAGGAATCAAGGTCTTTGATAACATCTGGAGGTCTGGTTGCAGCAGCTGCTGTCAGTATGGATGCCCAGAGAAGCTGGCAGGTTTCAGGATTTATCCATAAAGGAAGATGAATTTGATTTGGGGATTGATACAACCCTAATCCCTTTCTCATGGTATATCAGCTTGGAGGTGGCTCATATCTGTGTCTGATGATTTGAGAAACTTTTGGAGGAGAAAGAGATTTGGAAAGCTGCACTTACCTTCAGAACCAGGTGGAACAAAGTGTCTTCTGTCCCATATATATGTATAATGAACTAAAGATTTGCTTTCAGGTCTGAAGTCTCTCTTGCCCAGCTGAGTACCCTGGATCCCTTTGCAGATTTCCAAATCTCTCCCTCCACTGAACTGTTACTCAGAGTAAGGCCTGATTTTTACATCAGTTCCTAATATAACCAAAAACACTATTCTCATTTCCCATCTAGAGTCAAGAAAACACACATGCCTCTTCTTTTCAAAGACCTACCTACACCCCATACCTTTTATATCAGCAATACACATGCATAAATTTCCATTTAAATGAGAGGCATGCAAGAAGTGGCAAAGAAAAATCAGTTAAGTGTCCATTGATAAGTTATGAAGAAACTGGGAAAGGAAGCCCTTTAGGTATAATGATAACCATGAAAATAGTGATGCTAAAGTCTTGATCTGATTCCACACCCGGGCTCAGAGATGGCTCTGGGTTCCAGAAGCTGAATGAGTCTTGCCAAGGTAGAATGGCTTTGAGCATGGCCCTAGCGTTAATTACGAGAGGGGCATAAAGAATTTAGAGATGCTCATCAGAGGTTGACTTCCACATGAGGATGTTCTTAGTCACAAGAATACTCAAAGACCATTTATCTATTCAGTCACTGAGAAGTTATGAGCTACATTGATGAAGGAAGTATCCACAAGGGTGTGAAAATAGTAATGAGTAACAATTCGAATTTATCTACCTCTAGGTAATACAGTAACACAATCTGCAGTTTATAGCTAAAGAAACTAAGGCTTGACAAGCTGAACTGCCTGGCACAGTCTCACTGGGAGCCCTAGAGCTGAAGTTCAAACACAGGATTTTCATTCCAGATTTAGGGCTCTTATCTTGGCAGTGCTCTGGCCTCAGTTCTTCCCCAGGCTTCTAGCAATCTCTGTATGAGCTGGTATGGCAATGAATCCTTTCCCAATCTGTCTCAGCAGAACACAGAGTAAGAAGCCTACTGAGAGAGGAGTGTTCCTTACCAAGATTGGGAAGCTTTTAAAACCAGAAATTTAGCAGTGCAGATGGGCAAGGAGGCTTTCCCTTACAAAACTGAGTGAACGTAGACCTCTTTCAAAGGGCCCAATGCTCTAATTTCCTGCATACCTCCAGTAAGGTACAAAAGCTCAGTACATAAAACAGTAGAGAGAAAAAAGGAACTAGGGTCTGCAATATGGGGAAAGGACTAATATTTCCAAACCACAGTAAACAGGCATCACGGAGATCTGAAGCAGGGCTCTGAAACAGTTGTTAAAAACTAACTTCATAAAGACAGCTTGGTATACTTAAAGAGTGATATGCAAAAAAAAAAAATCAAGCATCATCATCATTGCTAGCATTTTAATGTTTTAAGTAAAAATATTTTATTTGTTAAAATATTTAATTAACATAGTATTAACTTTTGCAAAACTCTTTACATGTACTATCTCATTTGATCCTCATAAAGACCCTACAATGCACGTGATGCTATTATCCTCATTTTACAAATGAAGAAACTGAGGCAGACACAGGTTGAGTGACTTTCCCAGAGTCTCACAGCTAAGTAAGTGCCTGAGACAGAATTGAACTCAGGTCTTCTGACTGGAAATCCAATGTTCTATATACTGAGCCTCCTTACTGCTCAGATAAAACATTAAACTCTAAATTTCAGGTTCAAGAAAAAGTGCTTTTACCACCTACTAGTGATTATTTGTTATATATGAAAATTTAAACAATAAATTTAAATAATTAAATAAATTAAATTATAACCTAATAGGAATATTAAAAGGTATAAGTAAGAATGATACTAAATTTTAAGTTCCAAATAAAATCTCACCTTCTACAGGGAGCCTTCCCACCCCTCCTAATTTCAGTGACTTTCTCTTTTAATTATTTCCTATCTATTCTGGATAAAGCTTGCTTTGTATAAATTTGTTTACATGTTAGCTCCTTTGAGGGTAGGGACTGTCTTTTGCCCATTTTTGAATAGCCAGGGCTTAGCACAGTGCCTGGCAATTTAGTAAGCACTTAATACACATTTATTGATTTATCGTTTTCTGGCTCTCTGTTGCTTTGGTCAGTATTTTCTTATTTAAAATCCAGGTATATTTTATGGACGTGGGCCTGAGACACAAATTGAAGCCATAATGATATCATTATTTTGGGGCAGCCAAGTGGCACAATGGATAGAGTACCAGGTCCATCTTTTTGAATCCAAATCTGGCCTCAAACAGTTACTAGTTGTGTGACCCTGGGCAAGTTACTTAGCTATGTTTGCCTCAGTTTCCTCATCTGTAAAATGAGCTGGAGAAGGACATAGCAAACCACTCCAACATCATTGCCAAGAAAAACCCAAATGGGATCCCAAATAATCGGACATGAGTGAACTGACTGAAGAGCAATGACATTTTAAGAAAAAAAAGTAATAGTATTATTTTTTAAAAATCTAAAGTTCAAGTACTTTCCAAATGTAAGGAAGTAGTAATAATCTCTCAGTTTCCCCTGCCCCCATCCCTCTCCTAACCCCACCAAAACAAGAGCAAAAAACATACTTTTTTTATACTAGATCTGCAATAAATTCTAGGTTTCCACAGAACTAAAGAAATCTATTCATATGCAGGGTGAAAAAACAAACTTAATGACATTACAAAGTTCAATTAAACTGACATGTGCTATTGCGCAGGGAAACTGCTGCACACTGCTTTTCTGACCCGGGCATATGAAACAGTGGCACTGCTGCCCAACCTGGGCCAACAGGACTTTTAAAGATGAACAAAATAACGGATAGGGGGTAGTCATAGTAATTTAAAGGAGAAAAAGTTTTGCTACCCAAGACCTCTCAGGTTGGCTTCCAAGTTGACCACAAATCAAGAAAAGATAGACTCATGCTGCCAGAATTCAAATCCTCTGATAATCCCAGGTCTGGAAGTTACCAGGAAAGATCATTCAGTCCAAACTCTGCATTCTTATCTGTGCATGAGAGATGGGTGTCTACTCTCTTCATCAACATCTCCAGGAATTTTACTTGAGCATATTCAAATAAGGCACAGTGCAACATGGAAAACTGATCTCCATTAAGAAAAGCCCTGCCTCTGATAAATACTATGTATAGGACCCTGGGCAAGTCATCTAAGAGTCTAAGTTAAAGAATAAGTACTGATCAATAGGAGTTTCCTATGACAACAAAATCATGGATTCTTCATGTAGACTAGATCAAAAGAGTGTAACATGGAGCCTACTGGGCACTTAGCATACACACACACACACACACACACACACACACACACACACACACACACACACAGATTTTTCCAAGAAATCTCTTCCAACAAGACCTCCACGGTTGCCAGCCCATCTCCCCACTCCATGTATAAAACTTTCAGGAGTCAAGGGCATTTACTTGTTTCTATCCCCTCGGGCACAAATACCCCTAAGAGATAGACGCAACATCATTCATTCGACCAATAGTTCATTTAACAGCTCATTTCCCACCCAGCTGCTCTCTTGAACTTCATGATCTCCAAAAACTCATTATTTCTGCAAGATGAAATCAAGTCTAACTCTCACACCTATTCAGCAGCCCTTGCCCATGTCACCCCTCCTTGCCTCTGCTTGGAGACGGGGAGGAGGAACACATCTGGATGCTCCTTCCAGATCCTTCACCATTTTAAGGAGAGAGAATGCCCGGGACATTCATCTCCATCATTTCCTTATAGACTACTCTCCTGGCCTTCATGTTCTCCAGAAACCCATCAAACTGCGAGATGAAATAAACTCTAAAACTCATACCACTTAAGATTATTTCCCAACCTGGCAGTAGGACTTCTTCATGTGCTCCACCACATTGGATACCCTCCTTTCTCTTTTCATGTTTCTTTTTAAGTGCTGCCCCTCCCCCCATAAGATTGTGAGCTCCTTGAGAGCAGGAACCGTCTTATGTCATTCTTTGTCTCTTCAGTACTTAGACTAGCACCTGGCCTATGGTAAGCATATAATAAATGTTTATTGACTCAGACTCTGGAATAGCTACTCAGTCCCTATCAGTTCCATCTCTATTCAGGGTTTATTAGATCCTTTTCAGAAAGCTTTTGATAAGTAGGGGAGCAAAGGCTTCTAACACCGGTCATTATGCTCTCTAGGACAAAGAAGAAGGGAAGGGGTGCAGAACAGAGAGGCCAGCAAAGAAAAAAAGCAAATTTTGGCTCTTTTCCTTTATTTTCTTTTAAAAAAAATTTTTTTTATTATTATAAAGAATCATTCCTTTGGAGGGAAGAATGATGCAGGGAGAAATCTGGGCAACATACAAACAAAAAAACATCAATAAAAATCTCTTTAAAAAGAGAACTTGATGGAACCCTGAGTCTGATGTAAATAAAAAACAAAGTTCTCTAATAATATCCACATATTTTTCAACAATAATAAAATTTTATTTGTTTGGTAAGAAATGGGAAAAACCAAAATGCTTACTTATGTCTCTGATTATAGCTGGCATTTTATAGACAGAAGTCAAGAATGATGTGGTTTCTGAAGGAAGGAGGGACAAAGGGAAACTTTAGTAAAGTAGATTGGGAGCCTGAGACTGCTGGGGGTCAGGAACCATGTTCTTCTGATAATACTCACCGAGTCTGGGTCTCGCTGCTGTTCAAGAAAAGCTGAGAACTCCACCAGTCGAAGTTTGGTTGTTCCAATGGAACGACCCTGCCATGCAGGAACTGAGGGTGCGGGTGCAGATGTAGGCTCGAACCCTGAAACACCAACCGGGACCTTTAAGCTGTAGTTCATTCAACTACATTAAACGTGGACTCAACTTTCCCAACATCTGCAGACTCCTTAAGGAGACAATGTTCTTTCTAACTCAATTTGAACCCAAGTTTTGGGAGAAAGGACATCCAATTCCATTAGCATCCCAAGATAGACCCAAGACAAGGAGCTGCAATTGTACAAGGGATTTTACAAAGGCAGCACATCCTTAATAGACTAAAATTCCTTCCTCATTTTTCTGAAGTTCAGTGTCTACAGAGATTCCAGAACAAGGACTCTCTAAGATTTTTGGTCTTCAGCAGTCTATTAAGTTTATGGATGCCTTCTCAGAATAGTGGTTTTAAATATATAAAATAAAATAAAATAAAATACATACGATCACAAAAGAAACCTATCATATTGAAATATGGTTATCAAAATGGATATTTTAAAAGTCCTATATTGACTGATTTTGCCATTTTTTTCTTTTCTTCCCCTTTTTCTTTCAGAAATTAGTTGTTATATGAGACAGTGGTCTGGGAATAGGGAAATAATATGGAGGAATATTAAGTCAATATAAAAATTTATTTTAAAAAAAGAAGCTCATGGACCTCTCTCCCCAGCCCTCCCCCAATCTATCAGATTTAAGGTTAAATCTATCCCACTTACCAGGCTAAGAATTCCTTTTCAATACAGATGGCTTTTTTTCTCCAAGGACAGAATTAGAAATACAGATAATTTCCTAGGAGACCATGACATGCCTTATTACTTTGTGTGGCTTCTTCTCTATGAGAGAGTTGTCCCCACCATCAGAAAATAAACCCCGAGCTCTTAGAGATATAGAGCAGAGGAGGATAGAGAAAAGAACCTCTGCTTTTTGGAAAGCTTATAAACTAAAGAAAGAGGCTAACACTCCTCCTCTGTAATTGGGACAAGAAAGAACAGCATTAGGACTAAGGGAACATTAAGGACAGCCTTGCCTTAGTTTGTCCTGTATTGAAAGAGCAGTCTGGTACCTTCTAATGAAAGTCAAGATTTTGACCCAAACAGATGAGAATCCTGTTCATCGTTCTAATGGGCTCTTAAAAGGCCGCGATAAGGATCATAGGTCTTCTTGTTGGCACATTATAAACATGATTTACAATGATTTAGGGTCCCCGGTATGTATATGGAGTTCAGGGCTCTCTCTTAGGCATAAGAGCCCTAAGAACAGTGGTACCTCCCAGACCACCTGTCCTGCACCCAGCCTGGTCCTCACAGCCATCATTTGTGGAAGCAACTCCTGTGGAGACAGGGCCAGTTATCCACCTGCTACCAACGGGGCAGCCAAACTGAAGCAGTAGGGCACCCACAGGGGGAAAGAGGAACCAATATATACCAGGCAAGTCAGACTACCACCATCATCTTGATCAATCAATCCCCTCAGACCCTGATGGAAACAGCCCAAGAGCCTTGGAAACAGCCTCCTGCCCTCGGCCATCACCCTTGAAAGCAAACGCTATGGAGATGCTTCTTGGTCACTGCATTCAGCAGTTGCTAAAGCCGTAGCTTCTTAAGACCCAGCTAAGAAAGTTCTTGCCACCAAAATTGTTGGTACCATCAAATGATTCAGCATCAGAAACTGGCATCATTTTATCAATGGAAATGACATTAAAGAAGAAGAATTAATATTTCTTTGGGGATCTCCCCAACTGACTTGCCCCTTCCCTATGTGCTATCTCCCCCCTTAGAATGTGAGCTCCAGGGGCCTGCCTCACCTTTCTAGTTTATCCCCAATGCTTAGCACTGTTTTGCAAATAATAAGCACTTAATCAATGCTTCATTCATTTATTCATTCTTCAACAGAGAGGGAAATAGACTAATTATGTCTAATTAAAAGAGATGTATGAGGCTACAGAGAAGGGGACAGCCTTGTATGTTATTTGCAGAACAATGGGGCTTTACAAACTCTCCACAGTGCCTTGGGAAGGAGACTTACCTGGAATGGGGGCAGTGACTGTGGGCTGGATGGGATAGGCCTGCTGCACGAAGGGCTTGACACTAGAAAAAAGGGACAGAGAAAGTCACATTAAGACCATATGGGAAGAAGAAAAAGGGGCTTCTTTATTAATTTAATTAGAACTCACTAAGAATAATCTCTTTCTCTGCCCCAGAAAGCATGCAAAACTCTTACTGTGTGGGCAGGTTCTGAAGTAGGATACTGAGGAACAATTTTCCTTCTTAAACTGTGTCTAGAGAAAAAAAGGGAAACCTTCAAAGAGGAGGACAAAGCAAAGGGGAGTGGCAAGGGATAATGAAGTGAGAAGGAAGGAACGTACTCTATGGATTACATGAAACAGTTCCTTTCATTACTGGTCCAGTGGAAAGGATGCTAAGTATGGCAGGGGACCTGAGATCTAATTGTGTCTCTGCTCCGCTTTGCCCAGTGAAACTGGGCAAGGCACTCACCTCCCTGTACCTCAGCTTCCTCCACTGAGAGGGTCGGGTGAGGTAGCTTCAAGGGTTCTCTCCAATTCTTAATCTATTATACTAAGATCCCCTTTAGGGGGATGGCATTTATGATCAACTCCACCATGTTCACGGTCCACAGATTTAAACACTCAAAAGGTCTTCCTAATATATAATACACACACATTGCCCTTGTTTTTTCTCTGGAGACACAGATAGACATTTTCCATATAACACCATGAGAGACACTAAATGACCTCCTTGAGCTTCTCTTACTATAAATGCTAAAAGAAAATAACCCTGAATTTTTTGAAAGGCAACTTGGTATAAAGGAAAAAATCCTAAACTCGGCATTAGACCAAGGCTTCAAGTCGGACTACATTCTTAGGAAATGTCTAACTCTGAACAAGTCACTCAGTTTCTCCAAGTTTCAAGTGCTTCACATGCAAGTAGCATGGTATCACCTGACCTGCCTACCTTACAGAGTGGTTAGAAGAACAGATTTTTGGTTATATAAAGATTTGAAAATTGCAAAGCCTATCTCCAATGTGGGAAATGGGGTCAACCCCTTGGAACTCTTTCAGTCTTCAAGAAAACAAAGATCCTCTACCCCCATAAATCAATGAGTTGTAGAAAGCCACAACTGAAGGTACCAGGAAGGCCTTCTCTTCCAGTTCACACGAGTTAGAATCAGTGCCAAAACATCCCTAACAAATGCCTGTCCCCAACTTTTCTTTGAAAATCTCTGGAGCGGAGATTCCCAACCTTTACCATGTTCCCCTTGGCTTTCAGTGAACCGTGACCCTTATTCAATATGAAAGGAAATTAATTCAGGAATTTACTATACAAACATAAGAAATAAAACTGAGAGATTAAATAAAAAGGATCCCTTTTTATTCACTTTCAGGAGCAGAACTATATAAATCAATTTAAGCAGAATTTTTAACTTCATTGACTGGAAATTAATTCATAAAGTGATCAAATCAAAATTTTCCCTATATCCTCTTGAAAAGCTTCTGCTCTAGGTTGGAAACTCCTGCTTTAGAGTGAAGGTGAAATCACAACTTCTGAAGGCAGTCCCTTCTACTTGGAATAGCTCTAGTTCATGACTTTTAGAGAGAAGAAATTAATCCTGCTAATAAAATGGCATTGACAAACAGTTCGTTATTTAGAAACCTGACTGTTTCAGTGTGATTAAGAGATCAGGTTGCCTTAATTTACATAACTCTGAATAATAGAATATTTGGGAGGGTTATGGTTTGTTTGTGGGTTTTATTTGGTGGAGACCAGACCTGTGATTTTTATCAACGTATGGAATTGCTAGTGAGGAAATCCCTCTAAAAATATATACCATTACCTGTCTAGCTATTTGAAATCTTGGGTGGCCTGGGGCACTGAGATAGGGTCCCACAGACAATATATCAGAGGAAGGAACTGAACACAGGTCTTGGGAGTCCAAGACCAACTCTGTCTGCTGTTCCATGCTGTCTCTCTGAAATGCACTTCCCTAGCTCTGGAAGACGTAGTGTACTAAAAACTCCCAAGAGAGTACACTACCCAATTATAAGGTTTTTATATACTGAGTGTTAGAATAATTTGTCATTGTATCAAATGAAAGTTTTTCAAAGGGATTCAAGTATTTTTGCGTTTATTCCTCCTTTAACCTTATTAAGCCACTTGCTAAGTAAACCATTTCTTTGTAGACAAAGTAAAGCCAAAGTGGACAACACCAAGAGCTGGATATTTGGAAAGAATGTGACTCCTTCACTACGGGAAATACTTCCTCTAAAAGTTGAATTGAGTATAGCCCCAACCTCACTGGACCTTAACAGTTTCTGTCTGGGAAATCAGGAAATCAGGCCAAATGATCTCTAAGGGTTGTTCCAACTTGAATTCCCCATTTCCCTATCTTTTGGCAGCACATTTTTCAGACATGCACACAATAAGGGTTTTTTGTTGTTGTTTTTCAATAAGGTCCTACATTTTAAACTTACTCTTGTGAAGATCCCGGCTGACCTGTTTGTATCATTCCTGGCCAGAACTGTAAAAGTTAAGATATTTAATAATTAAGAATAATTTCTGAAAAACATATATACACATACATTATCATGCTAAAACTTTTACATTTCAGTGATTCCTGACATTACTATGGTAGTCTCTCTCTCCCCCAATGCAGATCACAAGTTAAGCATACTTTAATAGATGGTCTTTTTGGGTTGTTGTCCCCCCCTACCTTCCATCTCCTGAGATGATTCTCTCTACGCTTAATTAATCTAGCCTTTGAACAACAAACACATAGGTTATCACTGGTCCACATTTCCAGCTTGCGAATACCTAACCAAGATGGCATTCTATTACTTTAGCTTTTGAGGACCCAGGGCCACCTTTTATACCTTCTTTCATAAGGCAGGCAAGTAAAACTCCTATAGAAGCGTAAGAACCTAAGGTTAGGTGGTGAGAAGTCCTTAGGAAACAAAATCTAACTTTGGTGTTACGGTATTCGCTTTCCTCCACAGTGCTTCCGAATTGTCTGGGACTTCTACCCACTTCCGCTCCTTCTACTCCTGCATAAGTTCAGTCTCTTGTGTTCAACGTTTGTCTCCCTCTACAAATCTGGGCTCCCATTTCCTATCTAACATCCCCTCCCACTATCCCCTTGTATGAATCATCTCTTTAAAAGGGCAAGAATCATGTATCATAAACTTTCATATGACTCACAGAACCTAGTGTAATTGTACAAACAAAGTAGGGGCTCAATACATAACTTCTGCTGACATATAGATTTCCATCTTCCCCTTCCAGATGGAATATAAGCTTCTTGAGGACAAAAGCTGTTTCATTTTGGTCTTGGAATCTCTAGTGCCTAGCATAGTGCTGACCCATAGTAAGGGCTTAATAAAAGCTTACTGAATGATTATCTACCCACCTTGATTCCCACATACTCCTCAGTCCCTTGCAGGTTAAATGAGAACTGAATTCCCTCAAAAGAATAAAGGTTCCTTGAAGACAGGGATATGGTTTTTCTCTATATATGCACAGTGCCCCAACTTGCTCCCTACACACAGTGGTCATGATAAATATTTGCTAAATTGAGTTGCTTCCATTGCTCAAGACACCAAAAGCATCCACAGAAGGCTGATCAAGGAAAACTTCAGAACAGTATGAGAGGGTGAGTCTGAAGACAGAGCTTAACAAAATTTGAGGAGACATCCTGCATCCTGTCCCCTTTCCGTATTAGTATTAGGTCACAGAGGAAAGACAGAGAAGGCAGGATTCAGTTTGCCTATAACCACAGGAAAAGAAGAAAGTCCTTCATTGGAAAGGGAACCTGATAAGAGATAAGTTCAAGCTTCCACCAGTGGGAGAACTCTTCTCTAAATGGATTCCAAGTTAAAGGATCCCTTCAGAGTCTTACTTGGTACTGTCTGACCACCCGAAGTTTTCTTTACACTACATGGGAGAGCTAGTACTATCCTATTAGATTAGTGATCTTGCCTCTTGCTTTCTGCTTGTTACTGTGAGGACAGAAACTGTTATTGAAATGAGCTAATGGCTTACCCCTGGAGCACCAGGAAACGTGGGGCGTGGGATTCCCGGTAGTCCCAGCTTGTTGTGAATGGCGGTCGCTGAGACTATCTGGGCTGATGACATGGCCGCCATGTGCTGCAATGCTTTATCCTTCGCTGTCTGATCCTTTAATGTGACAGTTACACACTGTCTTAATACAAGGCGACAATCTAACGATCAGCTTAGAACAGCTGTAGCTATTAGCACTTAAACTAAAATGTAAAAGCCACCAAAAATGCCCAAAACAAAGCAACCATGCATAGATAAATACAGCCAGAAGGCTCAACTCTACTTAACCTACCTTGATAATAAAGGTTTTTTCTAATACCCAACATACAAATACTTTAGTATTCATATTTTTTTCCTGAAAACTCTTGTTTTTAATGTATTCAAAATGAGAATGAGCAATATGTTTTTCAACTCCCGGGGTGAAAATTCAGTTATTGATCCACTAAGGGCAGGGGTGGGGGGTGGGGTGGGGGGAGAGGAGGGCAGGGAGGCCATCTATTTCCCAGAACATTGGCTAAGGGACCTAAGGTTTACAGGTGGGTTTGGGGCTGGTGAGTCAAGCCCTGGGAAGGATAGGTTGGAATTGTAGGTATCTTCACACAAACACAAGGGCTCCCAAATTCAGGTGGAATGCTGAAAACACTGGTTAAAAGAACTAGTGATGAAGGAAGGCCAGAAGCAATAATGCAAGATCACTTGTATAAGCAAACTGGCGGACATGCTCAGGCGGTTCAGGGGGGCATGCTCTCTTAGACACACAAGACGTGTTTCCTTTAAAGCTGAAAGCATGTGTAGTAATGCTAACTTTCAAATGCTTCTTTTAGAAAACAGCAAAGGCTGAAGATAGTCAAAGCTAGCCAAAAATTCTGCCAAGCACAGCTCAAGTACATAATACTTGGTTTAATGAAAATACTTACCATGCTTGTTACCTGGATACAATAACAAACAGTTTGTTAAAATGGTTGTGGTACAAAAGCAGGGTTTGTTTTTCTTTAATTTAAAAAAGGATATGTACATCTATGTACACAGCATGTATGTGTGTACATATGTATGCAGACGTACATGCATATATTAGGGTATGAAATACATATAAAAATAAGCTTCCCCATGTGTCAGAACACACAATTTAGGTATTCATCCAGAGATTGATCAAAAAATGGTTAACCCAGCTTCCTCCCCCAAACATAACAAAGGAAGTCTCAGGTTGATTTTGTAGTTTGTTTTACCCCAAATACCTTTAATAGAGTCTATTAGAAGCCCAAATGGGAAAGTGATCACAGTCCTCATGTCAGCAACTCCTGCTACCAAAGGGAAGGCAATTTATATTGGTTGCCATAGGCAAACCCAGGAAGGATCGCTTCTTCTGGGTGAATGTGCTATTAACAGTTAATAGAATTTCTGTACAAGCACCAGGCAAGAGAAACTTGCAGGTAAAACACACCCGTGCCTGTGGCACCTGGATCTGTGTGCCATCCATCCAAGGAAACTCAGCAATAAGAGACGGATTCATTCCTTTCCACACATCAAAATAGCCATCACACAACGACAGGGAAACAAAACCGGTTTATGGCTATGTACAAAGCTGTCACTCCTAATTAAAGGGACTACGGTAAGCTGTGGCTTCAGGTCAAGGAAACCGGTACAAACTGAGACAGATATCACTGCAATGTTTACAGATTCAACCAAAGCTGTGGAACTGTCACAGATGAACACTCTGAGTGCTATGGCACAACTGGCATGATCCACTGGGTAGTCTGAATGAGATGAAATAAAAAGCTACCAGACAATCATGGGGTGGTATCTGCAACACTTTACTGACTTATCACAACAAAGTCTGTCCCATCTAACTGGAGTTTGATTCCTGAAGCCTGTCATAGCTTTTTTAAAATCCATTTTTGAATAAAAATCTAAAACACATCCATCCCCATAAACAAAGGATATCAAATACAATTTGCCCTTTTTTTTTGATAAGTCAGAACCACCATTATGATGTAACTGTGCAGAATAAACACTATGGAGAAATGGCCTCAGAGTCTACTGTTGATTCATGGCTAAACAGGCGCAGTAATCCTTGAACTCAATGTATCAGTGACGATGTTAGAAGACTCCTCAGACTCCTCCCTCTCCAAGAGCTGTCTTTTCTCAGTGTTTCAGCTTTCAGTAGCCTACATCACTTTGTCCTTTCTAGTCTTGTGGTTGTTAATGTATCATTTCCAACCTCTCATCTAGTAGTCTGCCTTGAACTTTTTATTTTTTAATCCAGACCCACGATACACATTAACATCTCTTCAGGAGCTTAGAGTCTCAGGGCATTGGAAAATTTAACTGACTTGCTCAGATTCAATGTGTATCATTGGTGGTATCTGAACTGGAAATCAAGACTACCCATCTCTGATATCTGGTATCTTACTAGCTACGTGACCTAGGGACACGTCACTTAACCCCATCTGTCACATCTTCCTCGGTTGTAAAATGAGAATGGTAAGAGCCTCTACCTCAAGGAATAGCTGTGAGAATCAAATGAGATTTTTTTAAATATATATTTATACACATATATGTATATATGTGTGTATAGTCTATATATTTTATTATATATAATAAACATTATATATTAATAACTAATATGTATAATACATATTTTACGTTAAAGAGCTATATAAATTATCAGTGTTAGAATAAAATTATTGGCTACTAGTAGTACACCATGTCTCTCAATTGATAAGTAGTAGAGGCTTACTAGGTTCTTCAGTGAACAGAAGACCTAGAGTCAAGAAGACTTCAGTCCAAATTCTGCCTCAGACATTTACTAGCTGTGTGACCCTGGAAAAGTCACTTCACTTCTATTTACCTTAATATCTACTAGAAAAAGAAATGGCAAATCAGTATCTTTGCTAAGAAAACCCCATGGAATGTGTGCTGTGGTCCCCTGGGTCACAAACACTCAGACATAACTCAACAATGGGATTACTTTTAGTAAGTATTCACTGAGTTGTTAGCTATGCTTGTTGACTGAATGACAGATCTTTGATGCAGAAAGATCATTAATGACTCTCATAGGCCCAAACAACTTATCACTCGATGAGAGAGAAATGTTCACTGGGTTAGTTCTGCTACTCTTGAGTGCTTTCAACGGATCCCTGCTCTCACTGATGGGGAAGGGACAGAGGGCAGCCTCAAACTGTTCATTCTATACACCATCCATGCCCTCTCATCCAGTGACTACTCAATTTCCTACTGTGAATCCTCTACTGAGGAACCACATCTTGCACGGATACCATTGAAACATGTAGGCTTGGATGTGCCTGCTGCTTGACTAGCCCACCTTCTTTTTTAACCAGACATCTCTCTGATGACATATTTCCCATTGCCTCTCTGCAACAATTCTTGAATCCGGTATAAACAAAGCATAGATTCCAGAGGGTAGGGATCCACTGGTAGCTATTGCACCCCTAGAAGTTCTCAGAAGCAGTGTATACATCTCTTCCTTGTTAAATTGCCTCTGAAGGACACAAGAATTTGAATTCATCCTGGAGTATTCCAGGGCATTTCACACAGAGGTTGGAATCCTGATGACTAGATGAATCCTTGGTGGGTAAGGGCTTTAGGAAGTGACTCCTTGCCAATGAAGGGAAAAAAAATCCCAAATTAAGAGCAGTTCTCTTGTTTCCAAAACTGGCTTTATTATACAAGTGGTACATTTGTTCATTTTTTCATTCATTCATTCAACAAGTACTTAGTACACATTACATGGAAGGTATTGCATAATCATGTGAAGGGACTGTTGAATGAATTTTTAGTTTTATATTTTGGTGAACATTCTTTTCCTTCTTCTGTACCATATCTACTTTTGCAAATTTTCATACATTATGCTTTCATAATAAAAAAAAAAACAAGTTTCATAATTTGACAGTCCCCATCCAAACCTGCTCCAATCTTACACACCATGGACCTAACAAAAATATTCCAAGTCAGTATATAAAAGGAAGTTTGGGGTGATCAAAGGATCTTGAGACCCAAGGCAGGAGGCTTTCAGTTCTACTTCAGCTTCTCACTAGCTATGCCCCTTCAGGCAAAACAACATCTTTCTCTGAGCCTCAGTATTTTCAGCCGGAAAAAGATGATGCCTTAGGTCTTTCCAAGTTTGGAATTCATGGTCCCCCTTTCTTTTAAGCAAATCCATGTTTGCTAAGTTAACACGGCTGTTATATATGTCTGCATAGACTTTGTATATACGTATTTGTACGTTATCTGCCTTAGTAAATTACTTGAGGATAGGGATCCTTCCAGTTTTGTCTTTGTATTCTCAGTGCCTGGAACACAGTAGACACTTAATAGACGTTTAATGACTGAACATTTGCTATAGGGAAAGTATCAGGATTTCTTTCCCTTTTGATGTCTCTCAAGTTAATCTCCTGGGAAGAGATTCTCTCTGGACTATGTTGGAGCTGACCTTAAAAGGCCAGATGATTTATACAAGTTATTTCCAACCTTTTGCAAAGTGAGATGTATTTTATTACTGCTTATTTAATTTTGTAAAACTCTCCTTGCTCCTCTATAGCAGAGATTTATTTTGAAAATTAGAATAAACGTGCCTAATGTGGAAATATGCTTTGCATGACTTTAAATGCATAATGGGTATCATATTTCTTGCCTACTCAATGGGAAGAGGAAGGGCTGGAGAAAGACAATTTTGAACTCAAAATAAAAATGAATTTTTAAAAATTAAAGTAAATTTAACATTGCATTGAGAAATTCACAGAATCTCATGAAAAAAACCAAGCATCACCTAGGGATACTGGAGGAACAGAACTGGGGTAGGGGAAGAGAAGAGAAATGGTAGCTTATACATCTGTTATGGATGCACAGCCTACCTCCTATTAAGACTGGGACAATAACAGAATACCTGACATTTTAACAGTACTTTCATGCTCACAAAGTACTTTCTTCCCAGTAGCCTTGGAAGGTTACTTTAGTAATTCAGCAACTGGGTTTCAGGGTTAATAATGCTGAACTGCAAATGGGGAAAGGATGGTGATTTTGATAACATATGAAGAACCTGATGCACTTTGCAAAGTCTAGAGATTGATGCACAGATTTGAGAGGCAGAAGTCTAGCACGGAATACAGAGAGTGAGAGCATTTGCATGGAACTCAGGAGACTGAAGGCACTGCTTCCTCTATAAAGGATGGGGATTGACCCAGATGGCCTGGGAGATCCTGTCCAGTTCTAAAATTGTCTGAATCAACAAGCCATGGCAAAAACGTCTATTTCAGATCTGAGAGTAAATGGCATGTTTTGGAGCTCTGATAGAATATCGCTAACCTGTGTTCTCCAGCTCTAAAGCATCTGATCATTTGAGAAAATAGAATAAATTTAGGTTAAGTCATTTTATTTTCTTTTAAAGGAGGGGGCAACTTTTCACAGTTAGGGTCTGGATAAGCCCATTCTGAATGGCTGGCTGAAAGTTCTTCTGTCCACACAGCTGCAGAGGTTAGAGCCAAGGAAGAGCCTTAAGTTTTCTGTGGAAAGCCTGACCAAATGCCAGTCTGATGGCCTGGAAATCCTGCACTAATTACAGTATGTAACTGTTGGGCACACTGGGCAGGCAGAGGGAGGAGGAGCACCAGGCCCCCACCTAACCCAGGGGCTGGAGGATTTTGAAAGAACACTGTGAGGTTCAGGAAACCCACCAATATGATAGCCCCAAGATGCTGAATTTTAAGAAGAGGAAGGGACCATGAATTGTTCGATCAGCCTACTTTGTCTTCTATACAATTTTGGAAACACAGTTACTCCCAGTGACTGTTCTGATCTAACAACATGCAGTCAAGTCCAGCTGCAGTCATCCACAAACTCCTCAGATGGATCTTTTCAAAACGTATTTGTTACAAAGTAAACTTGACATTCATATTTTATAAAGCAGAGTTCAGCTGCGGCTATAATGTGGTGTTCCACACTGGCTGCACTCATTTTGTATTTCAAAGTTCTGGAGAACTTATTTGCACGATTTCTTCACGTAATAGAAATGCTGGGAAGGAGGTCTGAATGCATTACTTCCTAACATTTCAAGAACACATGGCAAGTACAAAGTGTTTTTGAACAACGGATTTTTAATAAACCGTAGACTGGATATTACAAAATTTTCTACTTTCTCCAGGTTTCAAATTTTTTGTGGGGGGGAAGGGGAGGGATTGCAGGGGACAATTCAAGGAGAATTTACAAAAAAGGGAAGTTAATGAATGCTTGCACGTATACGTGCAAAATTAAATTAAATCAAAAGCAAAAGAGTCAAGTGACTCTACCATTCAAAACTGGGCTAGTACTATAAAATAATTTTTAAAAATTTCTTTTCATAAAGATCTTCACTAAAGCATCATAGATAAATTCAGGATAGCAGGAGTCCACAAATCCAACAGCTGTCAGTACTAGAAAACTGCTTTCTCAACGTAAGAGACCCTCCCTGGCAATGGAAACATCTGATGTGGAACTAGGAAGACCAGAATTGGCTTGCAAAAAAGGCTTTAATAAAAAGGAAAAAATGAGCACAAAATGCTTCCTTAATAAATAATTTTGCAGACACAGTTTCTAGTTATACATTATCTATTATTCATATAAACTTGGTAATTATTAACAGTAGCCCAAAAATGGATAAAGAGACCATAAAAATATATCATTGTTTTCAACAAAGGACAGAGAGAACCTGAATGTTTTTCTCTTAGCCATGATCTCTAATTTGCTTATTATTAGAGAAGAGAGTGGTATATACAAAAGCTGGCTATTTCAGTCTAGCAGGGCTGGCCAAGGAAAGAATGCCCATTCAGGACTCTCCTGACTGGGTGTCTAATGAGCAGCAATTAATTCATCTGATTCTATTTCAAAATGCCCAAAGATTCCATTCACATCAAAGAAAAATGTTCAAGGCTTTTTATCATTGTTCATTTTAAAAGGTACAGAACTATATTTAGCTTTCTGTAATTGTCAACAACGTTTTTAAAAATATCATTGTGGGGCACATTATAAAGAATTGTCAGAGCAGGACATGAGAGATGTAGGCATTCTGTACTGCTTTCCTGTAATGAGCCTGGGACCTCAGATTCAAATTAACAATGGATGCTGAGGGAAAGCTTCCATTTACCCACTATCTGGGGAATATCTTCCTGAAGGTGGATTTTTTACCTGATTGTTAAAATTTAGCATTTCAGACACCCCTGCAGCCAGTGGCTTGAGCTTGCCTCTCAAAACATCTTGCCTTCACCCTCTGGATCTCTTCACAAAATCTGAGAGCTGGAAGGGGTTCTGGATCACTTATAGCTTTGGCATCTGTTTGGAGAGCCCCTTCTGGCCTTCCCTTGAATACTTCTCTGAAGTGCTCGTTGACTAAGGAGGTTTCCTGGTCTCCTTTAGGCAAGGGCTAATTGTTAAAATATTGTTCCTCACATAGTAATATCCTGCTTCCTACAATTTCTCCCCACTGGTCTTAAGTTCTCACTTTTTGAGTGCCAAAGAGGATTGTTCCTTATTTGCCTCCTTCCTACCTTTCCCAGTTTCTTATACCTTCCTCTCCTCCACAGACTCAACCTCTAGCAACACTGGCCAACTTCCCCCCACCACAGAATGCTCTCTACCTCTTAATGATATTAAAATGCTTAGTCAGCATGGATATAGCCCTGCAAAGTTTGCAAAGCCCTTTATGTCACATAATGCATTTGATCATTGTAACAACCTTATGGAAAGCGCCATTACTACTATTCTCATCTCACAGAAAAGAAGACTGAGCCAGAGGATAAAATTTGCCCCAAGCCAAACAGACATAAAGTGTCAGAGGTAGAATTTGAACTCAGATCTTCCTGAATCCAAGTTCCAACACTATTCTCTGAAAAACCTAGCAGCCTCTTTGTTCTCTTGAAGTGTTTTAAGATTTAGCTCAAATCCCACCTACAGGAGGGGGATCTTTCCCAATCACCCAAACTGTTAATTGTTAACACCTCCCCTCTCTCTGTCCCCCTCCACATATACATATATACTAGTAACATGTGTGTGTGTGAAGAAAAAAAGGAATTTATTGGTATTGCACAGCATCAAGCAGTGGGAGTGGGGCATGTGCTCTCTCTTTCTCCAAATATACACATATACATACAGAGTAATATGCATATTTGTGTGTATGTATACATACGTGTGTGTACCCACATACATACACACATGAGTTTACTGGCAGCTGAACAATTTACAAATAAGGGTAAACCAATCTGGATTGGGAGACATTTTAATGAGGCAGGATAAGTATCATCACTGTGAGATGAGATTACTTCTACTGTAACTGGAACAGTCTAAAGAACCTCTCCTCCCACAGAATGACTGAGTTTAGTACCCAAAGGGTGAGCAAGGTTATAATACGGGGATCACTCAGTCTATGTTTTGTTCCATGGTACAACACCACTGCCAGATCTAGATCGCTCCTCTATCCCTAACAGCATCATTCTAATCTCTGCTGTTCATGCCAAATCAGTTTGAGTAACATCAATGGCTATAAGCTAGGAAATTTAAATTTACAACAGAAAACAAGTGTATTGTGGCCACAAGGGTTATAAAATAATAAATCCATGTTTCATTCAATATTATAAAAGTGAAACAAACTTAGTCAAGCAAAGTTATAATCTCATACATCCCTTAAGAAGAAAAACCTCTATTTGTAAACTGGGCAGTTAGGTGGCACAGTGGATAGAATGGTAAGATTGGAGTTAGGAAGATTCATCTTCCTGAGTTCAAATCAGATGCTTATTAGCTGCGTGATCCTGAGCAAGTCACTTAACCCTGTTTGCCTCAGTTTCTTCATCTGCATAATGGGTTGAAGAAGAAAATGGCAAACCACTACAGTATCTTCACCAAGAAAACTCCAAATGGGGTCACAAAGAATCAGATATGACTGAAACAAATGAACACACAAACAAGTAAACTAAGGCAGGATACAGATTAAGCTATGTAGAGGGCTCCCCATGTACTAATTTGAGAGGAGAGATTTACCTATCTCCACAGTCACCAAGAAAACTCACGAAGGAGTCTTGTACACAGTAGGTGCCTAACAAATGCTTTGTTGAACTGAACCAACAGTATTGGACTTGGCAAGTGACATGTCAATGTGAAATGCACAATTCAGGCCCCCAAATACTTGGAACCCATCCATACTATACAAATATCTGAACTGAGTGGACTGCCTACACCACCAGTAAATATAAATAAATAAGAAATGCCTACACCACTAATAAAGAAGCATCACCAGCAACTCAGTTTTCTTCTTGGGAATGAGAAAAGTAGAATTTGATTAGTTTTTTCAAATTAGATCTACTCAGACAAGTAGAGGAAAATCTTTTGATTGCAATGCTGATTCCACTGTTGTGTTGATCCACTGATGTACTGCCTTCATCCCAAAGGAGAATGCTGACATTCTTTAAATTCAATTATAGTGCTGTCACATTTTAGAAAAATCCTAGGCCACAGCAGCAACAAGTGACATAAAAACCATCCTTGGATATCACAGTACTACAGTGACTACTAATATCTTCCTGATTCCTGAAAATCATTGACCTATTGGACATCTTTTTTTCCAAGTTGAAAGCAAAGGAGCAAACAACCATGAATATTGTTTGGAGTTTCTTCTGCCTTGCCTTTTAGCTTCTTTTTTTGTATGTTGTCTTTCTCTGCTAGATTCTAAGCTCTTTGAGGACAGAGCTCTTCTTTGTTCTTATTTGTATATACATCCTCAGCTTTTATAGAGTGCCAGGCACACAGTAGGTGCGTAATAAATGGTTATTGACTACTGCATGTCACAATACTCTAGAGCTTCTGAGAAAGACTCACATACTGAAAGAATGTAGCTAGATCAGCTCTGTGGAAGGACCCACTTGTCCAATGATGGGCTTAAGTGGCCTGGATTTCAGCAATGCTCAAGTTCAAACTCGCCGGACTGACTCCCAAAGAGAATGAAATAAATAATCCAAACCGTAAGCTATTTGCCAGGCAGAAATGCAATGAAAGGTCTGTTCAGAAATCAATTCACAAAGGCCAGCGTGTGAGACTAACTGGAGAAGCTGGCCTGGGGGAAGAACAAGAACATCCAGCTCATAAATTAGTCACCGCCAAGTGGACATGGTCAGTGGGGCCCAGGCCTGAAGCCAGGCATTCTCTTGTCCAGATGACGTAATGCCAGCAAGTCCAGTCTTTTCTTCAAGGCTGGACTCTGTCCAAGCCCAGACATATATACTTCTGTTTTCTAAGATGAACCAAGACTGTGGTTAGTACTGGAAAAAAGCTTTCCCTACCTGTAATTTTACGCAGGCATCAGGTTTACTTTCTAAAGGACAGTAATGACATTATCAAAGAATGAGCGGGGGAGCAGCTTCACGAACAAAAAAATCTATCTGAAGTTGGTGGTCCTCAACTGGTATTGAGAGAAAGCAAGGGAAAATTTCCTGAAGGAGCCAGGCTCTTAAAATAATCTAGCACAGTCTACCAAACCCACCCTTTTCCCTAGTACTAGAAACACTGGTTATTCTTAATGATGATTAGTCTCACAAAGAACCTAAAGGGGGGAAACCTCTTTAAAAAAAAACCTGAAAATTTAGGAACAGAGTAAGAAAGGAAGGAAAGAACATTTATTAAGTGCCTACTATGTATCAGGAATAACTGAGTTCAAATCCCTCAGAAACTTACTAGTTGTGTGACCCTGGGAAAGTCACTTCACCCTTTTTGCCTCAGTTTCCTCATCTGTAAAATGAGCTGGAGAAGGAAATGGCAAAACATTCCAATGTCTTTGCCAAGAAAACCCCAAATGGGGTGACAAGGAATCAGACACGAATAAAATGACCAAATTATAACAAAATGTTCCAGGCACTGTTCTAAATGCTTTGCAAACATTATTTCATTCAATACATACAATGATGCTGGGAAGTAAAGGTTATTATGAACCCCACTTTATAACTGAGGAGACTGAGGTAGACAGGTTAAGTGACCTTCCCAGAGTTACACAGCTAGGAAGTGAGTGAGGCCAGATTTGAACTTGTGTCTTCCTGATTCTAGGTTCCATGTTCTACCTACTGCACCTAAAAGGGAGTCAGAAAATATAAGGCCTTTCCTATTTCTTCCCAGTTGTCAAGCCTCTCCCCAACCAGCTTTAAGCCTCCCGTAATATTTACTCTGTACATACTGTGCATTGACTGATTTGTGTACATAATGTTGTTGTTATCATTAGTATTTCCTTGTTGTTTTGTCTAAGAGAAAGTAGGGCTCACTGAGGGCAGGGGGTATCTCCAGGGCCTAAGAACAGTGCCTGGCACCCACAGGTACCCGTCCAATTGGAATTGAATTGCTTTATCGGCATAAAGCAGACAGAGATTAGTTAGCCCTTGGAAGTTACTTTTTGAATTTTCTACCTAAGAATTTTCTTAAATCTGTCAAGAAGACACTGACCTAATAAGCTGAGAATAAGGAGACAAGGAAGATGGGAATAACTGTCGAAATTAAAAGCAGTTGGTGATTTCTCAGGCAGCAGACTGGCTGCTCTTCACTCAGGCTATCCTTCTGTCAGCAATGTTAGGGTTTGGCACATGGGGCTTTCTTTATCTGAAAGACGCCCCTATCCCTGGGGTCTCTGAAGCATCACTTAGAATAGTAAGGCAAAGAAGTGAACATTAATTTAAAATGCATAGTTCATGCACAGGCACATACTACGAGGCAGGGACCCTGCTCTAAATTGTCTCTAAATCTTGCTGTTGCCCAATGACATTTTATGTTTTTTTACGTACATGTGTGTAAAATACCCAAATGAGGTAATATTTGTAAAACCCCTGGCACAGTATCTAGAACATAGTAGGCACTTAATAAATGCTCATTCCCTTTGCTTCCCATCCTACTCACCAGCACTACCCCACTTCTCATACCCACTCCCACCAAAAACAACCCTATAATCTCACATAATTGTTTTGGGGACATTGCTATTTGGAAGTGGGGTAGAAAATTGGAAATATCCTTAGAATTTGGACCATCTGGACCCATTTCAGAATCTTAAGGGTTTTAATGCATGTTGGAGAGGCAATGGGGGAGGGAGGAGAGGAGAGAAGACCACAACTTCAAGGGACAAAGGACCTGGTTACATTGTGACCCTGTGGTCATAATCACAGTGTTGCATGTAGGTCATAGATTTAAAGCTGGGAAGGCCTTTAAACATCTCTTTGTATTAGTTCCTCATTTTATGGAGAGTGACTCAAGACCCAGAGATATTAATAAACTTGCCTAATGTCACACAGGGAGCAAGTGGCAGACCCAAGGAACAGAACCCAGAACTGAGACCAGACCTGATGTGTTTTTCCATTGTGAAATTCCACTATATCCCCTGGGTTTGAATCCAGTCTCTGGCATTCACTAGCTGTGTCTTTGGAGATATTTAACCTGTAAGCCTTTTTCTCAGCAGTAAAACAGGGGATAAGAAGGTCTGTAGTATCTACCTCATTGGGTTGTTACAAAGGCAAATGAGATAATATGCTTCAAGTGTTCTGTAAACCTTATATTTAAACAGCAGCTGGACAGCTAAAATGCATTCATAATAATAAAGTAGTTCAACTAATAGTCCTTTAAAGTTTATTAGTGAACATTCAGAATGACTGTGATTTGATCCCGTGACCGAACATTCCTCTTGAGTATGAGATGGATGATTTATTAGGGTCCTTTGATATCTGAAATCCCATATTCTCCCCTTTAACTATTTAAATATGGTTCTTCATCATGGGCAACAAGGTAGACAGGACTACAAGTTATTTTACAAAATCTTAGATTTGCAAAAGAATTTATAGGTACAGTCCAAGCTATGTCTGAAGCAGGAATTCTCACAAGTAATCATGCAGTCTCTCCTTGAACACCTCCCAAAACAGGGAACTCACTATCACTCTAAGGCAGTTCACTTGGCTTTTTTCCCCCTAAATTGTTAGGAAGTTTTTCCTAATACTGGGTTGCAATTAGTCTCTCTCTAATTTCTATCCATCAGGTCCATCTCTACCCTCTGGAGCAAGGGAAAACAAACCTAATCCCTTTTCTATATGACAACCCTTCAAATATTTGAAGACCTAGATCACATCCCTGCTAAATCTTGTCTCCCCAATGTAAACATCCCCAGGTTCTGAAAATAATCCTTACATGGCTTTACTTCAAGTCCTTTTATCATCCTGGTCATCTTTGTCTGAGCCTACTTCAAACTGTCAATTACTTTCCTAAAACATGGTGCACCAAATGAATGCTATACTGCTCCAGATGTAGTCTGACCGAGGCAGAGCCGAGTGGGACTATAATTTCCCCCATTCAGTGCATGCTAAAATTCTATTAATGCAGTTGAAAACAATTAACTCTTTTGGCTGACACATCAATCACTTTTGACTCATACTGAGCTTGCAGGCCACTAAAAACCCCTGGGCAGTCACCACATGAATCACACCTCCCCAGTTCAATTTGATTTTTTTTTTTATCTGAAGTTTAGGACTTTATATATCTATCCCTATTAAATTTCATCTCATTAGATTCACTCATTGTTCCAGTCAGCCTATTACAGGGATCTATGAAAATCTCTATTTTTTTATTCATTAGAGAGCACTCTCTCTCTGTCTCTCTCTCTCTCTCTAGGTCATATCCAAATGTGAGATATGTTAAGCAGATGACAGCTTAGGATAGTACCCTACAGAATCTCCACTGAAGACCTAGTACAGGAGGAAGCACACACTGCTCTATAGTAATCAAAGGACTTGCATTCAAAAAGAAAATCCCACTTTCTGATACTATTTGTGTCCCGGGTAGGCTTCCTCCTCCATAACAGGGACCTGGAGTAAATGTTATCTTAATTTCTCTTTTAGTTCTTAATCTGTGATCTTGTGACTTCTCCAAGTGAACCTTTTCCTGCTAATCACTATTTTCTGATTTTAAAACAGTTGCTTTCTAAATCACACAAATGACTCTTCTATCCTAGAGGCTGTGGAAAGTCCAGTTAATTGTTTGGTTCAATCTGCAGACCGCAAGTTAACTTTCTCTTTTTTTTTTTTTTTTTTTTTTGCATAGAGATTTCCACCACACCCTTCTGACTCTTTGGAGAACAGAAGGCATGTCCGTGCAGAACAAAGCACAGTTGGTACGGACTCCTAGGTATGGACAAACCAACCACTCCTTCAAAACAGTAGAAAGAAAGGGAAATGAAAGGGAATGAGTGGATACTGGAGAACTATGGTCCTTTCAGGTGTTCATAAACAAAGAATCTCTAAGACATCTAAATGTGTTGAAGGGCAGAGAACTTTCATAAGAAACTTCAAGGTCTTGTGAATTGGACATGGCTTTGTTAATTCCAGACAACACAGCTATGATACCCTCCCTTATCACCCAACTCCTCTGATAAGCAGCAGCCCCTATTCTACTGTGGAGTCTGGATTCCTTTATCTCTACAATTCTTCCTGAGACTCCCTTTTAAATTCATTTCTTTATTACTTGGAAATTACTTCCATTTGGGGGCTCTATTTGTGGGCATATGTACTGATTTAGCTAAGTGGAGTTCAGGATGGAGGGGTAAGTAAGTCACAGGTTTATCCTATGACCTGGATTATTCAGGCAGGTCCAGTTCCCAGGGACAAAGGGAGAGTATTGTAACCAACTACAAATTCTTGACATTAGACACTAAAGAAACTAAGTGGGAAAATGTGACTAGGTCAGGGGTGGGGAAGCTCAGTCAAAGGGCTGCACTTGAGGCCCGAGAGTTCCACGTGTGGCCTTGAGGCTGTAGGTTCCCCCATCCCTGGTCGAGATCATTAAGTTCATTTCTACCACTGGAAGAACCAATCTGAGGGCAGCTCTAATGACAATGGGTTAGGGAATATCAAAGACAACACATCCGAACCTATTTGAAATGATGGAATTGTGGCAGCTATGTTTTGATCCTGTGGGATTTATAACCAATTAATTTTGAATATTATCACTGCCACCACTGGGTGCAGGCTTTAGCAATATCTAAAAGGAAGTCAGCTGCTCTTAACTTCTTTGCTTCTAAAACCAGAGAGCTGTGAAACACAGCTGGATAAGCTATTTATATTTATGCCTGCCTTCACTTGATCCATTTCCCAAATACTAGGCTCACTCTGATGTAAAATGAAGGTAACTCTAGTTGTACCACTCATTGATCTCATACAATTACTATTTTAATAATTACTAAATAGTAAGTATTTCTATTTTACCCAGCAACCCTGAGGGTCTTCCCCTCCCAGTTTGATTTTTTTGGGGGGGTTATTTTTTCTTTTCTTAAAAGGGGTCATCCTTTGAGTAACTACTTAAAGAGTAGTTCATGGGGTATCTCACTCAAAGTGAGAATCCAATAAGACTTTAGCCTACAACCCTCCCTCTCTCAAGTCAAAGTCAGGTGCAAGTCATGTCATTATCTTGATGTCATGGCCCTCTTTGAGAAGGAAAGACAAACAGAACAACAGTTACATAACCATTAAGGGGCATTTCTCAAAGTCTAGAGACTCCTGGGAATCCCAAGACTTTTTCAAAGGGTCTTGTAAATTTAAAATGATTTTCATAATAATAGTATAATGGTAATTGACTATTAAAATACTCCTCCCTTTTTCCAAATACTTATCTGTGTAAGGCCAGATTGTCTTTATATACTTCAACCAGGAAAAAAAAAAACATACAACAGATTGAATGCAGAAGCAAGCATGAGAATGCAGCTGTCTTCTATTAAGATATACATTAAAGAAACTTTCAAAAATATATAAAATAATGCCACTCTTCTCAACAAATTTTTAGAAAATAGTTATTTTTAATAATATATATTATTTATCATACCATGTAATGGGTTTATTTTAGTTATTTTAAATGAATTAATAAACAACTATTTTAAGATTTTATCCATTTTAATTTCTCATACCATAAATACCAATAGATATAACGTACATAAACAAAAACTCTTGGGAGTCTTCAATAATTTTAGAAGTATAAAAAGGTCCTGAGACCAAAAAATTTAAGCGTCACTTCCTTACAAGTACTATAATAGATGTGTCATTGTTATTGCTGGTGGCAGTAGTAGTGGTAATCAACATGGCACTAGTTTCATTTAGTGGATGAATTGCATTGGTTTAGATTTAAATGCATTTTTACTCATAAAATTAGGCCCTAAAGTCTACACCCTACCACAACAAGGTAGTGGGCACTGCCCACTTAGGTTATCCCACAGGTAACTAGAGTTTTCAGCCTGCACCACACCTTTCCCTAAAAACTCCTCTCCTCACTGGTCAAAGTCCTAACCACCTCTCCAGGCCCACCTGAAACAGGCCCTCTCTCCTCTCTGAGGCCCACTTATCAACACCCTGACCAAAATGACCTTAAGCTTTCTCTGAGCTCTTATACCACTTTCTACAGCTCATAAGTATCTTAAATGCCCTCTTAGGCTGTAAGAAGTTTGAAAGCAAGTTCACCACTTAGCAGAGTCTACGTTTTATTGAGTCTCTGAACACCAAACACAAAAGCTCAATTAACATCGGCTGATTAAAAATAAATCTATCTGATACCCAACATTAGCTGAACTCTGTTCATCTTCCCAAATCAAGTTCCAGTCCTCCCCATCCCTATTCCTCCTCCCCCCTCAAATCAAAGTTTTAGACACCTGTACATTTGCTACTTGGAGAGAAGCAAGAAGGATGGGGGACAGTGCTAGAGAAGGTGAATGGGATAGCTGTCTGGACATTATTTTTGAAAGAATTTACAAAGAACATCTATCAAACAAAATCCCAATGGCAATGCACTCTTACCCCATGCTCCCCACCTCCCCTTCCCCTTCCCCTTCCCTATCTAGAAAGGTTGCTTAAAAAGAAGAATAAGGCAGAAATATAGCTCCCGAACAGGAGAGGTCTGCTTAAGACTTTAGCTTTGCTCTACAGAGAGTGAGCCTCAAATAGGAAGTGCAGGCAACGTGGGGAACAGGAATGAAGCATCTCTAAACTATGTGAACATCTTTAATTGGGTGGCTCAGGGACTGGGAAGGCCAGTCGCCACTCAGGATGGCCACATCTGTGTGGAGGAGAGCACCCCCTTGTTAAAAAGCAGGACCTATGAAGTTGTCTTAGTTCTTCAACAACACAACTGTTTAGCCAGCGCAGCTAAAAAGCCAGCCACCATCAGCCATACATGCCTGCCAGCATGCTGCCCACTGCATATGGAAAACCAAATGCTCAGAACAAGTAGGCCTATGACAAAGCCAGCCTGTTATTTACATAATGAAGTTCCAGGATTCTGGTAAGCATTGACAGGGTTTTACCACTTAGTACTGTGAATTTTTTTTTTTTTTTTGCTTTTTAGCTAGAACAAAAACATGATTTATTTAGTTTCTGGGAAAGTCAAAAACTCCACAAAGAGTCTCAGGCAAATAGGTGAAATATTGGCCAACTGAGATATTTGGATTTGGAAGTGAACTTCTCCATATATACTAAAACAAAATCTCTTTGAATTTCCAAAACAAAACAGCAGGTGGGTGATCTGGGGGGTGGGGGCAGGAGGGTGGGAAGGCTGCATTCCCCAATGCACCTTTTTGAAGGTCTTATTTTTTAAAAATTTCCAAAAGCTCAATTTTGAGAAGTGTCTTTTAACAGAACTTTGAAAATGGGGTACTGTATATTTTGATTATAAGTACACGTAATTCAAGTGTCAGTCTCAGGGTGCAGAATGAGATATATTTTTGGACATGGCCACTGTTACAAGAGTTTTGTTTTCAGTTTATATTTTTTGGGGGAGGGAAGCTGGATGAAAAGGAGAGAAAACAGATTTTTGGTAACTGAAAAAAACTTTAGTTTAAAAAAGGAAGCAAATTAAAATGCTGGGTCACACTGCCATTTCAATAATGAGTCTTCTCAAAACAAAAAAACAAATATAATATTAAAAAGTCTGTGACATTTTGATTTGGAGGAGGGGGAAGGAAAACACTTGCTTTAAGAGCTATGCACTCCACTTACTATAGGATTAAGTGGAGGTGAGGAAAATTCAACCTAAGAAATTGAGCCCTGTCCAGTTGGGCCCACAGCAGCTCGTTAACAGCTTTTTCCCCAAGTACTCTAGGAAAGCACTTTCCAAAGCACCAATGACACTCAAGGAGGAACATTGAAAAAAGTAAAATTTGAAATGCCCCTTCCCACCTCCTCCCTACCACCCCATCCCCCCAAACTGAAAGCATCTCTGTGTGCCCAATGTCTTTGTTTATTTGGGGTACTTAAGGACCCTGGCCAGGCCTGAACGGGCTGGCGCACAGGAAAGGGTTAAAAAAAATCATGTTTGTGTGCTGAGGAGTTATCAAGACTGAGCTTTACTCTTGCATGTGCCAATGGTTAGAAGAGAAAAACTCCCACCCCCCCAACCGCCCAAGGAGGAGGAGAGGCCCAGAGAGCCTAGTGGAGTGTAGAGGCTAGTAGTAGGGAGAGAGACGAGGGGAGAAGAGAGGACACACACAAAGAAATGTAAACAGCTCTCACATGCGGGAAAACTAGGTTACCCGACTGGCAGCCCCAGGCATTCAGCAGTCACCATGGCAAACAGGAAGGAAAAGGCATAGCAACCACAGGGCCCCAAAGCAAGCAGCAGCAGTAGCGGCAGCAGCGCATACCTTCAGCTTGGAATGAAAATCACGAGATTTCCTTCTGGCAAGAACCTGAATGTGACTAGACACCTGCAGGGTAGGGGAAGGGAGGAAACAAAGGAAAAGCCTGTAACCATGGAGATGAAAAGCCCCCTGCAACTGGGCCAGCCAAACGTACCTTAATGGCGGCTTGAATTTCCCGAACTTTCTTTCTTGCTAAGACCTGTATATGACTAGACACCTACATTGTTCAGGTTTATAGAGGGGAAAAAAAACAAAACAAAAAACAAACAAACAGAAAAGGAAATCAAAGATAAGGTCGCTGCTCCTGGGGGGTGGGGTGGGGTGGGAGTGGGGTTCAGGGGTGGGGGACAGGAAGGGGCAGGTGGAGGAGGTTATTTGCGTCTTGACAAAGCTTTGTTGTTAGGGAGACACATTCCCAGGCAGACACCAAGCTCCCAGCACTCCTCTCAGGCGCTAAACATCCCTGGCTCATCACTGCAGTGACTTGTTTCGGGTTAAAAGTTGGATCTGATCAGAGTGGGTTCCCAAGCAAGGAAATCAAGGACTTGCTGAGAAACTCACCGGGTTTTGTTTTAAAATAGTAATGAGAACGATGATGATGGTGCTGTGTGGTTCTCCCCCAACATCTGGGGAAGAAAACCTCTTGTTGCTCAGGAGAGATTCATTCTGCCTGAGACTGGGGTAGGGGAGAGCGGGGAGAGTTTGATCCCATGAATGAAAAGCTTTGAATTCTGTAGCAAATGTTAAAATAATACGGACATGTAAATGAGATCTCCAGGAGGAATGGTAATACTCAGCTAGCCAGGCATTTTGGGCCCTTATAAATATCTTTAATCCTTCTTCTCTTTAGGCATTGACTCTGTGCCAAGTGGATTTGCATATTATTACAAAGCTAAATGTGTGAATCCAGGCCAGACCATCCAGTTAAAAATGGGTAATGATAAAGACCACATGAATTTGCCTAACAAAACGATTGTTGGAGAGTTATCAGGCCCATTGGTACCTTCAAAAAAAATCCCCAGACCACCTGAGTGTCGAAAAGATGCCAGGTTTCTGGGACAAAGTGACTGCCTTACAAATATATTTGGGGCTTACTGTGAAGCCCTCTGTAAATTTTAAGAATCCCCAGTGAAAGGGGCGGGAGAATGGCCAGTTTATCCATATGTAAAACAAAAGCGATTTTCAGAAGTCTGCTGGTGGCCCCCCAATTCAATCTGTCCATTCTAATGGAGGAAGTGGGGCTAGATGCCATACACACACACACACCACCCATTGAAAGTTAAGGATCTCAAACCCGGTGAGAAACAGCCTCACTTCACAAATCAGTCTATTTTTTTTTTTAAGGCTCCATAAGTGCCTTTTAAAATACCCTGTCTTACCTTCCATTTCAAGTGTGTTTGGAATCCCTTTTTGTTCCTTTCCTATACATATCAAAGAATGAGGAACATCCTACTTTCCCCGAACTCTACTCCCCCATGCCCTTTCCCCTGGTCTTCTCCACTCTTGTTCTTAGGATTCTCTTAATTGGTAGAGGGGAGACACAGCCAGAGGAAAAACATCACCCACACAGACAATGCCTTGCTTATGTGCGCTGGCAGGAGGCCACCTTTTGTGCTGACTCAGCATCACTTTTCACACATGGAGCATGCTTGGGTAAAAACCATCATAAACACTAATGAAAGCAACTCATCAGTAAAACAGAGAACTGCAGTCTGTTGTTCAAGTTTAAAGGGGCCACAATCCCAATGGATTATTTTTTCCCTTTTTTAAAGACTGATGCCTGGTTAATCAGCACAGTGCAAAGAGCTGTTTTCTCCTCCAGGACTGTTTATTTATCAGCTTGCTCAATATTAAGTAATCTGACAAATGTGATAAGAACTCATCTCAGTTTCAAAAAGTAAAAAAAAATTCAAGACTGGCCAGAGACTTTGAGGGTATTCTATAGATGAAAGAAAAAAGGAAGCAACGGGTTAAACAAGCCTACAAAAAGCATGAAAAAAGAAAAAAACGAAACAAAACTTCTGACACTACTTGGGACCAGGTCATTTAAGGGATAACTTCATTTCAATTCCTGTTACTAGGGACAAAGACCCGAATACCTCTCTGTTCCCTAGTTACCTAAATCATCATTCAAGTCTATGTCTATGTCAATGCCCAAGGCAGGCAGGTATTGAAATGAAGACTGATGTAGAATCGCTTGAGGACTTTTACATGTACATCACCTTGAAATTGGTTTGGTTTGCAAGTACACGTGCATCTCTCCTTTTCTCCAGAGTGATTGCTGATGCACATTTCAGGAAGAAAGGAAAGGAATTCAACAGATTCTACGAGTACATCCCTGTCCTCTTCTGCAGCACATTTTCCCCCCATACGGGGCGTAATAGCTGCACATGCCAAAGGGTCACTGAAATGATGAACAGTAAAATCCAAGGCTATTTAAAACTAACATACTGAGATCTATGACAGGGGGCTCAACTTGGGAGCTCCTTAGGAGCCTAAGCACAGACAGCCACTGCAGCCAAAATGCCTCTTGGGGTCATCATTCGCTGACATGCACCATTTCCAGTGGTAATATTTTACCTGTTTCCTGGTCCGCGTCTTCCCTGTTCTGAGTTTGATGTATCTTGCTATTAACTCATTCCTACCTGAAACAAAGAAGATTGCACAGTGTATTAACAAATAAATAAGGGTGAGTACCAAAGCTTCTAAAAGCTCTGAGGACAGTAGAAGCAAAGCTTAACTAACCATCCTCCGAAACTAAGAGCTGATGGAGAGATTGACCAAGAATTAGGAGGGCAGAAGAGATGGGGGAGGGGGGAGGGAGGGGGCGTTTGCATGGGAGGGCAACTAAAATTAAGTACTATGATAAATTTTCTGTATTTGTGGGTTTCCACAGGTAGAAGCAATGTAGTTTTCATTGATGAAGTTTTCTGAGCACTGCTTGCTCAGCCACATAACGTGTGCAAACCGATTTAACTTTAAAGCTAGCAGAAGGGACTCTGACAAGGTCATGAAGAAAGACACCCTGGAGTCCAAGAACCTGGGTTCCAGTCCTGCTTCTGACATTTACTGCGTGCTCTTGGACAAGTGAATCAACCTACATTGACCTCAGTTTCTTCATCTATACATTGAAGGAGTTGGTCTAGAAGGATTCTGAGATTTCCTTGTTGCTCTAGGGTCCATGATACAATGAGGAGATAAAATAAAATGTGGTCTGGCCCACACCAGAATCTAAACAAGCACCAAGTGGGATTCCATTTCGATAACATGATGAATATAAGCTTACAAGTGGATTAAATCGGTGCTGTTTCTTCTGAGATTTAACATGATCACTGTTTTTGTTTGTTTACAATTCCCACCTGCCCCACCAGAACTAGAATGCCTCACATAAACCAAGCCTTACATAACAGAAGAGACTTAGTCAGAATCAACATTGTCACATAATTGCCATCAAAATGTATCTGTGATCACAGTTGACACCAGCCCCCTCAGAAGCCTGGTAGAAGTCCTAGAATCATATGTGGAGTTCACAGTTTGACAGGAGGAGGCATGAAGTCATCAATAAAGCACTTAGAATTCCCCTCTCCCAAATTTTCACTCCAACTTTGGTAAAGAACTTTGTTTTTTTGGTTGCTGTTTGTGGCTGTACGCACAAATACATCAAAGCAAGAAAGCTCTTTTGCACACTGTCCTTTGGGTGGAAGCAACATTTACCCTAGGGAAAAACATGATCATAGAGTCATTTCATCCTGACGTTTCCTCTGGCCAAAAGCTGTCCTGGTCCTGCCCACCTACTTAGCCATACCACTTGCTCAGCAAACTTGGCACTTTCCATCAAATTAGGTACATGGAACCCAGTAAAGAACTTAATGAAATAACTTTTGGACTTTCAAATGAAAAAAAATTCCTCACTTCTCATCTAGCTCAACTCCCTTATATTAGAGCTGAGAAAAAAGAAGTCCAAGGGGTGCAAATGACTTGTCCATGGTCCTGATGTGTGTTATACTAGAAAAAGGGAAGGATAAGGAAAGCCAGGCTGAATGACCATGAAGATATGACACTAGTATCAACGTAAAATCTTCTTCCTCCTGCATTGATAGCTCTCATTCTCCTTTCCATTTATCTGTGGGGACTCATTCCTTTGGCAGGTCAAATGAAGATAAGGCATTGTCAAGAAATCTCACTTTCCTAGAACTGGATGGATGCTTGACAAACAGGATGAAAATTGCTGTGCCATAGAAAGTGATAAGAATCAAAAAAGACTTAGGTTGTTTTAAATTCTGGGCCAACTAACAGGAGTTAAATTTACTTTTGGCCCAAACAACAGATCCCTCCTAGGCCTGGAATAGTCTACCTCCTCATTTGTTTCTCACACAATCCCGGGCAAGACTCAGTTTAAACTCTGGCATTAGACTCCCTCACCCGCACCCCAATCCTCCATTCCCCTCACTCCCCTCATGTTCTTCACTCTGGAAATATAAAATAAATAACAATGGGAAAAAGAGCATGGCTCTCCAAAGGCCCTTCTAATCTCACCCAAGTCCTTCACTGAGAGTTTCAAGTGGAACAATGCAAATCATTTGGCAAAAATACATCCGGTGATCGTGTAAATATCTCACTAACATTCCTCTCCAGGCTCAAAGCTGTCACGTTACTTTCCAGACATACTGTTCAACCAAGAAACACCTAGGAACTGTCACATTTTTATCCAGGTCTCCAATTGCAAGCTAAATTTCAAAACTGAAACAAGTATCATGGACTAAAGCAGAGATGCACTAAATTTTTTGAAGAATGGCTCCTTTCCCTTCTTTTAGTTGATTTCCTGTTCTCTAACCTGAAACACAGTCAAATTTCTTGCCCCACCCTACCTCTCCACAGCACAGAAAAGCTACCTTAAAAGGATGAAGGCTTCCAAGTAGGCATAAGTATGGTACCAACCTGACTTACTGTACCAAGACTTACTAAAGACTCTCCAACCAAAGGGAGAGAACTGGTAGCCACAGAGTACCTAAGGAAGTTGCTGGAAGGTCACCTAAATTTCTATGGAAAATGGCTTCAGTGGTACTCAAATTTTTTAAAATTAATGTTAAGAATTGTGTTTACATGGAGTTGGGGAAAAATAAAATATTATTCAAAAAGAAAGAAAATGGCTCCACTCAAATTTTCCTTTTTTCTTTCTTGGTGTTCCCTGTAATAACACTGACCTTATATCTGGTGCCAACTATTTGCAATTTGCTCAAAAAGCCTGGTGATAGCAGGCCTGGCTCTGCTAGGATGACCTAATCTTTTACCTAAAAGGTAAAAGCTGTCAGAGTCTACATAAGCAGCCTCCACCCTACAGTCAGATTTTACTGTTTGCCTTTTCCTGTGTTGTCAAGAAAGGTGATGAGCAATGAGAGAATCCCAAGAAGCTTTGGATTTCCTATGGTTCCACCTGAGTCTAGTTCATGAACTTGTCTTGCCTTGTTTTTTCTTAGGAGGTAAAGGAGGCGAGATGTATTTTTTTCTCATAAAGGATTTCCATTTCCCGTGCTAAAGGCCATGGTGGATGGCATCAATGAACAAAATCCACAGTAATCCCCAGCCCTTAAGCATTAAGCTACTCCTTCCTCTCAAGGACTTTTTACTACAACTTCTCCCAGTATGAATAGTTGCAGATGTGGAAATTCTCCTGCCTACCCTGTAGGCAGGAGTGGCTAATAGGGAAGGCATTAGGAGGGAAGTAGGATCAAGAAGCCAGGATAATCTACAGACAAGCACATCAGTTCTTAGACAATTAAAAGCATGGTTTATCTTCTCTGCAGCTAGGTGACATAGTGACTAGATTGCTGGGACTGGAGTCAGGAAGACTCCGGGGATCAAATCCAGCCTCAGACACTTACTTAGCTGTGTGAGCTTGGAGCAAGTCACCTCAGTTTCTTAATCTGTAAAATGAGCTGGAGAAGGAAATGGCAAACCCACTTCAGTATCATTGCCAAAACAAACAAACAAACAAAATGGCGTCACAAAGAGTCAGCCACAACTGAAATGATTGAACTCTTATCCTCTGTCACCATAGTTCTCCTGAAGAATTTCAACCATCTTTCATACTCACTAGGAAATGGACAGGAAGTGACTTCACCATGATTATTACACAGAAAGCCACTGAGAAAACCAAGTATGAACTCGCAATTTTAGGAAAGTTAACTTCTGAAAACTAACCCTACCTTTCCATTAATCACTTTTAAGTCAGAGCTGTTGTCAGCTGCCATATGGACCATAGTAATTCCTCCCAAGTCTAGGAATACCCTTAGCTCAGGAGCCAGAAACATTTTAAAGGACAAAAAAGGTGTTTGGGGAAAATAGGTCATTAATAATCTGAAGAACTACAACACATGCATTTACATTTTTTTATTTTGAAATAACTTTATTACCAAACTTATTTTTCCATTGCCTAGACTTCCCCTTACACCTTCATCCTACTCTCAGACTTACAAAAAAAAAAAGAAAAATCCAATCAGCAAAACCTATCAATACATTGAAAAAAAATCTGACAATATATGCAATGTTCCATATCCAAGGGATACTCCCCTCCCTACCTCTGCAAAGGAGTGTGTGTATGTGTATTTTTAATGCTGATAGCCTAATATTTTTATGTCTAATATCTTAATATGTCTTTCCAATTGCCAGAAAAAGTTTTATTCAAATATGTTTATCCTGGTTTATGCATTAGCTGAATGTACTCATGTGAAACATTGTAACAAGATCAAATACTGACTTGCCTCTAAAAGCTGATCCTAAAGTTCTATTCAAAGACAGTACCAGGAAATGGAAGTGATCCTTATGTTTCAAAAGCTAAGCAGGGAAGGTGGAAGGTCTGTTAGGGTTACCCCAAACAAGAAAGAAACAGATTTGGTGATGGACTGCCATTTTAGAATCAGTCTATTCTTGGGCAGATACGTTCATCACCAGAGGGCTGGTTGCCTGCCTGCTCACCAGGGAAGAATTTTTTTTCAACCAGAGAAACTCATGAAACTGTCAACTTGAACACTGAGGGTTTGTGGATCTGCATCCATCTAGGTGAAACCAGTGATCTGGTTTGTTATTAACAACAGTTGATAGGGCTGAGCTACAGTGTCACATTTATCATTAAGTAATGATAGTAAGTAGCAAACACACAGCCTTTGGAATAAAGTCTCTCTCTTCTTTTTTTAAATATCTACCACCCTTCACAATCTGAATCTTCCCAGACTCTGTTCATATTAGTACCCCACCTCAGTCCCACGTCAGTCAAACTGTCCTCTTACTGAAGACTGCAGTATGCATCTGTCTCTCAGATGCTCCGTACAAGTACCATTTCCTACACAAAGTCTTTCTCCAGTCTTCCCAATACATACCCACATTTGCTAAGTGCTCTCTTCCCCCCAAATCGTTAGGTATTTACTTTGTATATATTTTCAACTGACTACTTTGGATGTATGCTTTTCCCAAGGAGAGTAAAGCGTCTTTGAAAGCAGGGACTATTCCACTTAGAATTTTGTAAATCTAATACCTAGCACGAAGTATAGCCCAGAAGGGGTTTTAGAAAAGCTTGTTGAAATGAACTGATTTGATCTGACCAGTCACAAAACAATGACAGCCTTTAGGAAAAAGAGAACTTTCTTACTATGTAACTGCCTATGGGCAATGTATATAGAGTAACATGGTATGATGGAAAGCACACATGCACACACATACAGGTGCATGCACACACACACACACACACATATATATATATATATATATATACATATAAAAACATGTATATAAGTGTGTTTTCCACATTGAAAATCTGAGTTCAAATACTGCAGCTGTTTCTACTTTTGTGCTCTTGGACAAGTCTCAATTTTTCCTCTGGGCCTCAGTTTCCTCTTGTGTAAGGTGAAGAAATTGGACCAGATAATGTGTAAGATATTTTCACTTAGGCTCTTCAATCCTATATTCTGAAGAATTCTAGGAATTCTGGGATTTAGATGGCAAACACCACTTATCCATGGGGCTCCCTAAGCAGTGCCCAGGAGATCTGATAAGTACATCTCCTTCATTCTATCCAACATGGTACAATATTTGGTGGGTTTTTGTTTGTTTGTTTCCTTCTTAAACAACACAGGAACTGATGCAAATACAAGGTAAGATAAAGGACTCATCACCAATTTCTACTGTATCCTGAATGACCAACCGCAAGATCACCTGACAAAGAAAGGAACCCATCAGAGAGAGTGAAGCAAAGGCTGCAGGAGGGAAAAAAGACTGACAGAACAGACAAGAATCAGTTTCTTTCAATAGGCTGGCTGTATGTGGCAGAACCAGAAGGTTGGTGAGTTGCTGTGGGAATGGGAAGAGGCTCCAAGGTCATGTCTGAGGCCCAGCAAATGGTAGGGTCTGTGGCTAGGAATTGTAGCTCAGAAATGCTCAACTTGGACAGCCAAAGATCCACTTGGTAATTGAATGGAGGCAGGGAGCCGAAAAGGAAGGAGGAAGCAGGTTCTGTATCCTCTTAACAGCTGTTGCAGCCCCCTAAGTGGGGACTCCACACTGACGTTTAGGGCTGGTCTGCTCCAGGTCTATGGGGTGGACCTGATGAGAACCCTGAGACCGCCTTCTGCCCTCTGTTCCGATCATATGTCACTGATGTGATCAGATTCCCTCTGTTTTCAGGTTAACAAATAATTAGATTTTGTGGGCAAATTAATTCTTCTCATTTGTCAAAGATATAGAATAACTGTGACCTTTGTTTTGGAATACCCAGCACTTAGCACATTGGAGATTCAGGAATATCTGAATTCAAAACTAGTCTCAGACACCATATAACCCTAGGCAAGTTCCTTAACCTCTCATACCTCAGTTTCTTCATCTATAAAATGGAAATGATAAAATTTATCTACACGTCACGAGACTGATGTGAAGACCAAATGAGATAAAATGTATGCAAAGCATTTTATAAATCTTAATGAAAACTCTTATTGCTACTGTTATAGATTCTTTTGACTGATTCTTTTCAGGACTTGAAAGATCAATATTATCAAACTTACAAATCCACTTCATACAGAAATCTCAGTATCAAGATGCCAAAATATATTTCAACCCCAACATAGTATATTTTTTTTAACAGAGTAGTGACCAGATTTATCCATAAGAAAAATTTTATGACAGTAGTATTAAGAATGGATTGAAATGGAGTAGAAGGGGGATCTTTTGGCCATTTCTGTAGCCAGGTTATGATGAATTCAAAGAAGATAAGTCATTTATAATGAGAGAGAGAGAGAGAGAGAGAGAGAGAGAGAGAGAGAGAGAGCGAGCACCTGATGTGAGAAAAATCATCATTCTTTTATTTAGACCAGGAGATCTTAGGAAGATTAACAAGGGAATGCTATTGGATAACCAAGGCATTCATGCCCAGTTATCAGAATGTAATAAATTCTGTACCCCCAATTTCACTCCAAACAAACCCCAAATTCTGTAAGTCAATTACTATCAGGCAAATATTAAATAAATCTCTATTAAGGAGTAAATTGCATTACAGTCCCACTTCTTCCTTTATCAGAGGAAATTCAAGAACGAGATAGGTCCCACCACATAAATGAACATAATATGTTAGAACTTCACTCTTATAGTTTGAAACAAATATTCCAGTTTAAATAAATAGCTTTCTACATTTTTTTTCATTTGCAGGAAGGCAGGGATGGGGGAGGACAGATGCAATCAATAAAACAAATTTTCCTGATTTTACTCTTCCTGAAGATATCATAAGCTAAAATCCCATTTCCAGCAAAGAATGCTCTTAGGAATATTTGATTGCCTGTCAGAATGAAAGACAATTAGGTCCTGAGCTCTTTCAAAGTCTAATAACAGTAATGACAGCAACAACAGTAATAGAAAGACCTCACATTTTTGGACCATCTATTTTCTTTAGATAATACCTAACAACCAGGTATCATGCTAAGCACTTTATGATTACTACCGCATTTTGTGAGCTCTGGGAGGTAGTGTTATGATACTCATTTTACAGTTGAGGAAACTGAGAGTGACTTGCCCAAGATCCTAAGTCAGTTGTTGAGGTCAGATTTTACCCCAGGTTGTCCTGACTCCAAACTCAGCCCTCTGTGCACTGATATGCCACCTAGCTGCAATACCGTGGCTTTGCCAGTTACTACCTGCGTGCCCTTGGGAGGGTCACATAACTAAGTGTTTCGGTGTGTAAAATGTCAGGGATGGGCTCTAAATGACCACCGAAGACCCTCCTGGCTTTAATTCTGTGATCTTCTGAACTCTCAGCAGCCCAGTGCTCTGCTCTGGTTATTTTCCACTGTGGTGCCCACCGGACATCCAAGATTAGTACTGAGGATTATCAGAAACACTGGTTTCAGTTTTCCAGTTGGTTAAAACCATATGTCAACCTCAAATGCCACTGTAGCCATTCCTGAAACAAGCCAACTTTTCTCCTTCCTCGTCTTTTTGTGCAGAATAATTTGGGAGAAATGGTATTAATTAAATAAAAAGAAAAACCAGCACCAGGCAAGCACAATATTCTTTCAATTCAAAGTGCATTCACAAACAGATCTGAAACCTGGGGGTTACCTCTGACTCTTCCTACGGCCCCACGTCTTATCTCAAATAAATAATTTACTAAGTGTTGTCCAGTTCTACATGCTTGATAGCTCTTCTGTCTCCTCCCCTTCATTCCCACTGCCACCACCCTAGGACAGGCTTTCATTATAGTCCGGGCTGGAGAAATGGCCAAAAGATCTCCCCTTCCACCCCATTTCAATCCACCCTTAATAGCACTGCCATAAAACTTTTTTCTTATTTTGGATAATTCTGATCACTCCTCTGTTGAAAAAAAAAATCGGTGGCTCCTTATGACTGACTGCCTGATACAATAATTTCAGACTCTTCTAGCTAATCTCCCAGGTTCTACATGTTCTGTATAAACATACCTTTTCTAAGCATCTCACATACTTGATGTGCCAGAGCACCTTTATCCCTGCTTTACATCACACCCTCTCTTCTTTCCCATATGTATGTCTTTTACACAAATGCTACTTGGTCAGCCTGGAATGTCTCCCTTCCCTAATACTGGCCTACTGGATGTCTAGAAAGTCTTCAGATGTCACTTTATCATGTGAAATGCCAATTCAAATTCAATCTCTTCTAAGAAGACTGCCCTCATCTCTTCACCTCACCACATCTCAGACCTCAAGTCTACAATGTTCAACTAGATTTAGGTTATTACGTATTACAGTTATCTGTGCTTCTGCTTTAGTCCCTCTTTGATGGTACGTTCTATGAGACCAGGGACTATGTACTAGCACAGTGCTCTGGACATAGTACGCAACTAATAATAAAGAATTTTTTGAAATTCCTGTTGGTCAACTGAGTATTTGCTTCCACTCAAGCCTCTGACACTAGAGAGTTTGGACATGAGTGATACTCAGTAGATTGTTCATTTCATCATACCTACTCCCTCTTTTATCCCTCTGGTCAATTTCTGTTTAGATGGATGCCAACTGAAGGCTTCCACATTTTATTCTATCAGGTATAATCTCATATAACCCATGGTTTATTATTTGAATCAAAACAACACTTTATTTTGAGAAAAGAAAAGCATTTTAAAATTTTGACTCAGTTTCCTCATCTGTAAAATGACTTGCCCAGGGTCACTTAGCTAGTGTCTGAGACCAGATTTGAATTCAGGAAGATGAGTCTTCCTGATTCTAGGCCCACCATTCTGTCTATTGTGCCACCTGGGTGACCCTTACAAGAATGGTTCTCCCCCAAAAGCTCGAATACAAACAGGAATATTACATATACACAAGCATCATACACACACACACACTCATACACAATTTTAAGTGAAAGAGAAGCATGGAAAAAACTAATACAAATAGTTAATGTTATACATACTTATACAAACATTATACACACATGTACGTGGCATGCACACTTTCTGCCACTCATCACTTGCAAGTTATGTTTGGTCATAGACTATTTTTGACTTAAACAAAGCATAAATCTTTGCATTGTTCTTGGAGTCAACAACGATTCCATAACTGGTTACCCGTCCAGTTACATGTAACAATGTGAGGTCAAGAAAAGGTTCCTCAAGAATGGTATCTGACAAAAAAAGATTAAAAAACCAATGGTATCTGACCCAATGTCAGGATGACAAACATTCAGAACCAGAGGAGATGTAAGAGGTCATTAGGTCCAAGTCCTTGCACCTATTCATTTTACAGATGAGTCAACACAGAAAAATGACTTCCTAAGATTTCACAGTAATTAGTTGTCAGGATTCCAATTCATGTTCCCTAAATTATAAAGCCAACAACAGTCTTTTCTCTGAAGCACAGCTATCATTGTCTTTCCTGTATGAATTATCAGGACGACTTCTTTTAAGTTGCCATGGACCTCAACAAGGAGCTCTTTAGAGTCTTCTATGACTCAGCGTAATAAGCAAAAAGTCATCTGCAAACAGGATCAACTATAAGCAAAAATACTGTAGAGGCAATCTGTCTTCTGCTCTAGCTTTGCATAGGAAATAGAACTGTCCAAAACCCAGAATGGTCTGCCTCATGAAAGAGCAGGTCTTCATCAAGTGAAGGGTGGATGACCACTTATCAGAGATAAAGGGTTTTTAATTTGAAGTCTTTGGAATTCTTTTAGGGGAAATGTGGATGGAAAAAAGAGTATATCTTGATTTGTAACCCTATGCATTTTATTTTATGCATTAAACCAATAAAAACATCATTCTGATAAGGCATCCATAGGTTTTACCAGACAATGCCAAAGATTCCATTGGCATCAAAAAGGTTAACAAATGCTTTTGGAGATGGCACTTCTCATTTGGGTCTACAGTGAAGCTCATGATCTCTCTGATTCCATGAGGCATGCTAGGCTGTCTACCTTCCAATTGTGTGTCCCTGGACAAATCATTTCATCTATCAGTTTCCTCTGTCTTGGAGTATCTTCCGGTACCAGCTTCCATAGCCACATTATGCACAGGTTAACCTAAGTAACATGGAATGTTACAAATGATCAATTTGTAGCAGAAAGGGGACTTGGAGGTCATCTAGCCTAACTCCTTTATTTTATAGCTGAGGAAACTGAGGCTCAAAGAGGTGGAGGGACTTGCCCAATCAACTCCAGATAGGCAGTAAGTAGTGAAGGCAGAATTTGAACCCAGGTCTTTTGACCTTGACTCCACTGGCTTCTTTCCACTGTGCCAATCCTGTATCATCTATAAAGACTAAAAATGATAATACATTTGAATGGAGGTATTTTCTTTTAAACTATTTAAAATCCAAATTGACAGATGCTAACTGAACTGAGAAGGCAGAGGGCAATGGTGGAAAGAAGGCTGCCAAAGAAAGGATCTGGATGCTAGTCAGGGTTCTGCAACTAGTTCACTCTGTGACCTTGGGCAAAGTCGATAACTTCTCTGGGCTCCTCACTCTCCTCATTTGTAATGAAGGCATTTGAAAAGGAGATTTCTAAGGTCACTTCCAGCTCCATGGATAAGAAAAGCCCTTTGTAACTGTGGGAAATGGGGTCAGAAAACTTTCAAATCATTGAGAATATACCCAGTTTTTACTGTGTGACATCATTATGCATAAAAGAAAAGGATAGACATGCATATATTTCTGTTTTCTACATACAAAATGTAGAAAACCAATATAGGATTTCTAGTGACCATTTCCTAGATGGGTAAGAGAGAAACAGTGAAGTTTTGAGACTATGGAAAAATTAATGGTACCTGAAACACTGACCCTGGAAGTCTGTGGGAAGGATACTGAAGGGACATCCGCTCTGAAGGGAAACGTAAGGCAAAGTTGGGTGGAGATGAGAGCAAAGGAAAGTCTGTTAGTTGGCTTCCAAGGTAGCATGGTGGCAGCCAAGTAAGGCCCAAATGCTAGCTAGATGGAAAGGGATAGGGCTACTTCATCTGGACTCTTTGGTTGAATTCAGGATATATATTAAAGCAAAATTCTTTTTTTGAATCACTAGAGTCATGTCCTTTTGACAACTCCAACTTTTATGTGTGGTACATTACTGAGAACGAGGTGGGAGGCCCATATTCAGGCCAGGACAATTTGAAGAAATTAGAGCCCCAGGACAGCCAGAGACACCATGGGTGTATTCTCTCAGCCAAAACTCGTCAAATGAAGGGTAGAAAGGGAAAGGTTTTTCAGGTACTACATCCAACAATTGGCCAAGCTGGTTTCCTTCCAGTCTGGATTCTTTCTCTTTTACCTTTATTGTAGGGTTACCTTCAACATCTCCACTCTTTAAAAATATTTTATTAATGCTTTTTGATTTTTTACACGTCATTTTTTTTGGCGAGGGGAAGAAGGGGGAGAGTTCTTTCTTATAACAAAGGAAAAACAACCTTGAAACAAAACCAAACAATAGAGTTGCTGGTCTCAAGAGAGTATGCAACATTTCACATCCATGGCCTCCCACTTCTAAGACAAGGAGAGAGAAGTGCTTACATGCAATTTTGGAAGCAAGAGAAAAGAAGGCATTTGACAACATTAGTTTCATCTTTAACTTTATTGAAGTTTTGTCTCTTTTCACTCCCAACTCCAATTGTCCTCAAGTCACTGCGGCACAGAAAGCTACCCTGCAAAGGCATCTCCGCGTGAAATGATCCAGCAAAAGCCCTTGTGTGGATAAAAGGTTCCACAAGTCAACAGCTGCTTAAGCAGTTTAAACCAACAAGCAAGATGCCCTCTATTTAAATGTTATGAGGGAATCTATTTTAAGCTTTTAAAAATATTATGGGCAGGTGTTTAAGTAGAACGCACACTGTGTTCTGTGAGGGCCAGGGCTGGGGGCTGGGCTCCACTTTCTATGCAGGCAGCATTTTGTTCAGACAATCTTACAGCGGGGAGTCACGTGACAGAGGCCAAATAAACAGCATCTGGGGACTTTCAATTACAGACCTTCACCCAGCATGCCTGCACTGTAATCTCTACCAGATGAGGCTCAGGCCTCACTATTTTCAATAATTCACACACTGTGTACACATAACATGACAATAAGGGCATTCATAGAGCCGCCTGATTCGGAGATCAAAGCCGCCAAATGGCCAGCTGTAAGCATGCTTACTGCTGAATAATTCATTCTTTTCACAGGCTTGAAAAAACGCTCAGCAGGCCTTGGCAAGCTCCGGCTCTTTCCTGTGTGGTATGCTGAACTTCCATTCTGAAGGAGGTGCAGCCCCCTCCGGCAGCCCGGGAGCCAGAGCCGACCAATTCCATGGACATTTGTAAGCATTCACATGGTCGCTTCCCGGGGCACTCAAGTCCACAAGCTGTGTCTCCAAGACGAGAGCTGAGTGAGGAGGAGGAGGAGGAGAAATGGCGATCGCTTGCTCACCGATACACATCCACACACGCACACGAGTCTGGTCTGGTTGTGGGGGAAGACCAATCCCAGCAGGTGTTCGATGAAAACAAGACTGTTCTCGAAAGACTTGAGGACGGTTATCAGTCTTCCTCACTGTGTGCTTAATGTCTGCAGATGTATACGTATGTACATTCTTATCTGAATATGAAAAAGTCATTTATGTGTATATCCTTTAATATACATAGATTATGCATGTACATATTATTTCATATGTGCATGAATATATTAGAGGATATTATACATGCATGTATTCTTTGATCTATCTTAATATAACATATATATCATGGCCATCATGTTAGCCCAGAAGATCGGTCCATTTTAAGTTACTTAACTCCTACTTGTACTTTCAATAATATAAATGTGTCCAAAAATGTTCATACAAAAAAATGAAACATACACAGAATCTTTTGAAAAGTTTCAGGTCCTTGATCAAACTCCTAGTATAGCTAGGTGGGGTGGTGGATAGTTTTTGGACTTTGAAGTATGAAAGGGTTGAATTTTAAGTGGCCCCAAGCAAGTCAAAAATTCTCAAAATCAGTTTCTTCATCTGTAAAACAGGGATAAAATCACAGAACCAACTTCACAGGGTTTTTCTGAAGGTCAGATGAGATAATGTGTACAGCAGTCTTATAAACTTTTAGGTAACAGACATGTCATCAATTAACGAAACTGAGAACTGTGTTGAAGACTTTAAGAAAAGTCGGTAGAAATACGTAATTGTGATTATTTTCCAATGCTTCTTTTAGCCACATCATTGCAGTAGCTCTGTGTGACATTTTCTTATCTCCTCCATCACAGTGAAGCTTTCAAAATTCCCAAATCTTCTTTTTCTTTTACTAGGGAAAGAGGGAATCAAGAATTGGGCTGCTTCATAATATCAAGATTTCTTATATGTCAATCAATTCAGGGCCTGACAGAATGGACTAATCATGACCTCCCTCCTTCTCCCCTCCACCCTATCCCTGCTTCACAGAAAACACATGCTGCTTACCAGCTGTGGGCTGGGTATTTTTACACCCTTTTCTCTATCATTCAGAATGGTTTCCTCTTAATCACAATAATCCCCAAAGTGCTAAAACATATCAATCGTCTTTTAAGCCCTGCCTACAAAAGGCTGGCTGGCTGGCTTTTATGGCCTTGTCCAATTGCAGCTGATACTTCATTCAACTACAAATCCAATTTAGAAGCTACAAGAGGTTTAGCATCCCTGAAAAAATATGGGGGTTGATCTTGCGTTCTTAAGTCAGCAAATAGAGGGTGTCCCAAAAGTCTTGGTGAGGTTGTCAGTTTCAATGGCTTGAGGACTTTTGGGACACCCTGTATTCTTCTGCCATATTGTTTCAGGGTTTTCTCCTTCACCCCTATCATATTTTCACTTGTTTTTTTCCACCCTCTGCCTAACACACACACACACACACACACACACACACACACACACACACACACACACACACACCACACCCTGCCAGATAACAAGGCAGTTTAACCTCTATAGAGAACGTCTACAAAAGCCAAGAGAACAAAGTGACTTCTTTTTAAAAAAAAAGTAGTCCTTTCCAGCCAACATTAGGGAAAAACAGTAACTGTGACATGAAGCTTCTTTCACTGTAATACGTTCATGTAATCAACTTGGTCTAAATTAATTTTATATTGAAAAATTATAAAAGAGTCCATTTTAAGAAATTATAGATTCAGAAAAAGTGGAGGAAAGTGACACGTAGGTCTAGAAAATAAGATAAGCAAGACATCACAAAAAATTCCCAAAGGAAACTTTAGGAACTTTTAATTCAGAAAGAATATAAAGGCAAGAAAATGGTGTCATGTTTGATGTAGTGATTCAGTTTATGAAGGAAAATGGAAATGATTTAACAGAAACGTAAAGTGTATATTCCCTTAATATTAGGCTTTGTAGTCAATAATTGCTTATATATTCCGGCTTCAGCTTTAAAGATAACCAAAAAGTAACCACAGAAACATCTGGTTCAAAAATAGCTTTCAGTGAACATAAATGAGATGCATGAGATTCTGTCTGGCATAATTTCAAATCATGTAATATTCCATACAGGCAGTATTTATTTCATGTGGGTTTAAAACTTTACTCTTTTCTTTGAACGTTTTAAAGCACAAAGCAGAATTTTTAAAAAGGAAAAAAAAAAAAACAAAGACTGCACAGTATGGAAGGCATTTAGCATCTACGAATAACAATCCATTAGATTAATATTTTGTCAATGTCACTTGTCACAACAAAAGCAGCAGCATTTATAATTTACTCTAAGCCTGGTTTAATTAAAATTCAAAAACCACGACAAAGCTATATTGAATTTCATTTGCCACGTTGTAATTACTTACTTTGTAGCCTGCTATAAACAGTATTTTATTACATCCACAAAAATGCATTAAAAAACAGACTAAAATCCTTAGTCCTTGAAATACCCAGTGAGTGAAGGGATAGGGGGGACAGCACGGGAGCAAAAGGCTCCCAGCACCAACCTGGCCATCTCTGCCTCTAAAGGATCAGCTGTACTCTCTCTTCCTCCCTAAGAACTCAGATACTGGCAATCTGGCATGCTATAGGGAGACACTGGTTCTCTTTCCTAATCTCAGTGACTTTAGGAGCTGGCTGTCTTACCTTTAGGCCTTAGACTTTACTGTAGTACTCCCACTTAACAAAGAGGTTTGGATTTTGCAGAGCCATCCTGGCCAAGGCCAGTATAAAGAGTCTGACTTGGCCCAAAGCCCTTCCAAGGGGAGACAATAGAACCTGTCGAGCATGATGGATGACTTAAAGGGCTTAAAATCATCATTTGCATTAGAAAAGATTTTTTAAAAATTAGCCAGATTAAAAAAAATTTTAGCAGATGATTTCCAATGTCCTTATTCATTTTGGATGTTTTCAGAAAAGTTTCACAGAGTTAAGAACCATTTGTTTGGAGGTATTTCATTTTAGTTTCACATTGGTGGTGTCTTCAAATGTGAGAAAACAAGGGTATCAATCCTGGACAAAGTTCAAGTTAAACACTTCTGACCCCAGAAAGAGGGTGTGAGGCAGCTTTTAGCCCAGATTCTATAAAAGAGTGGTCTGTTTATTAGCACTATCAATCCCAAGAACTAAGCAATGGGCTCACTCCCTCAATTACTAAGCCCAGAAATAGTGATTCTCAGGCCCTCAGAGAATAAGACCTTCTCTTTGCAGTCTTTTTACTACTTTAGAAAAAAAAATAAATACAGAGAGGACCAGTCAAGTATAGGTGACCTTCCAACGATCTGACATAAGACTTTCTAATAAGTTTTCTTCCCTCTGTTTTTCTACTTAATATACATCTATAACTAAACTAAAAGCCTATTCCACATCTATTTAGTACCAGACACAGATAGTTTGTTTCCAAGATGGTATAAGGAGTTATTTAAACTTATGGATGATAATCTAGAAAGCAATTCATGTATGGGTACAGAATGTCTGTGCAGGTAGGCTAGGGAGAGGCTGTTGGTAAACATTTGGAGGGCTCTTAGAAAAGGTCATGAAATAACTGTAACAATTATCAAGGATGCCTAGTCTATTTGTATATATTTGTCTGTTTGTCTCTCCCATTACACCGTGAGCTTCTTGAGGGCTGGGACTGTCTTTTGTCTCTTTTTGTATCCCCAGTGTTTAACACAACTCCTGGCATATAATAGGCACTTAATAAATGTTGTGCTAATTAATCATTTTATGATAAAGCATTCATTTTCAATTTCCTAGCTATTTTGATAGGAGGAAGGAGAGAGCTGGGATAATTAAGCATTCCTTTGCTTGGATTGGGAAATATTTCCTCTCAATATTATACCAATCTCATCCATAAGTTCTGCTAATGAAAGATACTATGATTAACAAATGTCAAGTGCACAACTGGGAAATGACCAGAATTAGAGAAAAGCAAGTCATACAAATCCATACTCAAGAGACTTTCCAACCTTACAAACCATTTGTAACAAAGATGCAGGTCCAGTTAGTGTCACATACATTTATCAAGTATTACAAACAAGTTTTCATTCATTTGTTCAGTACCACTGTTTTTTCTTCTATAAATTTCTGGTTGTGAGTCTCACTCAGTAAAATCAAGTGATAGGAATAGAGCAACCCTTTGGGATATGCTTAAGAGAGATATATAGCAAGGGATGTGATTCTGGGCATGGGTGAAGGAGGGGAACATCTCTTCCCCCTTCCCTTCTCAGCAGATACATTTATCTTTTGATTACTTCCCATTAATATGATGACTGGGAGTAGGGTCATAGACACACTACAAAAAAAATCTTTTAATTGGCATTCTCTGCATGTACTGAAGGGGCAATCTCTGCCCCTTAGGGCTCTCTTCTTGCCCATTTCAGAGAGTGAGGACCATATCTGTTTGGTCTAGAATAGAGCATCAGATCTGTCTGATCCCTTCCCAACTGAAATTTATAGCCTCCTAAGTATGTCTGTGACTGGGATGGGACTTCCTCTCATTTGTGTTCTCTTTTTCCTGGTACAAGGTTTTCCTGGGAAGATTTCAAAAGGCAGTCGGCATGTCCCCTTTCCTGGGCATGAAAGCAGCAGGGTACTTACTAGCCACTGTGCAGGAGTTGTAACCGCAGCCTCAATTGTAGCAACAGCAAAAACAGACAGGCCAGAGAAGGAGACAAATATAGACACACCCCCAACCCCACCAGAGAGACCAAGACAACTTGATATTGATCAAACTATACCGAGTGATTATCCTCTCACCTGACTGTACCTGGAATGATAATACTCGATTCCATTCTAATCATTCTGTGATTGTTTCTTAGCTTTAGCATTCTCTTTCTTGCCTGAGGAAAAAATCTGTTTCTTAACTGATTCATATTTTCATTGTATCTTCTTACTTCTCAAATATTGGGGAGATCCCTGGAGACCAGAGCCAAAAATACGATCATTCCTCAGGAATCCAAAGTGGGGGAGAAGTGATGCATAAATGTTTTATCCTACTGAGAAAACAAGCAACCCTAAGCAACCGAAAAGGCAAGTAAAGGGGAGGGATTGGCACTAGCTGCCAGCCTCTGTGACCTCAGCCTAGTGATGCATACGTACTCACGGTAGGAGACACACAACTTACCATGTGACGCAATTCTCTCTTGTTCACACGGTCTTCATCATGGTTAGATCACTAAACGTTTTCAGTAAATAATAACAACTGGATATTATAAGGCCAAAGAGAATGGCCTTTCATCCTTTAGGCAGGTCTATTTTGGGAATCATTGCAGTCGGAAGACAGGTGGGTGAATGTTCAATATTCAAGCACAGCCAACAGTGCGAAAAACCGTATCTTTGAGAAAAAAGAATACTCAACTCTTACAAGTTCAAGAACTTTCATCCACTGAAGATCAAATTCCACCCAAAAACAAAAGTGGAGAAGGAGGTGCATACATGTTCGAACCTTATCTGAGAGTCCCACGTACCAGGGCCAGCTATTTTTACATATAGACTGTTCTATGTAGACTCAGTTCTTCATTTTTTCTCCACTACAGGTGATGAGGCAAGATTCCAGTGGCAAAAATGTTCCTTTTTCCATTTGAAAAAACTATAAAAGGCAGAGATCTAATGGTTCAAGTTCATTCGACAAACATCATTCTGGATGGTTCCAGAAGGCTAAAAGACAGTAAATCAAATTATATCAACCAACCATGTCGCTAGGGGACAAATGATGATTTGGAGCGGGGGAGATTGTTAGGGTTGGGGGGGTGGGAATCTCACAGATCTGGAATGTGGCATATGCTAGATATAATCTCTGGTTTGCTGAATTTTATTTAAATATTTTTCTTTGTCAAGAGGAAGAGTTCAACGAGGTTTGAGAATCGGGAAATACGGGAAACATACATGTTTTTTTTAAAAAGAACCTTAAAAACAAAAATAATTTTTAAAAAAAATCTGCAAAAATGCTACCATGTACCTTAATGTACTGACCTTGAAAACAGACTCTTACTTTAAATGTTGTAGGCTTAATCTCAGAATGGTAAAATGGTCATTTATTACAAGCAAATGCCATTAATAAAAGATACTAAATCTTAACAAGAAAACCAGTCAGAACCTATTTTGATTAAACAAATAAGACATCTAGTCTCTCTACAATTTAACCATCCAATATGTTAATGAATTAATTACAGGAGTATTCATTTTGAATGGTTTTCAATGTGAGCTAAATATTTCCAACAGCTCTCCTTCCTTGTTTTCCTTAATAGGAATGAGGAAGGTAAGTGGCACAGGGTACCATTTGCAGGACTGAAACAGTAATTCAGTAAACACCCTAAAGGCTTGAGAAGCATGGGCTGTTTCTATGCTAATCATTTCACAACTAGAAGAGAGTTCAGAAACAGAGACTTGGACTTACATCTTATAGAGATCCCTTCATCTGCAAAAGGGTTTGGCTGTCCTGCAAACTGGGAAATGGGACCCAGAACATTCAATGAAAAGCCTGATTCAGGGATTAATAAACATTCATTTTAAAACATATTGAGGTTTTTGGAAGGAAAAAAAGTACCACTAAGCTCAAAACAACTTTAAAAATACTTTTACTGAGTTAACTAAGTTAAAAGAACAATATATCCAAATAGAAACACTTCGATTGAATTTTTAAAAGCTCACTCCTTTCAAATACAATTTGTTTTTTGTCTGTTTGATTGACTTAAAATTAACTTCGTGATTTCAAAACCATGAACATCAGTTTTCCTTAATAGTAGACCAGACTCTTCCTGCTGACAGAAGCGTGGGCTGACCCATTTACAAATGGTCCAGTGTTTACATAGGGCTTTAATGTGTATGTGCATAAGTGTGCACATATTAATTACAAATATAATCTCTATATGCATATATATATACACATACAGGGTACATGCATCTACATGTTTCTGGGCGTAATGCCTGGGTATGGTGCCTGAATCACAGAGAAGCTGCCTTCTTTCTACAATATGGCTTAATCTTAATCAACAGTACAACAATCTGTGCCAACCACCTGTTATTTTGACCCCTTTCTCCCAAAGACAAAAGGAACTGAACCATTAATTGCACTCTCCCAGCTATGTGGGTCATTCCACTAAACCTGCTTCCCATACATTTCAATTCTAAAGTTCCTTCTATCAAAAAGAATGGTCCTGCTGACATATGAAAAAGAGCCATTGGAGTCTTCTTGAGTCCTTGGCACCCTTTCACAATCTTTTTTTGACCCAGAGTTATTGCTTTTGTCTTCTAAGAACACCATAGACTTATAGACTTTTATTGGTAGTTAGACATTCCCATGAACACATTTTGAAAGGAAACGAAATAAGAGAAGCTTGGCAAAAATCTGCTTTGTCACACACACACACACAAACACACCTTATTTAAAGTCTCAAACTAAAGGACTCACTGAATGATTATTTTTCAGTTATCTATCACTCTCTTCTCTACGGCATCAAAGCATTCAAATTTAAGATATTTCAAGAGGTCACAATAAAATTTGTTAGGAAATCTACCCCTAAAAGTAATGGACAGAAGCATCATTATCCTTGGCAATTTTCAAGACACAGTAGTAGCAATGAAAAGAGAATTATTTTGTTTTAAACAAAGATTAAAAGTGAACTAGAAACTATAAAGCATGGGCTGGGGATAAGAACAAACAGTTCACAAGAGGGGAAACGTAAGACGTTAAGAACCACTTAGCAATGTCTGATACATCCCTAATAATCAGAGAGGTACAAATAAAAATAAATGAGTTACTGTGCCATACTATTTCAAATGAAAAGAATAAAAACAACTTGGTGAGGCAGGGTTAGGGTTAGTGGTGAAATAGGTCACTCAGTCATTGACCGTGGAGTTTTAACCTAGTAAACTCTCTCTGAAAGGTAATCTGGCAGGATACATAAAAAGCTGTAAAGATAACCATACCTTTGATGAACTAAATTTCTTTCTAAACAGAACGCAATTAAAGAACAACAGAAAAGCTATCTGTCCAAAGATTTTTCTAGCACCATTTGACTTCTCATTGCAAAAATCTAAAAGCAACAAAAAATGCAAGGTTCCCATTCAGCTGGAAATCTGTGAACTTTGATTAAAAAAAAAAGATTAAATAGATTATGTATGTTAATGTAATGAATTTGCAATTGAGATACACAAGCATCAGGAGCACAACACAGAAAGAATTTTAAGTGCAAATAGTGGCAAAATCAATGTAATCAATTCTGCTAATTGGTTTATTTATAATAAAAGTATGTCTTTATAAAAAGATGATCAGCAAACCAGAATTAGCCACAGTTGAACTCCAGAGCATGTTGGCACCATCTGCAAATACATAACCTGATGATCAAGAAAAAACTCTCCATCTGGAGGTGGTCCCAGCCTCTATTCAGCCCACTTCACTGCTTCTGACATCTTGTGACCACAATGACATCAACCTCGAAAGGTCAGGTGTCCTTCAGAGCCTCACTAGTTGTCCCATTAACTGATTAATTATGATTTTTTATTAAATACTGCCTGTAACTAGATATATTTTCACCTTATCCCTCTTCATGGGCAAAAGTTATCCTAAGTTCACACCTCACTAAGTAAGGTACTAATTTCTTTTATTGGTCTTAACCCCATCTCTTTCAATTTATTTGGAGCTTGTTTTCATTCTAGGATTCTGGGGTTTAGTTAACAAACCCATTTGTCATAACTTAGAAGCCAGAGAGTCCAAACTCCTCATTTTACAGGTGAGGAAAGTGAGTGTCAGAGAGGATTCACGTACAAATGTACACCTACATTCATGTAGTTGTCTAAGGTCGGATCTGAACCCATGCCTCTGCAAATCCAGTAACCAATCCCCGTGCCACAATGTTCCTCCTCCATATCAACTAGCAGCGGAATACAGTGGAAATAGTAACGGATCTGGAATCCAAGGGTTTGGGTTCATATTCTGACCCTCCTACTTTTTATCAGTGAGATCTCGATTAAAAACTTTAATCTCACAGCACTCCAGTTCCCTCATCAATCTTGTGAGAGATCTGAACCAAACAACATCTAAGGTAGGTCCTTATGGCACTAAATCTATGATCATGTAATTTACCTCTCATCCCAGGCTAGCATCTCCTCTCAGCTCATTTTGTATCTCCCTCCACCAAGACATAATCCTACAAACAGCAGGTGCTTAATAATGCTTTTTTGTTGTTGAATTTATTATATTATACGGGAAGGTGATTAACCAAAAGTATCTTTGATAACCTTTTTAAAAACCTTTACCAAGGATTTAGTTCTTCATAGCAATGCAAGGACCTAAGAAATTTCCAATGGACTTTTGAGACAAAATGCTTTTCACATTCAGAGAAAGAACTATGGAATTGGATCACAGAATGAAACAGACAATTTTCTTTTGTGATATGTTTTGCTTTGATTTGTTTTATGGCTTATCCCATTCATTTTAATTCTTCTATTCAACAAGACTGTGGTGAAGTTGTATTTAATAGGAATGTATGTGTACAACCTATATAAGACTGCAAGCCATCTTGGGAAGGGAGTGGGGAGGGAGGAAAGAAAACTTAGACATATGGAGGTGATTATAGAACATTGAAAGCAAATAAAATAATTATTAAAAAAAAAAAACCTCTACTAAGACTTCCAACTGAGATAAAGCACTTTCCGCATGTCACCCTGGTAATCCTTATCATTTCTGAAACTCAATCTCCTTCTTCCCTGTCTTAAGAGATCTAGAAAGTTCTGGTTTCAGTCCCATTGCCTTGATCATCTTGCCAGCCCTCTAGAGAACTTTAAAAAAATTCAACAAATATTTATTAAGGGCCCCCCCAAATAACAATAAAAAAATTATATTTACATAAAATAGTGCTTTAAGTTTTGCAAAGCACTTACAAATATTATCCATTTTGTTCTCACAACAGTCCTGGGAGGTGAGTACTTTCATTCTCATCTCCAGAAGTTTAAGTGCCATGCTCTAGGTCACACAGTGTGTGTCTGTGGCTGAACTGGAATTCAGGTCTTTCTGACTCAGGCCCAATTTTATATCATGCACAATATCCTATTCCAGCTCTGCCATGTCTTTCTGGAGGCAAAACAATCAGAATAGAAAAGTATTCTAGGACCAGCATTCTAGGTCACTATAAAATGAGTAGAAGTACCAGCTTTAGGCAAAGTATATCCAGAAGAGTTCGGTAAAAATATCTTCTCACGGACTTACAATATACCTCACCAAAGGCCTGTTTGCAATAAAAACTTTTAAAAAGCATGAACAACACTTAGCCAAGTTCACTATTACCCTAACCAGAGTGTTATGTGTTTAGTTTTTAAACACTGTAGTAACTCCTAGTACCATGTGAGAAGAGCCTCATATCTCACTGGAAGACACTCAAGGCTTAAGAGGAGATTAAAAAAAAAAAAAAAAGAAAGTATTCAAGGAAGCCTTGAATGACTCATCTACTATTCGATAATGAAGAGGCATTTATTCAGCCCATCTAATAGAAGAGTGTGCTAAGACCTAGAGGAGTTACAAGCACTCTACCCTTGAACTCAAGATGCTTACAGAATAGCAGAAGAATAAGACACCAGGAACTAAAGCTATGGAATACATAATGGTCATTAGCAAGCAAATTATAATATCCTATTTGGGATCTGATGGAAAACATCACCGTACTGGGGAGAGAAGCTATCAGATGAAATCAAATAAACTAACGTTTCTTAGGTGCTTACTACTGGCGAGGCAGCTAGGTGGCACAGTGGATATTGCACTAGGCCTACAGTAAAGGAGACTCATCTTCCGGAGTTCAAATCTAGCCTCTGACACTAGCTGTGTGACTTTGGGCAAGTCACTTAACCTTGTTTGTCTCAGTTTTCTCCTCTGTAAAATGAACTGGAGAAGGAAAAGGCAAACTACTCCAGAGAAAACGTGACTAACCAGAATGGGCTAGGCACTGTGAAAAGCATGGGGCAGTAGATATTTTTTTAAAAAAAAGTAAATATTGTTCCTGCCCTCAAGGAGATACCATTCTAAAGGGAGAGTGAGCAAGTAACCACATACCTCAAAGATAAATACAAAGTAAATGGAGGGAATCTCAGATGGAAGGCACTAGTAGGGTATATTAAGTAGAGGAGCAGGAGAAAGTCCCAGTAACAGCTTCTTGCAGAAAATGGGATTTGAGCTGTCTTAAAGGACACCAGGGGAGTCAGGGAGGCAGGGATGTTTGGGGAGAGCATTCCAGGAATGGTGGGTGGCCAGTAAAAGTCAGAGTCCAGAGATGGAGTGCCCAGTGCCAGGAACAGCACACAGACCATCGTAGCTGGATTGCAGAGTACATGGTTGGGAGTCAAGTCAAGGCTGAAAGGATAGGAAGGGGCCAGGTCAGGAAGGGCTTTAAAAATCATATATCTGTTAAATGCTTTAGCAGTTCTGTGTAGAAGATGCAATTCTAGTACTGGAGTAAATACTTCAGCGGAGGGTCACTTGTTTCAAACTGAACCAAAAGATGCAAACAGCGGTAGGACAAGTGTTAAAAACCCAAGGGGAACCTCTTTCCGGATCTCTCCTACATTAGCCTTAGCTTAAGTAAATATGTTGATGTACTCTGGTCTTCCTTGGCACCTGATTTAAAGAATGACGACATAAATAGGTCCAAGAAATCTGAAACCCCTATCAATTCAGGGGAAGGGAGGAGTGACCACGGTGGTAAACACCTTACATAAGACTATGATGTCAACCGGATTCAGAGATCCTTTTCTTAATACAACACCAAAGGACTGATTAACCCGGGTGTGAAGCAGTTTTCCTAATGCTAAAGTCTGACTTGGATTTGTGGCCTTTCTCATGAGCAAATTGCCAAACTCTTGAGAAACTCTACATACAACACCCAACTTTGTTGGGTCAATCAAGGATTTAAGGGAAAGCTGGTATCTAAGTGATCCCTTTATCATGTTTAGGGGGTTCAATAAACAGGGAGGGCGAAGATGGAAAAGAGAGAGTTCAAATAATGCCATGAAAGCCTGTTCGGGGAGGGCAGGGGCTAAGTCAATTAATCTCTCTTTTTCTGAGGCTCCTCATCTGTAAATGGGGATAATTATAGCAGCTAGTTGACATGCAACTCCAAAGAGATAATATTTGACCCATGCTTTATAAACGCTGAAATGCTACATGGACGCTAGCTACAGAAGAATGTTTTCCTGTTCGGCTAGAATGCAAAATACATAGAAGTGGAAAAGATAAGCAGAAAAGGGTATGGTGACGTCAGAGTACACAGAGCCTCTAAATATCAGTCAAGAGTTTAAACTTGTGCTATCTGGGTCCCATAGATGCCCTTTTCCAGGCTTCTTTGATACATATTGTGAGGCTAGTGGATGGTCAATTCTTCAACGCTGATCATCTCATTTAACCCAGCGATTCTACTGTAGCTAAAGAAAATTATTAAAAGAAGAAAAAAACCAGTCTGTGCAATAGAGATGTGGGTACTTTGTTTGAAACAGAGAATGAACAAATCCTACAGTTGGACAGATGGCTGACTAAATTATGGCATATCAATAAGATATATTAGTGTACCATTAAAAATAATGAGGATTACAAGAAATGTGCAAAAACGTAAGGTGATGCAAAGTCGGGAGAGCAGACTTGTATGAATAAACAAAATTATAGTACAGGCAGAAATTCAGCAAAGGAATTTTAGCAAGTAAGTTGTTACTAATATTTTGTCCAAGTTTTTATTATGTTTCTTCCTTTAAAAATGAAAAGGGATTGGATTTTGTATATTTATTGGAAGCTCTATTCCACATTCAAATTTGTTTCTGAACATCTGTTGGGTGGCAAGTTTGCAATACTTTTTCTCTTTAGAAGGAAAAAAAGACTGGCCCTGGTGCATACTCATATAATCAAAAGGTACATACTCTAGGATATGGTTTTTATCATATCCAAGTCTTTCTTGGAAGGATTTATTGATCATCTAGAGTGGAAGTATCAAAATGTAACTGGGAACTATTTCACAAAATATGTAAAAATACAATATAACACAGATAATATTAATTTGTTGTTTTCCAAGTCAATATGTGGCCCCTGGGGATCTGCTTCTATTTGGTATTAAGGAACAAGAAAGAAATTCCCAGGAATTCTCAGAAGTTCCCAAAATCATGAAATTCTGTATTTTTATGACATTTTGTTTGTGTTTTTAAATAATAATGAGTGGTCATAAAAATAAATCATGAATCATTTTTTTCCATGATAGGGTCATACACTAAAAGTTTCAGAGGTTTTCTATAAAGTTATTATAATTAATGCATGTTTCATTAGTATTGTGAATCAATATATAATGACAAGACTATGTTTCAAAACATAGGGAACACTAACACACACACACAAAAATGCCAAATACTTTAAATCACTAAAGAAACCTAAAAATTCCTTTAACTGTTGGATGATTTACATCATGGTTATTTGCGCTTCAGCTACTAATTTAACATCCATCAAAATTCCATAATATTCTTCTCTCCATAAGTGATCAAGCTAGTCAATTGCGCTTTTTCTTGTCATGATATAAAACAATAATTTAAGAAAACAAACAATAATTTCCAACATTATCTGGCAACAAGCTGACTTATTTCCTTTAGGTTTCTTACACTATTTCCAACCTTTTCCATATTCTCTACTCATCATTATGGATAGCTAAAAATTATTTAATAAAAGAAAAAATTAAGTTTAGTAGTATTTACAAAGAATTATATAGTCTATAGTGAATATTAAAATTATGGGGGGAAATCAGCAAATATTACCTAGCATTATTCAAATAACATCACAGTCAGATCTCCTGGCAAAGTTAAGAGTACTATACAGGAATCATATATTGAAATTGACAATTTAAGAAATTATTTTGCTTCCAAAACTTACGTCTTAGAAGACCACTCATATGATTTGTATGAAGTGTACTACAGTCAAATGAGATATTTGTAAAACACTGGCAGTGTCTAGCACATAGGATTCATACATTTATTCCCATCCCTTCCACCTATACATATTATCTTATTAATTTTTATTTTATTTCCAAGAATGATTCACTGTTATCAGTAGACAGGGCCATGAACATACACTTACAACATGGCCAGCGTTATAAGTAAGACTGACTGATAAGGTTGTAACTGTTTCTCTCCTACGTGCTTCTATTCTGGTTCTCAGAAATGCTGACCTTCAAATTCAACTCTATGTGTTAGCATTTTCTGCTTTTGCTTTTGACTTGACATCAATAGATTTCTTTGAATCCAAGTACATCTCTATGTTGATCGCTAACCATTAATTCTTATAGGAGAATCCCTTCTTGACTGATTTTTCTTGGGATTCCAGAAAATATAGAAATTTCCCCAAAAATGCCAGGAAGGAATTTCTATGTGGAAATACTATTTGCAGTATCTATATGACCCTAGGTGATTCATTTAACCTTATGAGGCCTCAATTTCCTGTCCATTGTGGGGGTTGGATTACATGACCTCTAAGATCCTTTCCAGTTCTAGAACAATGACCCCATGACTAGTACTTGACTCTAAATGTAATGACCTTTCCACTATTCCCCATAAGCTCAATTTGTTTTGAGAGTCACCAAGTAACATCTCCCTAAAAAACCGCCTTGTAGTCAGCTCTGAAAAACAAGCAAAAAATAAAAAGGTGCTATTTCTGAGATTTGATTGACACTCTCCTCTTAGGTCTTTAAATAAGATTTATGTCCATATCCTCCAACTCAATGTGACCCTGAACTTAGTAAGATCAGAAGTAAGACACAAGTAAAGCAAAATATTTATAAAATCAAGCCTAAAGAAGAAAAACGCATAAAATGTTTTCATAAAAGAATACCAAGCAGAGGTTGTTTTAAAGGTCTAATATGGAATTCTATTGTAAAGAAAACTAAAAGGCAATTTGGTAGTTTTTCAAGTGGAGCAATAGCTGGCATAATTACTAAGGATCCAAACTATCCCATGGTCTAAAAGGAAAAGGTTTGCTTTACCAGACTTTTGACTACAAGTTATATATTAGTTTACCTTGGATATTAGAGAAAAGAGCATGGTCTAGAGTTAGGAGACCCTAGTTTTACTTCAACACTTCTTTTTTTTTAAATTAATTTATTTTTAGTTTTCACCATTCACTTCCATAAGATTTTGAGTTCCAAGTTTTCGCCCCATCCCTGCTCTCCCTCTCATTGCAAGATGGCGTGCAACCTGATAGAGGCTCTACATATATGTTCATATTAAACATTTTCACATCAGTCATGTAGTAAAGAACAACTGGAACATTTGGAAGAAACCACAAGAAATAAGAAACAAAAAATGGGGGGAAAGGGAGAGCAAATAGTGTGCTTCAACGTGCATTTAGACTGCATAGTTCTTCTGCATGTGGACAGCATTTTCCATCCCAAGTCTTCTGGAGTTGTCTTAAATCCTTGGATTGCTAAGTAGAGGTAAGTCTATCAAAGTTAGTCATCGCATAATGCTGCTGTTACTTTTGTTCATCCAGGTGAATTTTCTTATTATTTTTCTAGTGTTATAAAATAATTTTGGTAGTTTGATTGGTATGGCACTGAATAAGCAATTTAATTTAGGTACAATTGTCCTTTTTAGCATATTAGCTCGACCTAACCATTAGGGACTGATATCTTTCCAATTATTTAGAACTGACTTTATTTGTGTGAGAAGTGTTCTGTAGTTGCATTCATATAGTTCCTGGGTTTGCCTCCCAAATATTTTATAATATTTACAGTAACTTTCAATAGAATTTTACTCCTATCTCTTGCTTTGGGCTTTGTTAGTAATATTTAGAAATACTGATGATTTGTGTCAGTTTATTTTTATATCCTGCAACTTTGCTGAAGTTGTTTATTATTTCAGGCAGTTTTTTTTCACTTGAGTGTCTAGGATTCTCTAAGTATACCATCATATCATCTGCCAAGATAGTAGCTTTTTTTCATCTTTGTCTATTCTGATTTCTTCAATTTCTTTTTCTTCTCTTATTCCTAAAGCTAACATTTCTTGTACAATACTGAATAACAGTGGAGATAATAGACATCCTTGTTTCACCTCTGATCTTATATACTCTCTGTTTTTAATATGAATGGGTGTTGTACTTTGTCAAAAGCTTTTTCTGCATCTATTGAGATAATTACGATTTCTGTTTGTTTTGTTGTCCAACAACACTTCTAAAGTCCCTCCCAGCTTCAGTTCTAGGACTCTGCAATCCAGTGCTATTGTAGGCAAGTCATTTGACATTTTTTGTCCTCAATATCGTTATTTTTTAAAAAATGGACTTGAGTCAGATGATCTCCAAGCACATTTCTAAATTCTAGACTCTCTCCAAGACTACATAGAGATAATGGTCTAATATATGTCTAATGGGTTAGGACGAAAGTCTTCTAAAAGAATTACAAGTCCAGAATATTTGAAAAGATTTTGTGTGTGTGTGTGTGTGTTAAAGGAAACACTGAATTTCAAAGTTGGAAGGAATCTCAGTATCCATCTGGTCCAATCTCTATCTGAAAGAGAATGCCTTGTATGGTATACCTGACAAATGGTCATCCATTTGGCTTGAAGACCTCCAGTGAAGGGAAACCCAATACCTCCAATGTTTCCTAAGCAATGTAGAGCAGATGTAGGCAAGAACTTATTCCTTTGCTCATTCTGACAGCTATGGCTAATATCTGATGAATTCTCCAGGTGCCGCTTAATAATGACAGATGCAAGGAACCCACAGGCTTGAAATTATGTAACATAGTATTGAACCAGGACTTGATGACTGGGACCTGCTTACCCAGGGGAACTTCAAAGTCCTGAAAAGACACAAAGTCCTTTATTTTGGAGATTAGAGAGAGGTCAACTAGTTTCCTGTCCCTGGTCTAACAAAAGAGGAAAAAGAGGCTCACTGTAATGCATCCAGCCTTACCCAATCACCAAGTTATGTCTAAATGAATAGTGGTACACATTACTTGGCATCCTCTCCCCTTCTTCTCCCCTCATTATAGTCATAATATTTATTAGCTTATATTCACATAGTCCATGATGGTTAAAACATGCTCTTTACATACTGTTTTCTTCAATTCTTGCAACAGCCTTCTGAGGTTAAATTATCACTTATAGATATCCTTTACAAATTCCTCATCTTTTATAGAAATTGAAGATCACAGAGGTAAAGGGAGCTGCCCAAAACCATATAATTTAGTTGGATATTAGAGATGAATCTTAAACTCAAGAATTTTGACACCAAATCTTATATTTTTCTACTATTCTGTATGACTTTCAAGAAGAAATGAGTGGTTAGAGCTAAAGGAGGCAAAGGAATTGGCAAGGACTGAAAGGAGACGCCTTCTAGAGCTGAGAAAGTTAATCAGCCATCACGGGCAGGGCAGCAAGGTGGCAAGTTAAGGTTGTTGAGAGCCCAGAACGGGATCTCCAGGAGTACCTTCAGGGGACTTAATTCCACTATCTTTAGTTCTGTTAATGAGGGTATAGGAAATAGATTGTGCTTAAGGATATCTCCCTTTTCACTTTCTTCTGGGTCCTAGGACTTTCTCATTGAACCTTGCGTTATTCTAGGTTTGCAACTAAGTGTAAGGGGAAGAAAGCAAAGTATTTGAACTAATCCTTCCTCTCCCCAAAACACAATTGCTGCCTTTAAACATCTGAAGGGCTGTCATTTCAATGAGGGATTAGATTTCACTAAACCCCGGAGGGCAGAATTAGGAACAATGGTGGGAAGTTAGAGAGAAGTAGATTTTGGCTTGGTAGAAGAAAAAACTCCTGCGCCAAAAAGAGGCATCTAAAAGGAGATGGAAATGGGTTCCCATCCCTGGAAGTCTTCAAGAGGTTTGATGTAGACCACTTTTCAGAAATGTTGATGTAAGCTCCTTGAGGGCAAGGACAGTCTTTTGTCTCTTTTTGTATCCTCAGTGCTTGGCAGACACAGTATCTGGTATATAGTAGGTACTTAATAAGTATTTGTAGTCTATGAACTGAATGGAAAAAATAAACTCATATCAGTGATCAGGAAAGGATTTAATTAGATTATAGGTTCAGGAAGGTTGTAAGCTTGGATAAATCTTTAAAATTATAAAACTGTAATTAGCCCATGTGATAATCTTGAAACGAGCTGTTTCTAATAAAAGTAAAAAAATCTACAAGAAAGAGCTATGGAAAGGAGAAGTGAATGAGTCAATGAGTTAGCACCCTTTAAAATGGCTGTGCTTTGGTAGCAGATTCCTTTCTTTAAACAACAAACAGATCAAAAATAATCAAGTTTAGTAAGTAATAAACTGGGCTACATCAACTTGGTGTAAAAACTACTGGAAGTACTCAAATATTCAGTTTCCTTTTTTTAAATCTTATATTCTGCAAGTAATTGTCTGACCTAAAATTGTGTCTTCTGACCAATATGCCCAGTGTGGATCATGAAGTCTCGTTTATTTGCCAGGTGTCTCTTCCATTTGGGAGTAATAAATTAGCATCCTGACATATACAAGCAAATTCTTGTGAGTATTGGTTAGTGTTAGCATGATTTAATTCCCAGAGCTTGATCACTCTTGGGAAAAATGATCATGAACAAGATGGGGACCCTGGAAAGCTGAAGTCAAACAGACCTGGATGGTACTGGACAAGTTGAAGCAAGGCAGAGAAAATATGAGGGGAGAAGCTGGATGAGGCTGCAGTGCCAGCAGGGGACAGCATGGACCTCACAGCCAGGCCCTAGGCACATCCATCTTATGGTGCTTCATGCATTTGCCCCAATGCCCTCCCCTTGGGAACAATATCAGAAGAAATATGGCATTTGTAAGTCTCAGATGCCCCTTGCATGTGTTTCTGGCTGTGCTGCCCAATCCCCATCAAGTGGGGATGAGAAGATGTCACCAAGAACAGTATATCCCAAGTTTACTAAAGAAGTTTCTTGTTCAAGAGTCCAGCCTGCCTGACAAGTAACCATTTCTATACCAAGCCTCAATACTCAGAGATACCATTTTATAGTCAACATACTCCCTGACAACAAGTTTGTCTTTTTCCTAAGTCATTGACTTCTTTCATCATTCACTATTTATTAGGTAACTACCACATGTAATACATGGTCCTAGGCACTGGGGGGAGATACAAAATAAAGAAAAACTTGTCTTTGGTCTCAGAAAGCAAACATGCAATCTTATCAGGGATAAAACCATTTTGTGGTTGAAAACTCAGCATGATAGCCAACCCATGTCTACACTGGGGTGAGTCATGGGCTGGCATGACTGAAGAAGGCACTCCTCCTATGCTAAGAACATTTAAACAATGTCGTGTGGGTAGTGCCTGGGGTTTGCTCAGCGGTACCATTGCCGGCTGACATTTCACTTAGTTCTTAATGATGGAGAAAGAACTCATCTTTTCACAGATTCAAATCAACAGCTCCAGTTAAAGGCATATCACTGCAAATTTTTCCATGACTCGGCAAGGGACTGGTCAGGCAGGGGAGCAGAGCCATCCATCTCTGTTCTGGGATTCTTCCTGGCGGAAACTGAATCCAATAGGGCAGTTCTTTGTGACATGAATACAGACTCCTCCGTCCAAGCTGGAACAATCCCTGCACTGAGCTAACCACATGTAAGCGAGCTGAAAAACTACTGAATTTAATTGCATTTACACACTGAGCACATTTTATAAATAAATCCAAAGGCTAAGGAACCTAATGCAACACTGAGCACCACTATTTTTTTGTTCATATATTGTTGCTCTAATGATTTCCAACAATCCCACACTGCCACAGGACCCTTCTCATTAAAAAAACAAAAACAAAAATTTTAGCAACTGACAGAACCACATATAACCCAAGTATTATTTCAGTTTTAAGCTTTAATGAGGGTGGAGGGTTATATTGTACCGTTTGTTAGCTTATGAAAATATATTATGACCAAGATTTTAAAAACCTCCTTCATTCTCAAACACTTCTTCACACGTGAGTTCAAGACTCCTTTTTTTTATAATTTAAAAATAACCTCTGTTGTTAGCAGGAAACGGTTCCAGGTCCAAAATCGATGCAATGTGGCAGCTGACAGATCAGCAAGTTGGACCCATTATGCAAGTTAGAATTAAAGTGACCTAAAATGTATTTACATTGCAAAATTCCAGACAAGACAATGTAGTTAATAATTTTAAAAGGCTTATGGATTATCAGGAAGGTAATTCCTTACTGCTCTATGGCATTTGTTAATCTACCCACTTTTAGAGGGGAAATGGAACAAATAGTGGTAGGATAAGTATTAGAGCTTGCAGATAATATAGTCCAAACCCTTCCTTATAAAGTAAAGTGAACTGCACAAGCTCACCTGGGTACAGACCTAGATTCATTATTACCCATGGCTTGTGGGTCTTTATGGCCATTTTCCATTCTCTCCTCTACCTTGACTTCTATATATTGAGAGAGAGAGAGAGAGAGAGAGAGAGAGAGAGAGAGAGAGAGAGAGAAGACAGCGAGCGAGAGCGCACATTTATTAAGTCCATAATATGTACATATACAAGACTCTGGCAAGCATTGGGGAAAAATATACAAGTAAGTAGTATTCCCTGACATCAAAAAGTTTATACTCTAATAGGGAGAGAAAACATCCAAAGGCAAGATTTTGCATATACATCCTATTCTGCTCCAGTAATACATTAAAATTCCATTTGCCTCTTTATTACTTTCACCTACTGCTCCTAAACCTGTGTTCTGGAAACAAACAGAGCAAATCTATACACTTCTAAGTGAAAATTCTTCAGCTATTTAGAGACAGTTATCCCACCCAATCCCAAGACCTAAAACCCTTCCTTCTCCCACAAGGGAAAGCAAACTTTGGTCTATCAGAACTGAGTCTGGGGCAGGGGAGGATGGAGTTCATGTGACCAATGGGGAGGAAGTTAGGTCTGGGTTTCTACAGAAAAATCATTTAATAAAAGAGCATTAGGGTAAGCATTTGGAACTCAGAATGCAAAGACTCCAAGAAACAATATTAAACATGGGGGAGGTTACCCACATAAGGCTATTTAACCACTACTATAGCAGAAATAAGGTGTCAATGGTACCAGCCTGAGCTGTGCCTGGGAACAAGTAGTGGGTAACAAGACACCATAGAAGAATAGAGAAGAACTAAATATAGGTCGGGAGGAAAGCAAGGACCTGCCCATCCTCCCCAGGATTTAAAAATCAGCATGGCATCTTCCTAGCTCCCTTTCTAAACTCCTTACCAAACTCCTTCTGTATCTGAAGCTTGACTCTAATACCATCAAGATACCCTGAAACCCCCCAAGGAGACAGCTCATTCAAGAAAAATTTACCTGCTGGCCCTACCTCTACAGAACTCACATAAGTATTAGGGAAGTGAGCACTGAATTATTAATCTATCTGACTATATGAATCTGAATTAAGCTCATAAGTCTCCCAAAGGTATTATAAAAAGAGGGAGTTGTTAATCCAAATCTCTCTATTCATAGATACTTCAGGCATGGAGGAGGAAAGGAGCAATACACAATGGGGGATGCGGAATAGGGGGCCAGGGAACAAACAGGGGTTTACCATGGAGTCTGCTCCCAAGTCCATACACCTTTAGCTATTGTCTTGTTTTCTTTAACATGCTGGGGGAGAGGAGTAGGCAGGAAATAAAGAACTGTACGTTAACTTTTCATTTATTCAGGTCAGCTTTGCATTGAGCTTGGTACAGAGCAACCATTAGTAAATAAACTCATATTCAAGATATGGATATCCCCTACCCACACCTGACTCCAAAGAAGAGTTTTCAAAAATATACAAGGCTAAATGCCAATTTAAGCTTTCATTACCTTTAATAAGACATGATCATCACTTCTATTGATCTAATGCAATCCAAAGAAAGAAAATCATCTTCTAAATGTAGACATGTAGCAAGAGCACATCATCAGTAGCTGCATATAGATTTTAAAGAGGATGACACAGAATTCCAATAGCTATGGATCAGTATCCATTATGTGTAGAGAGGGGGAATCTTTTCCATTTTGCTTTGTTTTGTTTTTTTAATCCTCCAGAGGGATTCTCCTTTTTCTGGTCATTTCACAGGGAACCATAGGACATCAGGTGCTATTTTCCTTTTTTCTAAAGCCTCCAATTGCAATATCTGATGTTCCAGGTGTGTCTGAACACCTAGGCACCTCAGTCATTAGTGAGAAACTCCCAGCAAACCAACTCTGAGTATCTAATAATATAAGATGGAAAATGGCAAGAGGGAGGATTGGAGAATTCATGTTTGCTTTTCCATTGGAAGTTGACCTTTAGTTCGTATGTTTCTGATATTCCAAACTGGCTAATTAAGCATTTTTTTCCCCCAAAGGCAATATGAATTGCACAATCAGAGATCTAGCGGTTTGTCAGTGCTCAACAGGTCATTCACTGACCAGTGTTTAGAGGAGGGACTGGACTGTGTTCAATTGGCAGTGTAAGCCCCCAGCCCAGATGCCTCATCTCTTACACTTGCCCAGAACTTTGAAACAGGTTAGTTCAATGGATTGTTGATAATTCAAACCAATATCATGGCTAAATACTGGGCCTCCCCTTCATAAGAGGCTAATTAATGGCTGACCTCTAATCCTTTGTGGAACCTTAGCTAGAAAACCAGTATTATACAGGGGCAAAGATTCAAAGCCTGGAGAGGACTACATTTAGGGTTAGACGATCCAGTCTAACTATTTCATTTTATAAAGAATCTGAAACTGAGCTATAAGAATCACCCTTCTTAAACAAATCTGGAAAACTATGAAGCGTCATGGCACCTCCAGAGCACAGATTCTCGAGCTGGAAGCCATAACGTCTGCCACGTACTGGTCGTACGATCCTCAATAAGCCACCACGCCGCCTCCCAGAGCCACAATTTCCTCAAGTGTAGTAGGTGAAATTTTGTCATTTTTATCACTGCTTTTACTTCCTCCTTCTCATTGTGAGCTGAAGGTTTGATCTTAAGACCACAGAAAGAGTGAGAAGGGAACACAGAAGATTTTCAGCAAGGTAGTGCGGTAGATAGAACACTGGACCTGGAGTCAGGAAGATCTAAGTTCAAATCTAACCTCAGACACTAGTCAAATGACCTTCAGCAAGTCACTTAACCTCTACTTGTCTCCGTTTCCTCATAAAATGGGGATAAATAATGATATCAACTATTTCCCAGGGTTGTTGAATCAAAATTTGTAAAGTGTTTGGCACAATTCTGTGTACATAATATTCGCTATAAAGATAGCTGTCATCATCATTAACCCTCTCATTTTACAGATGAGGAAACTGAGGTCTTAAGAGCTTAAATGACTTGCCCAAGATCACTAATGGCAAACAAAGGTTCAAACCCAGGTCACCTCACTCCGGTTCTGGGCTCTTTCCACTGTACAAGGCTGCCGTAACATGCTATTAAAGGATAGAAGCTATTTTTAATCATGGTGTACAGATGCTCACTCTATGAGGTGTGTCCATTTGATTAACCCCCCGCCCCTGCCCAAAAACACACTCTCTCAGCCCTGGCAACCCTTCATTCCTCATGCCAACCTCAAGAGAGAAAGCTATTTGATGTTCCTGAATTCCGGTTCTTTGGGGAAAATATATTTAAAATAGAAAGTAACTGAAATCCAGCCTCTTGCCTAATTAGAGTTGATCCTTTTCTTTCATTTTGCGAATCCACCTTGCTTTTCTGTTGTAAATGTTAGAAATATAGAATCTCAGAGATGAAAGAAGGAAAGCATTTAGATCAAATCTGCCTCACCAGGCAATGAGCTTTTCTGAAATAAACCCCATAAAAACAACCATCATCTCTTATCAATAACTGTGTATCTACCAGGGCCTCGCATGCTGCTTTGCATAAAGTAGGCAATTAATGTATGTTGAACTGATTTCTCTGACAGGGGATTATTCCACCTCCACCTGAATACCTCAGTATAATCCAGAAATCATTTATGAGTGTCCAACACTATACCAGCTGCAGGGAATACAACAATCATGAAAAATCTCCTCTCATGCAGCTTACCTTCCAAATTAAATTTACACTGATTATTCAGAGGCCAAATGGACCTCCCTGCTAGGGATGCTCTCCTGTGCATTTGAGCCAAAATCTGCCTCCTTTGGATTCATTTGAGTTTCCTAACTAAAGACATCATCTCTACAACAAAACAATATTATTAGCACAGGGATATTCTAACCCCATGGAAGGTTACGTTTTTGTTTTCCTCTGAGAAGATGAAAAGGGACAACAGGGAAGACCTTTGGCAACAGGTCTCCTTGTAGGACTAGTCTTGGTCAGTATCTGGATTTTTGCCTATTTCCAAGAGCTGAAATAAAGACTTATCATTTCCATTTTCTGCATCCTTGAATCTAAACTTCCATCCTGATAATAGACTTGATTAGAAATACTGACATTTTGTAATTTGCACCACATTTACCTCATCTCATAGCTCTCCGGACTGGATGAGAAGCTAATGTTGCCTACTCTGTCTGGTCAATTATTGCCTGGACACAAGGGACCAATTAATGCCGTCCACAAAAGCCTGAATCATTCTGTCAATTAACTAGAACTAACTATGTCATCGGATATATTACTGGTGAGCAAGTCTATTTGGGTGCAATATGTCTTGAAGGAGAGTGGTATCCAATGAATCACCATCGACTCGGACAACTGCTAGCATAACTTCAGAAGATGAAAAGACAGATGGGGTAGTTATTAGTGGTCCCCTGAGGAACTACAGACAAGCAATTGTAATGTGCTAAGACTGCACTGGCAGGTGCCTACAGTACAAATCAGGCAGAGGGTTAAATCAATATTTTCAATTTCTTGGGATCAATCTGGTGTTTGAACGAGATGGAAACTTGTTAGCGATTGGCAGGACGTGTAAATGAAAAGTCAAACTTCGTCTTAGTTGTTAAGAAGGAAGGCGTGCACTGCATCATGCCCTTGGCACAGGGTAATGCTTTCATGATCCGGTTGCTTGAGCATACACTGAGAATCAAGCAGTTCTTACATTTTAATAGGGTGCAAAAGGCTAGTTTTATACAGCTTGAACATTTGAGATCTTTAAAAAGGACTGAGGTGTCAATAGGAAAATCTTGGCTGTGCCAACAATATAGTTATTAATGATTAGTGCAAGAAGCGGCAACAAGCCTTGAACTTCTTATGGATGGGTAGGTGAAGGGAGAGAGAATGAACCACAGATCAGTCAACAAGCATTTATTAACTATTTACTATGTGAGAGGCCTTGGGGATAGGAAGAAATGTGAATATAGTCATTGTCCTCAAGGTACTCACATTTTAATGTGGAGTGACTGGAAAACCAGAGGTACGTATAAGAGACAGTATAGATAGAAGGCAATCTGAGATGGGAAGGCACTAGCAGCTGGGGACATGAGTAAAGGAGAGTAAAATTCCTCCTGAAGAAGTGGGGTATGGTGGAGGTTAAGCTAGGTCTTGAAGGAAGTTTGTTATTCTTAGATGCTAATGTGGGGAGGGAAAGCATTTCAGGAATGGGGGATGGTGAGGGTGAAGGATAGGAAATAAAAAGTCATGTAAGAGATACAGCAGGTCAACATATGGAGAAGAATCAAACAGGAAAAGAGTGATAAGGTGGGAAGCAGTTGAGATATGAAGAACTGTAAGTGCCAGAACCTGATATTTGATATCAGAAGTTACAGGGAAGCCTGGAATTAAATGAATCAGGGGCGAAGGGAGGTTGACATGATCAGACCTACACTTTAGGAAAATCACTTTGGAAACAGTATAGAAGACAGATCATATTGGGGAGAGACTGGACACAGGGTGGCCACAATTAGAAGATGAATGAATATTCAAGATGACTGCCGATGAGGGCTTACAGGCAGGTGGTGACTACACGAGAGAACATTAGGGGATATATATGAGATTTTGTTTGTGAAGGTAGAAATGACAAAATCTACTAATGAATTGGATATGTAGGATCATAAGAAAAAGGAGTTGAAGATTTCACGCAGGAAGTAAGCCTAGGATACTGGTAGGAGATCAGTGTCCTAGCCAATAATAGGGAAGTTGAGAGAGGGGAGGGCTTAGAGAGAAAATGATAAATTCTATTTTGAAAATATTGAGCTTGAGGTATGTACAGGCAAGTGACTGGAGCTAAGTGCTGAGACTATAGACACATTTAGAGATAATTGTTGAAGCCATTGTAGATGCTGAGATCCCTAGAGCCTTAGGAGAATGCTCACAATGAGATGGTCTGACATGGATGAATACTGATAAGCAGTCACACAAGGAGGTGAACCAGGAGACAGCATCATCATGAAAACCTAAAGTCAACAGAATAGAAAGCTACAGAGGTAAAGGATAAAGCTAAAAAGAAGAATCGGGATCATCAGTATATATTGTGCACCATTCAGAAGGAGATGTATTTGTTTGACAAAACACTAATTAGATTTACACTTCTCAATAAATGTAATCAAACTTTATTCATCAAACACCTTCCTCTACTAGCAAACCACCAACCTGAATCTTAATGGACTACATGACAAGGTTTTCTCTCTGCCTAGCAAGAAGTTATATGCCTCCCTCCAAGGTGGTCATCTGACAAGTCTCCCTCAGTTAACCAGTACTTACTGTCCTCAAGCAAAATATGGAGTGTTTGGGTCTTAAGTGATGGAATGTAGAAGCCAGTTCCTATTATAATCTAGAAACAGGTTAATGGCTGGGGTTCTGTCTTGTTTTTCCTATTATTATTGTTTCTAGCTATTGGGTGTTCCTAAACTGTTTACCATGTAACATGACTGGCAGATTAATACATAAATTACTGATAAAATTGTTTATAACATTTTTCTCTTGGTGGTCTTTTCTGTCAGAGGGTCCACATATGCTTATCAGTTAAGAACACACACATGTTGTTTACACCATCATACCATGCAAGTACTTGTCTTACTACTGAAAAGCAGCTTAGTCAAAATAGCTCAATCATGAAATGGAGACTTAAAATGGAATCAGTTACGCTAAGGTGACCAACTTATTCTCACTAGAATATCAGCCATGCTAAGCTGACAAACTTATTCTTACTGTCTTATTGAGGTACAAAAATTTATTTACAGGAAGTAACTCTGACCCATGGCTTTAGCAGATTTACTACAGAGATGCCTTTATTGATGATTTACAGAGAAATGCCAAGACTTAACTATAATGACCAAACTTATCCCCAAAAAAGAGACAGGAAAAAGTATCTCTCCCAATTTCTTTGCGTTGCCAGATTCAGTCAAAATATATTAGATCATTTTGCTCACAAAGTAAGATACATAGGGGAAGAATATGTTTGGAAATGAAAGAGCTGCAAAGCAAAAACTATCACTAAAAATGAAAAGCAAACATTCAGAGGTGTTAGTCACCCGGCAGGTTCAGAAAACTAAATTAGTTGTCTCTGATAGGTTATCAACTTCAGGAAATATTAGAGAAGTATGACAGCAAAATGAAAAAAAAAAGAGAAATCTGAGGATCTAGTTCCAACCCTTGTTCTGCCGTTAAGTAACCCCACAGAGCCTAGGTGCATCTCATCTATAAAATGAGGAAAATTACACCTGCCTAGGAGCCCTCAGGGATACTGTAAGGGTCAAGGGAGAGACAGTGAGCAGAAGCTCAGTAAACTATGAAGTGTTTCGCAAACAGAAGGGAAAATTATTAGCAATATTTGTACTTTAAAAAAACAAAGGTTGTCAACTGATTCAAACACCTGGAATTTCTAAGAGCTAAGGGGTAATGATGATGGCAAAATGAGTGGGTTAAAAGGCAGAGGGTCCAAGATTTCAAGCTAGAAAGGACGTTAAAGATGAGAGACAAAAGGAGGAAATGAAAATGGGGCCTGGGAGAGCAAAGAGCTACTTCACACAGGAAGGATTTCTGAAGTCATACAACAGGAATAATGGCAACAATGATAATATATATTGCTTTAAGGGTTACACTGCTGTTTAGTTGTAGTCATGTTTGACTCTTCGTGATCCCATTTGGGATTTTCTTGGCAAAGTTGCTGGAGCGGTTTGCCATGTCCTTCTCCAACTCATTTTACAGATGAGGAAACTAAGGCAGACAGGGTGAAGTGACTTGCGTAGACTCATACACTAAGGGTCTAAAGTTGGGTTTGAACTCAGGTCCTCCTGACTCCAAGCACAGGACTTTGTCCTGTTGTTCATTTTATTCACTTATTCATTCTGTTATTCACTTTATTAATTATGCCGTCTAGTTGCTTCTTGCATTGCCAAGAACATTACATTCATAGTCTGTTGATTTTCTCCAGTTTATCCTGTATGTAGCTTATTCATGCAGTTTTTTTTTCCTGCATGCTGTCTCAAACTGGGAACTCCTTGATAGCAGGGACTGCCTTTTGTATCCCCAAGACTTTAGCACAGTGCCTGGCATACAGTAGGCACCTTATCAGTGTTTACTGCTTGACTTGACTTACTATCTGTGAGTGAAGAAACCAGACTAGACAGCCTCTCAACAGTTCAAAAGCAAGAATCGTGTAAAATGCACAAGTAATTTCCTCACAACCACCCGCTGGTTGTAGATTTTGTAGATGAGGTATCTCTCTGAGGTGCCCTGCCCACATCCTCAGGGTGAAAGTGTGTTCCAACTAGGACTCAGACTTCAGGTCTTATTTCAAAAATAACACTCTTTGTAGGACAGTCTGCTGCTTTTATTGGTGAGTGCTGAGGAAAGATGCTGCAAATGAAGAAAGAAATGAAGCAGGAAAAAAAAACCCCACAAGAATTCTCTATTTCAATGCAAACAGGCCAGTGGAGAGAGCTCAGCAATGTAACTGATGCTCTCCTGAACCTGGCCATAAAAGTCACCTATATGGTTAGTTGATCTAATTCCTAGGGAGCCCAGTTAACTCTTCAAGCAGAAAAGGGACAAGAATGAACACTTATTAAGCACCTGCTGTACTAAGCGCTTTACAAACACGATCTCACTGGATCATTGTGGCAACCCTGGGGTGCTATTATTATGCAAATTTTACAGTTGAGGAAACTGACTGTAATCCTGAACTGGGATTTTTTTAGCACTAGGGAGAACTTGTGGTTTGCAGTTTGACTCCCAAGATTAATCATAATGCCACCTTGCCTTGTGTGGGGCTTTACAGAGTGCTTTGGCATTCATTACCCAGGTTCAACAACAGCCCTCTGAGGTTAAGAAAGGCAGACAACCATGAAAGGTTGAGAAGGAAGAGTTTCATTTTTTTCCCCCAAATCTCCTCATTTTACAGATGTGGAAACAAATAGATTTAGAATCACAGAGTCATAGAATTTTAGAGCCCAAAGAGATTTATTTCAAGGGCCCATACTTGAAATCAATCCCACTAAAACATGCTGGACAAGTGGTCATCCGATCACAGCTAGAAGATCTTTAAGGATGGAGAACCCATCATCTACAGAAGTAGTCTGCCTCATTTTTGGATAACTCTATTGGAAGGAAACTTTCTTTACATGAAGACAAAATCTGTCACTGTAACTTCTGTGCATTGCAAGGAGGAGAAGTAACTAGTCAAAGACTACAGATTGCCAGCGGTAGGGCTGAAACTGGGTTTTTCAACTCCCAACCTAATGGCTCAGGCACCAGGTAACCTAGTTTTCAATTCCAAACTTCTTCCTTCCTGTATATTACACAGCCTGCTTCTCTCACGATGATTTGGTCTACTGGCGTCATCTCCTGGCATAGTGGGTTCTGGTTTCAAAATAGTTATATAATGCCTTAAAGATTAAAAAATACTTTTATCTCATTTTGATTCTCATAACAACCTTGCAAAAAGATGATATCATTCTCATTTTAGAGATCAGGAAACTGAGGCAGAGAGAAGTTAAGTGGGTCACATATATAAGTAGCTGAGATAGTCTTTTTGCCTCTAAGTCCAAGGCTCTTTACTCAGTAAACCACATTGCCCCTGTATTCCATGGAGAAAGAAGTGTGAGTTGGTAGGCGTTGCATATTATGTGGTCATTCTTGTGGGTGTTCACATTTACTATGCACTCATACACCACTGAACATCTTCTCCTAATTCTTCCTGCGGCTTCTTGTGGACTCATCCTCCAAAGAAACTGTAAACTGATGACAGTCCCTCTCCCCACCCCTTAAAGAACACAGTCATTTACTAGCCTCCTTCCAGGGTGAGAACCCAAAGGCTAAAAGGAGGTTTATATATAAGGAATATATTAATGAGCCCTGAAAATGTTTTTCCACATAATGTTCATTTAGTCAAGGATTAACCATGATCTGCACAAGGTTCTACTGGAGACATGTCAAAGCACTGGGTTCATTGGGTTATATGAGGAAGATGATAATACGCCACCCCGGTATTTGAGGAGGGTGGGACATGCAGGGAAGGGAAGGAAATGAGCCACCTAAATTATCCTAAATTCCTTCAAACTGAAGGACCACATCTCTATAATATCAGTATGCATAGCAATGCCTTCATCTACTGCAAGTCCAGCCACAGTGATGAAACTAGAGAATCCAGACCGTTTCGCAGGTTGTAATGTTAGGGGCTAGAGGGGTTTTGATCTTGGGGTTTCTGTGGACTGGGTGAAAAAACCACTAATCTAAAGAGCAGTAAGAAGGACAGCTCTGTCAATGTGGCTTATGGAATGTGTGTGTGTGTGTGTGTGTGTGTGTGTGTGTGTGTGTGTGTGTAAGACAGAAACAAAGACAAATGTAGACAGAGACAGAGAGGCAGAGACAAAGAGACAGAGATGGAGAGAGAGAGAGGGAGGGAGGGATAGAAAGACTAGAAAGTAGAAGAGTATGGGGAAAGAAGGGGAAGAGAGGAAGGGAAAAAGGGAAAGAAAGTAGTAAGGAGGAAAGGAGGAGAGATAGAGACAAGAAAAAGACAGGTAAGGGGAATCAGGGAAGGGGAGATTGCTTCCCTGGATCCTTCTTCCTCATCAATTATCCCTCTTCTTTTTTCTCCTTCCTTCTGGTTCTTTCTCTTATTTTCTCTCACCATTTTCAAGTATTTCAAATATGGATTTCTGATTTTATCCATGTGAAACTTCTATACCAATCCCTATCTATTCATTCTGGGCAGCTGTCTCTCTTTACACCATAAGGAATCCACCCAAAGTGGAGGGTCTTTCTTGCATTGTCTTAACAGTATATGGTCAGTGGAATACGAGGGATGACCAATGCTTAGCCTTCACCCTCATTATGTATAACCAGCCCATCTTTTTTTCCCTTCATATTTCTCTAAAGACATCCTCTACCCTGCTTCCCCTGTTTAATTTCCTATTTATTATGTGTTATATATAGCCTGCTTGGGCCAGCACAGAGTGCTCCAGTATCTCCAGTTTGTTCCTCCACTTTGACTCTTCTTGGGACGGTTATGGTCCATGGTTCCTGTCATTAACTAGCCATGAAGTAAGCCTACACTATATTTTAAAATTTCAAATTATGCAATACTAAACACAAAAGCATATGAGTAGAGTTCAATACATTTATTAAGACCTAATACATACAAGGTATGATGATGAAAGCTAGGGTTAAATATTGTATCATCCTTTAAAAAACCAAAGCTACACATTCAAAATAAGTTGATCTTTGTTTGCAAGTATCCTTCATTAATCTTTTTTTCTAATTGTGTCAGTAGCTCCAAAGAGTAGGGGGAAATGTCCAGGTCTCAGAGATAGCACTAGGCACTTATAAGGCTTATGCTGCTTAGGATGGTCAAGGGGGTTCACAGTCACAATGCCAAGAACCAGCGCTGAGCATCAGTCAAACTATTCTCTAGTTCAGGGTATAGCAAGAGGCCGTAAGGCAGAACAAGGAGGAAGGAACACCATGCCCATAATAAGAGAAGCTGTTTTCCTTAACATGACAGTTATGTGTGCTTAACCAAAACTGAGGGAGCTACTCTTAAAGGGTAGGCTGGCATCTTAGCATTTTTACACACTGTCACCAGGGGATGCTGTTCGCCATTTTGGCAGCAAAGAGTCAATGTGGCATGGTATGGGAATGTTTCGGGGCAATCACCTGGGCAATGCAGAAAACAAGATTTATGTCTAGTAAGTTCCTGGTTGGGGCAAGAATGGAAGGGTTATTCATTTCCCTCAAAGAAAGGTATTTCCATTAATAAACGGACATGAAGAAGTCTGATTCATGCAAGGGTCTAGGAACCCCAAAGTGCAAAATTTCTCTGACAAAAAAAATGTGTGTGAACGTACTGAATGACGTAGTCAACTCATTAATCAACAAAAAACAGATGCAGGATTTACCTTCCCTCAATAGACATATTTGTCTTCCAGTAGATACTGGTTCCCATCCCATACTCACTTGTCTTCAGAAAATTATTTCTGTACATTCATACCATAGCAAGATACCCTATTAGCTTTCTTTTTCTGGGATAAGGTAAGATTCTATCAACAAAACCACCAAACTCATCTTCCTTCCTTTAGGGGCTTGACATCTTCTATTTCCCAAGCCAATCCAAAGATTATTTTATAATAATCCTATTGTTTGTGTGTCCAATGATACGTAAAGGTTGACTTCAACATCTTGAACAAACACCAAAGATATTATGGAGGCATGATGGAACAGAAAGAGAACTGCGCTTGGGAACTAGAAGACCTAGATTCAAATCCTCGCTAAAAATTATCCAGTGTGTGACCACTGGAAAACCCTTCTGCATTTCAGTTTCTTCACTTGCATGATGAACCTTGTGAACCCGCATTAGAGGAGGTATAAACTGTAAAGTGCTAAGCCATGGATAAACTATGGTCATGGTCACATTCTGAAAAATAGGGTAATATCAAGAGTGAATGAGGGACTTCCTTTGCAACTAAACCTAGTCCCTTTTCTGCTCAATTTTACAGTTTATGAAATATTTATAAAATAAAAACATCCAGAAGTCCTGGACAAGAAGAAAGTAAAAAAAAAAACAATGTTGGAGGTGATAGCTACCTCGCCTTCTTTCCTCATCTGGTGATTCCAGGACCCTGAGAAATGAAAACCTGTCCCAAGGAGGCCAAGAGGTTGGTGAGGGGATTAGAGACCACACCATACAATGACAAGGTTACATGAACTGTGGATGGTGAGCCTGGGTAATGAACAGACTCAGAAGTGCCATGAGCTTGTCACAGGCTATTATAAGGAAGTGAGTTTAAAATTGTTCTACTTGACTTTCAAAGGTAAGGCAAATGCCATGGGGAGAAACTGCCAAATCATTAGGCTCCACACAAAGGAAAGTTTTCTCCCTGTTAGGACTAGATATTGGAGAGTAAGGTTTGGACAGGCAGCCTAGTCCAACCTCTTGCCCCTTAGAGTGGGCTGCCTTAAAAGCAAGCGGGTTCCCTTTTGTGGATGTCTTCAAATAAAGGCTGGATGATGCTTGACCAGTTTCAATATACAGAGGATTTTTATTAGATTAGGATTAAATGAAACAGCCTCTGAATGGCTTTTCCACTCAGATTCGGTACCTCTGTCAAGCTAGGCACCTAGAATCAGGAAGCCCTGAGTTCAAAACTGATCACAGACACTTACTAGCTGGGTGACCCTGGGTAAGTCATTTTACTTGTTTGCCTCAGTTTCCTCATCTGTAAAATGGGGGTCATTTCCTAGAGTTATTATGAGGATCACATGAGACGATATTTGTAAAACTCTCAGTACAGTGTCTGGCACAGAGTAAGTGCTATATAAATACTAGCTATATTATAATTTTTTCGGGTAAGAAAATTGACTTTCAGAGAAGTTCCATAACTTCCCCAAAGGCAAGAAGAGACAGTATGGCACAGTACATGAGACTCAAAGCCAGTCAAACGTGACTTCAAATTACACTTCTGCCAAGAATTAGATGTGCAACCAGGAGGCAAGTCACTGAAGTCATGGTTCGGTTTCCTCATCTGTAGGATGGGTATAAAGATACCAGGAAGCCTCCACCTCACAGGGGTCTAAGGCTCAAATGAGATAATAAAACACCTGGCCATCTTTGAAGCACTGTCACCCACTGCTGTTCTCAGCCCAGGCCTCCTTCCAGAGGCTCTTTACAACAAAGCCATGACCTTGTTAGTCAGCAAGGGGACAATAGGCTTGCGCCATGAGTAGCAGAGGGGAACAAAAAGGGGAACCAGGGAAAGTTGTTTGGACATGTAAACTAGTAAGAAAAGTATATTTTTTTTAAAAATCCATCTTCCCAGGGATCTGCCTTGGACTTTATTAGGAATGGGAAATGTAGAAGTAAAGCAAATAATCAGGACTTATTTTAGTTGTTTGGCTTATTTAAAACTCTGAGCATGTCTTCTGTTCACCCATCTCCTTCTCATCAGGACTTGGCACCTGATACCCAGGGGATGCTGGGTTTGTTCAAAAGGCAGCCTCAAGTCTAGCAACATTAAGGTTTGGGTGTATTCTGACCATTCTCCTGAGTTTGTGAAACGAGAGACGCTGCACCTTTAAGAGGTTCCGCTGTAAGACATAAGCTTTTTGAAACCAAGGTTCACCCAAGAGGAGCCAATAAAATGGTGTAACTTGAAACCAGACAGCCCCCACACTGTAGGGCAAGAGAGAAGACAGAGATCTGCTGCTTGTCCCAGGGACACACCCTTGTAACTCTGGCCGGGAACAGCAGCTCCCAGTTTGCAGGACAAGAAGCTAATTGACTAGAATGTCTGCTGTATCAGCTCTAAAATAAGGAGATAAAGAACTCCGAGACACAGCTCAATCAAACGACATCCAAAGGCTTTGCTGCCCTGAGACACACAGTGATCCAATTGTCTGAGCCCTCGGCCACTACAGGGAGAATGCAAATCAGCATCCTTGGGAAGCCAGCCTCCCTGGGCCAGGAAAATCCCTCCATTGTAGGGCGGCAACATGGCTTCATATTCCACCATCTGGGGGGTGCAGGGGCCACAAGCCTGTGGGAGTCAGAGCATTTTACAGGCATATAAACATGTAGTTCCTCCCCACCCAGCTCTTCTCACTGCTGTACTCCGCCAGTCTACAAATTCACCAACAGCTATTTTCACTGCACAGGAAATGTCATTTTTACTCACTCACTTTTTTACTGGCCTGGCCTGCATCAATTCTGGCCAAACGAGAACGGTAGACAAAATATGGGTCAGGCTTTGGCATAGCGAGAGCTGCTCAGAGATCCCATTCTCATGGCATTCTCGTGGTAGTCTTGGGTGTGTAGCCTGTCATCCATTACTGTCATTCTCATCCTTTTCATTGCTGGCATTTATACAGTTCTTTACGACTGGCTAAGTTCTCTAAGATACCATATTGTTTTATCCTCACAACAACCCTGGGAAATAGACGTCACTATTATCCCAATTTTGGAGGAAACTGAGACTGAGGAGTTAAGGAGCTTGGCCAGAGCCAGTCAGCCAGTAACTCTCCGAGGTCACATTTGAATTCAAGTCTTCCCAACCCTAGGAACGGCCCCCTACTCACTTTGGCACCTCCCTGCCACTTTCAAATTGCCAGGAGGACTTAACATTTTTTTAACTGGGTTTTCACTTTCAACAGTAAAAAGTCTGCTTCCTATTTGTATTACTGTTGTAGACCTGTGGCATTCAGGAAGCATAGGAAGCATATATACATATATGTGTGTGTGTGTGTGTGTGTGTGTGTGTGTGTGTGTGTGTGTATACATATATATTTTACACACACACACACACACATATATACACACATATATATGGTATATATGGTAGCCTGGTTACGAGGGAAAGGTTTTTTGACACATAAAAACATTGTTGCATAAACTAGCAAGGGGAAAACCCACCTTCCTAGGAATCAGCCTTGTAATTTATTATGAATGGGAAATACAGCATAAGGCAAAAGAAAAATGGACTTGAAGCCAGAAGACCCAGGTTTGAGACTCAGCTCTAAGACCAAAGAGCTATGTAACTGTCAACCAGTCTCTTAAATTCCTAGAGCCTTAGTTTTTCACCTGTAAAAGGGAAAGATAATATTATAACAACCCATTTCGTATGGCTGCCATAAGGATAAAATGATCTAGATATAGCTCAATTGCTCTTACCAACCTGTGAGTCAAGATAGAAAATCCTCTCTCTTCCCATCTGTTTCTTACACCACCAAAAAGCTTTCACCTAATGTGAAAACCATGCCAGTCAGCAACCCCTGCACATGCTATCCAAAGAAAACATCTAAGAGCCCCGAAGGACAGCAATCAGCACTTCACTTCTCATGAGTATGCTGAGGTATTTTTTACACATTAAATATTCACTTCAGTTGCTTTTCAGTCATGTCTGACTCTGTATGTCCTATTTGGGGTTACTTGGCAAAGATATTGGAGTGGTTCGCCATTTCCTTCTCCAGTTCATTTTACAGATGAAGAAACTGAGGAAAATAGGGCTAAGTGCACAGGGTCACATAGCTAGCTAGTGTCTGAGGCCAGATTTGAACTCAGGAGGATGTCTTCTCGATGCCAAGTCCTTTGCTCTGTGCACTATGGCACCACCTAGGTGATCCTAATATATGCTAATAAACTGCCAAATGCCTTGAAGTAGTCTGCATGTATGTTAGATCTCATAGAAGTCAATTATCAATTACTAATTGAGCACCTATTGCCAGAAGAACACTATACTATAGATAGGAGACAAAAACAAAAAACAGCAACTTGCCACCATCACTCTCAATCTGAAGATGAGGGGGAAACTGCCAGAGAATATCACAGCATCAAAACACAAGTGTATTCAACTGTTACACAAAACAAAGGCAGCCTCCCACCCCCTTAAGTAATATGAGGAAAAGAGTACATATGTCCTCTAAAGGCTGTGTCAGTGGCTATAAGGGCATGCCCTCCTCCTGGGAGAAGGTCTATGTTCCCTCAGTTGAGTTGGGACCACAATCAAGGATCCAAGCTTAGAGGGAAGAGGAGCTACCATAGAGGATTTGGGCTTCCCTATCAGGAAGGGGTGGGGAAGAATGAGAGATGGGCAGGAGAAAAGAGAGGAGGATGAGAAATGCTCCCGCTTCAACAGCATCACCACCACCAGCTCACTTCTAGTGAGTGTTCTTTTTATAGCAACTCATGAGAGATGTAGTGCAAATATTCTCCCTGTTTTAGGGATGGAGAGAACAAAGTTAAGAGAATTTAAACAATTTGCCCATGACAACCCAAGACTCAAACCCATGTCTGATCAAATCTCATTTTTTATATCATTTTTTGTTTTTATTTATTTGTTTTCAGTGTTCAACAATCACTTCCACAGATTTTAAATTTTCTCTTTCCACACAACATTGCCTGCCTGTTAATCAAATCAACAAGTTCTTCATATAGAGAGGGTATAGTTTTTCATATGGAGAGCCATATATGTGGCTCTCAATATTTCCACAGATGAATGAGAGAATGGGGTAGAAACCCAACAGTCCTTTTGCAATTTTCTTCCTTTGGTTGGGAAAGTTCTCAGTTCTGGAGGCTGGTTTTCCCCATTTCTATCATGGAACATTAATTTGAGCAAATGTGTTATCATAAGACATCGATACTGAGCCAAAAAAGAAACAAAAAGAACAGCAGAAAGTGTGTTACTGTGGGTGCCATGATGGAACATACTTTCTAGAGAAAAGGGTGTGGACAATTTAATAGGAAACCTTAAATCAGGCAGATCATATACTTAACAACCTGGATCAATTATAATCCAATCTAATTTTCCACACTAATCAAATTGTACCACCTCTCAGTAGGAACATGAAATGACTTGAGGCTGACAGCCCAAAAGGGGAAGATTTGGTGAACTAAAGAATTAGGAGAGGAAAGTCAAATTTACTCCTCCAGGATGGAATCTTTGATTGACAACCTGATCAGCAAATCTTCCTGGGAACAAAGCCTCACTTAGCGGAGAATCCTCAGGAGCACAGACGGGGGGCTAAGGTTTATTTTAATGGCCATAAGTGCAACTTCTCAGGAACAAGCCAAGCTTTACCATGAATGAGATTAGCTTAGGAAAAGTTCTCACATCCAGTTCAAGGAGGAGTGAGGGCAGTGTAGAAAGAAACCCCAAACAGTCTGTGTGTATAGGGGCTCTGGGGGTAGGGGGAGATGTCGAGGAGAGACAGAGAAGTCCTGGCTTACATATGCTATATAGCAGTGAGGCAGCATGGAATCCATACCCTAGGAAGATGATGATAATGATGAAATCTGACATTTAAAATGGAAGGCACAGGTTAACTCGTTTTATAGAATGCACCCTCATGCCACCTATAGTTCTTAAAGTCAGGCTGACACCTTGTAAACTTTACAATGCCAACTATTGTTATGGTTACTTCCTGCATTTGGAAATGGAACTCTGACAATGAAGAGTGCTGCTGAAATGAAGTTGCCAATTCCACTGTTACTTATTATATCAAACCACTGCATATAGGCAGAGCCCTGTAAAGAATCAGATTCTCAGTCACAGGACCTGGATTGAAATCTTGGAGAGGGTTGAGGCAGAGCCCTCAGTCAGGGGGATGTTGCAACAGCCCAGGTGAGAAGAGACGAGAGTCTGAAGTGAAGAGGTACTCATGGTAGGGGCAAGAAGAGGGAAATGGCAAAAGACGCTGTGGAGGGCAAGACTGGGTCATTGATTGGACATGGGGAGAAGAGAATGAGGAGTTGAAGATGACTGAGGCTGTGAATGTAGCTGTCTAGAAAAACAGTGGTACCCCCAAGAGAAATAACTATGTCTGGAAAAGGGGAAAGATAATGAGTTCTGTTTTGGATGTGCAATCTAAGTTAAGCCAGGAGAGCCAAGCTGTCCCATTCTGGGAAGAAAACTGTGACTTGGTAAGCCTAATTAATCTGGCAAATGAGAAGCTTATGTTTGTACATATGTTATCGTATCATCATGTACATATGTCTCACCAACTAGAATGTCTTGGAGGCAAAGACCCTGTGCCTCATGCTCCTAATATCTCACCATGACACTCCCATGCTAACTCTCACAGCCTAACACAGTGCTAGCTAGGCACAAAGGAAGTATGTACAGCATTTGTTCAATGACAGAAAAGCTCCAGCTCTAATCCAAAGATGAAGATTCTGTCTGGGAGTTTCAGTAGTTCCTGCCACTATAATTTTGAGTAACTCTTACCATGATGCATGGTAGCTGTCCATATATGTTGTATTTGCAATGCTAACATTTTGCCAAAGTGAAAACCGGCACAGTCAACTGTGCTGCAATAAGACAGACATTTCCCAGTTTTCAACTTCTTCTATCAAACAGAATAGTTATAGCTCCAGTAGAGAATCCTATATTTAAATCCTCCCCTCAGCTCATCATCCTCTACTCTACCACGTCATTTTGGCCTTTGCATATTCCATTTCGTTGTTAATGAACTGTCATTTATTACATCTCCTCATGGAGATGTTTGTATGTATTTTCTATTTCATTTTTCCTCACAAGTCTGTGGTTATCATGTGATTCTCAAAGTAGTCTCATTTGTTCTTGTACTAAAAGAAGACGCTGAACCTTCTAACACTCAGTCCCAGAAAGGCTGGTTCAGTGCATAAAGCCCTGAGTTTGGAGTCCAGAAGGTCTGAGTTCAAATACGTGCTTAGACATTTACTAGCTGTGTGATCCTGGGCAAATAACTTAACCTCTGTTGGCCTCATCTGTAAAACTGGGGATAGCAATAGCACCTACCTCCTAGGTTTGTTGTGAATATCATAGGAGACAGTATTTGTAACAGTGCTTAGCCTAATTCCTGGCACACGATAGGTTCTTAATCAATCTATATTCCCTCCCTTCCCCTTCCCTATAGGCTAATTTTTCCTGAGGACTGAGGGGAGTAAGGGAGAGATTATTACCCCATTAGCAAAGGGAAAATGCTAACAGGTGATCTCTATTGCTGTCTCCTATTGTTTCTACCAAGGCAGTCATTGTGTGAGCTGGCTAACTCTAGGAAAATCAAAAATTGACAAATACAGCAATTACCGGACGATTATATAGTTAGAGTTTCTTGTAAATGTCATGAAATGTAAAAATTACAAATTAAATGGCAGTTAGGCTCTGAATGGCTTTTTCTGTATACTATTTATGCAGTCCATACAACATGTAATCAGGAAGAACACTGAGGATTACCCAAATACACTTTGAAAAGAACACACTAATTAACAAACTCGGGAGATAATTACATGGTTGCATGTGCTGGGTGTTCCTGATGCTCATTTTATCAGGACATCCAAAACAGGGGTAGCTCCAGAACCCCAATTTTTAGCAGGATAGCATGCAGCAAGAGGGAGCCCTCCTCTGTATAACAGCAAAGGAAAATACATGGGGGGTGGGGGCGTGGTATCACACCCTGGATGGAGAATTTGACCTGAATTCAAATATTGACTGTCTCTGTGAACTTGTCATATAGCTTAACCGCTCTGTGTCTCAGTTTCTCTTTCTTTAAAATGAGGAGTTTGTGCTAGATGACCCTCAAGGTCCCTTCCAGCTCAGAGTTCTACATTCACACAAACTTCATGCAATTCACTTGGCTCCCAAGAAGGATCTAACAGCTCATCCCATTTCTGTCTAACACTCATCTTACTAAAATTCTCCAAGTGAGATACACACACACACACACCCACACACACACTCACACAGAGGGAGAGGGGTAAAGGGGGAGAGGGGGAGAGGGAGCGAGGGAGAGAGAGAGGGAGAGAGAGAGAGAGAGAGAGAGAGAGAGAGAGAGAGAGAGAGAGAGAGAGAGAGAGAGATCATGGGGACTAGGTACTAGCTCTCAAACTCCGTATACAATGAATTCTGACCATAGCTCTAAGACACATAAATCAACCTGTTATACCAACATTTCCTTCTGAACACATAGGGAAAGTCAGGTCTAGGATGTACTTAAAGGAAATTACACTAAGATGTCCCGGAGTAGAACACTAATGGGGATAAAATAGAACTTCTAACCTCTTAAAGACAATTCATTGGTTAACAGTCAACCAAGTCCCTGGGTATACAATTCCTTATTTATACCTGCTATTTCATTCAATTAAGAAATAAGATCTTATGAAATGCCTGCTTTCCGTGTGGCCAATATCTCACCGGGTATTGTGGGAGTTAAACCCACAAGATAGAAGGCTGGCCTTCAAAGAGCACAGGCTTCAGTCAGGAAGACAAAAGAAAATATACAGTATTCTCATCTTTAAAAACCAAGCCTGCTGTCACGTAGGCATCAGGATGCTAGCGCCCTGTGCCACTCCTCGCTCCTACAGCAGTCTGTGTGAAACGTCCTATCCCGCAGAAGGGATAACCGAGTAACCTTATGGCACATTCCAATCTCAAGGATGCCCCTTCCAACGGCTGGCATTGAGAGAAGCACATTACTATTTCGAAGAATTCTCCTTACACAAACCCTATGACATGGGTGAGTCATACATATGCTCCTCCCATTTTTCAAAAGGAGACAGATCAATGTTCATTTGTTCAAGGTCACCTAGCTCCTAAGTATCAAAGTCAGGATGTGAATCCAGGTCTATTGACGCCCAAATTCAGAGTTTTCTGCTCCTCCATAATTTTCAGCCTCTCCTTCATAACCCTTCCCTGCCCCAAAATGAATCCCTATTATCAAACAGTGAACTAGTTCCAAGGGGCGTTAGAAAGGGAAAGACTTTCCTCTCTGGCGTCTAATGGTTGATGCATGAACTCAAAGCAGTCACTGCTAATATTTATACCACACTTAACACAAAGTGCTTTATACAGTTATTACCACCTCACTTGACCCTCACAACAGGTAGGTGCTGTTACTATTCCCATTTTACAGATGAGGAAACTGAGGCAAGCAGAGGTTCCGTGACTTGCCCAGGGTCACATCGCTAGGAATTAAGTGAGACAGTATTTGAACTTTTGTCTTCCTGACTCCAGACCCAGCACTCTTTCCCCAGAGTCATCTTATAGATCTGGCACTCTATTCACTGGTCTCATGTCCAGGCTCAAAATAGGCAATGCCAAAAGGAGATATATGTATATGTGGATCTATCTCTATCGCTGTCTCTCTATACATAGATATATAGATATATGTATAGACAAGGTACTGCGCTTGGAGTCTAGAGAATGATGGCAAATACTGAGTATTTATGATGTTCAAGAAGCCTGAACCTTTAAAAATGAACTTTTCTCTTTTCACAGTACAAAACAGCATAAATAGCATGTCCCAAATATCTTCATGCAGCTGTAAGATTTTAATAACTTGAGAAGCTACAAAAAAAATTTAGATAATTTAATTATCTAAATCCATGTTATTCTTAGAGGTAGTTTTGTGAGTTGTGAATAAAAATTTTTAATTTTAGCAAGACAAAGCACCCCTTCTTCATGCACTGCACATGCAACACTTTCTGAAGGACTTTTCCTCAGGCTGGTGGACCAGTCTTCTTGGTCAGTCACCTGATCTATTATCTCCATGAGATTCTTTTTTGTGGGGTCACATCAGAACTGTCATTTATGAGTCCAAACCTCATTCTCTGAATGACTTTAAAGCTCAGATCACAAACAATCCATTTAGTCACTGTGCAGCAGCTGATGAAAGTGTTTATAAAATTCAAAAATCAACCAGACTCATGTGTAGCCCAATGATTATGTTGAATTTGAATAAGAATTCTACTGACATTTTAAAAAATATAAATAATTAACCTTCCAACTTTGGGGTGGGGGAACTTTGTAGCATTTATACTTCCAAAGTTATTAAAGTTCAAAACCTCACTAAGACTTTAGGGACACTGCATTATCAGATTCTGCGGAGGTGTTGGTCAAGCCCTTTTCTCCACTTAATTTTCTTATTCTTTTTTACAAGAGATAATTCAGCGAGTAAGTCAGGGATATGTTTAGAAACGAAGGATATAGAAAAACAGAAAATATCTAATTTGTTTACACTCATAGGATATGCACCAGAATATTTATAGCAGCACTTTTTGTAACAGGAGTGAAGTAGAAGTCCATTTAATGGGGAAAAGCTAAAACTATTTTGATACATGAACATAATAGAATATTATTACACTACAACTACCCTAAGAAAATGATGATAATGTCCATATTCTTTTGGCCCAGAAATCTCACAGCAAGATATATATTCAAGGAGGCTTTGAAAGATAAAAAGAAAGGTCCTCTATTCACTAAAATATTTACAGCAGTGAAAAAGTAGATACTCATTGGCTGGGAAATGGCTAAACGAATTTGGACTTTAATGGGATATTATTATGCTGTAAGAATCAACATGATTTATATGAACTGGTACAAAAGTCAGCAGAAACAGGAAAACAAGGGCACAAGGACAACTACGCTGTAAATAGAAAGAGAAGCAATAAAAAAAATAGGAAGCTGGAGAGTATAGGATTATAATGACCAAGCTTGGCCTCAAAGAAGACCTATCAAAAGGCACCTTCTCCTTCCCCCTTCCTTTCCCCCTTACCCCCATCTTGCTTCTTTGCAGAATTAGGAAATTATGGATTTGGAATACATCAGATCTTTTTGATATGTAAGTTAGATTAGATTAAATATTTTATTCTCCTCTTTTTTTCTATATGATAAAGAACTGCTCTCTTGGGGAAAAAATGGAAAGAATATATTGGAAAATGTAGATGATGTTAGTAAATTTTTTTTTCTTTTTTTACATGTGCAATCATATTCATCATATTTCTACATTAGTCACATCGTGAAAGAAGAATCAGAAAAAAGGGAAAATCATGAAAAAGAAAAACGAAAACAACAAAAAAGTGAAAATAGTCTGCTTCAGTCTGCATTCAGACTCTACAATTCTTTTTCCCGATGTGGATAGTAATTCTCTTGGAATTGTCTTGGATCATTTGTATTCCTGAGAAGAGCTAAGTCTATAATAGCTGATCATCGCACAATGTTGCTGCTACCGTACATAACGTTCTCCCAGCTCTGCTCACTTCACTTGGCATCAGTTCATATAAGACTTTCCAGGTTTTTCTTAAGTCCACCAGTTCATCATTTCTTATAGAATAATAGTGTTCCAATGTATTCATATACCACAACTTGCTCAATCATTCCCTAATTGATGGACATTCCCTCAATTTCCAAGTCTTTGCCACCACAAAAAGAGCTGCTATAACTATTTTTTGTACATGTAGGTCCTTTCCCCCCCCTTTTTTTAATCATCTCTTTGGGATACAGACCTAGCAGTGGTATTGCTGTATCAAAAGGTACAAACGGTTTTATAGACCTTTAGGCATGGTTCTAATTTGTTTTCCAGAATGGTTGAATCAGAGTAAACATTTTTAAAAAGAGATCTAGAGCTAAGCCCTGGTTCTAACCATGTGCTGTTCAGCCTTGGTCACATCACTTACTTTATGTATCTAAGTCTCAGGCTTCTTACCTCTATAATGGAGATGATAATACTTGCATGATCTACTTCACAGGGTTATTGTGAGAACTTGAAGTAAAATAATATGTGGAATGGTAGGAAACGTTACCTCTGCATAAAGTATTAACTTTTTCAAGTACCTTCTCATTATAAGGCAGTGACCCTGAGCCCTCCAAGATACTTGGTTAAGAAGGACCCACCAAGCTGAAAAGTTTTGAGTATAATCCTGGTGATAGAAGGTCAGTCTTTTACTGGAGGACATGGCTAGCTAAGGACCACAAGGACCATCATACCAAAATTGGCCACCAGTCCCCAACAGGGACTCAATGTTGTAACCTTTGCAATTCACAGAACCATAGATTTAGAGACCGAAGATATCAGAGAGGCCATCTAGATCAACTCATTTTACAGACATGTAAACTAAGACTGAGAGAGGTAGTGATTTGCCCAAGGTGCTGTTAATGTTCTGCCAGTATCCTAAAATATATTCATAGGTTTCCACAAATTAGAAGCAATCATGAGGTGACTCACACAGGGACAAATCTGGACCTTTGTAGGTACAGCAAAATGCTTTTGGCATCGAAGTGAATATAGGTTGATCATTAGTTTAAACGGAATGAAGCTGTGCTGAGTGCAGCCTCTAAGAATTCACACAAGGAAAGAACCCCAGATAATTTGTTATAATCTATGACTTCTCATCAAGAAAGGCCAAGGAAATTGTGTGTGTGTGTGTGTGTGTGTGTGTGTGTGTGTGTGTGCGCAAATGAGGTAGAGAAAGTAGGAACAAATATTCCTAAAGTCCTAGAAAACACATTCAATTTGGCTCAAAAAGTGTTGATCTCCCATCCATATGTTTCTGTTAGGCCCTGGTGAATCTCGTAGATCTCACTCCTCACAGACTCATTAAGCATTTATTCTGTTGTTTTAAATGAATAGAGATGGCCTTACTCTAGCTCACCTGCTCTGACAATATAAAACCTTTAGAATGAAAGGATGCCATTCATGCCAACCTGAGCACGGGAAACATCATGAACTAGGATGCTTTAAACAGACTAATTTTCTAAGAGCAGCTTCCTTCCACAAAGGTATTAGTTCAGTGCCATGTGGGCAGGGGCACACCAATTACAAAAAAAACAAGGCTTTTCTGATTTACCATAAAGAACTTATTTGCAGTTTGAGTCTAGGCCACCCCCTCAAAACCACAGTCTTCTTCTGGATTGGGTGGGTCTGGCTGTTCCTGATGGTTCTTGATGGCTGCTTGTCAAACAAGAATTTCTTGCTGTGTTACCCAACACTCCCCACATTTACCTTGAAGAGAACACTAATTCACACTGTTTACAGACTTTTATTTTATCAATGGTATGGGTATTGATGCCCAGCAATAAACCAACAAGAGGCAAAGCCCTTACTTTCTTAAACAGGATTCCTAACCACTTAATTAACACCAAGTAAGGGTAAAGCCTTGGATGCTGCCATCATTAGCCATACTAATCATGTGATAATTAGTGGACCAGAGACAAGAGACAGGGGAGATCACTGGAGCTAATATAATTTTATAGATATGGAAACAGAAGTTCAGAAAACTAAAGTGGGTTTGCCTGAAGTCACATAGTTAACTAATTCCATAGTGAAGGCCCAAATTTAAGAGCCCAACCAAAGTCTAACATCAAGTCTGCAGGGATATCCTCAGATAACAAATGATGGTTCATACTCTAGGAAAAGTGCACAGGAGCTGAGGGGCGTGGGAAGAGAGTGCATTTTCCCAAGGGGCCAATCTGTGCCATCATGAAGAAAGAGAAGGTGGAACACAGCAAATGGAGGCTGCTATAGAAAGGTATTCAGGTTTCTGCTTGAGGCTTTCTCCAATTCCAAAAGCTCCCCAAAGCTTCTCTTCCATATTAACAGATGCTCTTTCCAGAGATGCCCTCCATTTGAACACTGACCCACACAGGAACTCAGTGCATTTCACCTTTGGACAAGTGTGCCACAAAAAAGACTGGCTGTTTTCTCTTCATTATCGAATTTGGCATTTCAGCTCCGTCCCTGACACAGACTGCTGACCTCAAAGAGGTTTTATGACAAGCCTTTAGACTCCCAAGCTCTGAGATCATCATTTGGGTGGGAGGAGGAGGAGGAAGAGGAAAAGTGAAGCGAAGGTTTGCTAGGGGTGGGCAGAGGTGAAGAAGTCTAGAGCAACACCAACTTTGTATTTATTGAGTTCCATTCTTCCTGGGACACAAAGTGCTTTTACATCATGGGAGTATGTAGAGCAAGGGTGTCCTGCTCTGTGCTCAACACCCGCAGCTGAGGCCATCTTTGAAAGTAGCAACATTTCCTGGAAGATCGATTTGAATTCCCAGAATTGAATGTGGAAATCCTAAAGCTTTCTATAAACAGACACATGGGGAAATCGGACATTTATCTGTGCAAGACAATGGACTTAGACTAGACTAAAGTCTAGGTGAGTTTTGTCATTGAGTACCTGAGGTGGACAGAGTAACACTATAATATAATAAAGTCTGTGCGCCCTTGAAAAGTTCGCAGTCAAGGTGTGGATACAGATTTAAGACTGGAAGACAAAATTTAATGAAGGGCTATCTTGGATAGAATCCACCTGCTATCTTCCTGTCACTGTGATGGCTAACTGTCTCCGATAACTGGAATGCATTCTACCCTCACCTCTGCCTCATTTTCCTCCAAACTCAGCTCACATGCTACCTTCCATATTTCTGACTGCACTAGGCTGCCAGTGTCTTCCCTAAAAATCAACACCGCCCCCCCCAAAAAAAACCCTGATGTTTAATCTGCAAAAATGTTGTATATGCCTATATAGGTACCCTTTTATCAACATCAAAGAGTGTAACCTCCTAGGGATTGTTTCAAGGGTGCCTTTGTATACCCAGTACTTTACACCATTCCTGGCACAAAGCAGGCCTTTAATATATATGTGTTGATTGGCCAACAACGTGTACAGAACTATTAGTTAAGAGGAGACTCAGTGACATCTCTCTACATTACACAGACTGTGTAGAATTTTGATGATGACAGTCTTACTGGTTATAATTACTCAAGGTTTTGAATTGGCTGTCTTTTGAACATTCATGGCTACTATGGCACAAGCTTTGATATAAGGGCTACAATGGAATACGTCTATTATCTGTGGAATAAACTCACTCAAGTTTGGAGAAAGCTCCTCAAATAGCAAGTGGAACACCATGTGACTTTTTTGGACAAGGAGGGGTCACAGCACCTCAAAAAGAGTATCTTTTAACATCAGCAGTATCACAACACAATGAAATCAAAAACCCCAGGAAGTGTTGCAATAATGTTTTTAATAAGGAGCAAAAGGTCTGAGGAATGTGAATTATTAATGTATTATTTCAAGTAGATTGACTAGACTAATAAGGGTTAACTACTAGCAAATACTTAAAGAAATCCCCTGTTAACTTCACACAAATGCAAAAAAAAAAATCATTAGGTATTGTATATTGCTTATATCTGTGTAACATATATGCCATATGAGAAAAGAAAATGGCTGTAACGAAAAACATTTTTGATAATTAAAAGAGGGGAATAAGTTGGATGTAGTAAAAGACGTGGACCATAAAAAAGTATTTCAAAGCCCAATTCATACATGAATACTGAGCATCCCCCAAGGTTCAGTTCTGGGTCCTCTTCTCTTTTCCCTTTATATTAACTAACTTGGTGATCCATATATCCAGTCCTAGTATCTCTCCTGAGCTCCAGTCACAAATTTCCAACTGCCTTGTAGACAGCTCAAACTAGACTTTAAATTCACAAACTCAACATGTTCAAGACTGAAGTCATTCTCTCTCCTCTCCCTTGTGGGAGTTTCCTATGACTGGGTCCCTATCACCCAAGCTTGCAAGTTCAGTATTGCCTTTGACTTACAACTCTCACTTACTCCATATGTATATCTAGTCCATTTTCAAATCATACTGTTCATGATTTCACACCATCTCACCACTTATATAGCCATTTAAAATCTTAAGTTCAGACCCTCCCTCATCATCTCTCATTGGAACTATTCTACAGCCCAGTCATTCTAGTTTCTAATTACCTTCTTCCCACTCTGTGTAATATTTATTTTATGAACCCTGTATTTACATATTATTTCCCCCATTAGAATGTGAGCTACCTGAGGGAAGCGTTTCTTCTTTAGCCTTTCTTTGTATCTCCACGCTCTACTATAGTGCTTATGCTCAAAAATGATTAACTAACAATCTGATATGGTCTTTTCATATATGTATATAAACAAAGAACCAGAAAAAGGTCTCATTCTTTAAATTCATCATCTATGGAGGATTTATGGGAAAAAATGGATCATAATCACATAAGAAAATGATACCTACAGAAGTGGGCTATTCTTCACTGGTAGAAGAGCAATCACCAAGGACATCAGAGAATCCTCCTCAAAATATGAGTGTGCAAGTAGTTTACTGACCCAGAAATAAACAGTTGTTTGGTAAGGAAGATCATACAGAACTATGCATTTAGTGTGTACATCATATTTATCTGCGTCTTACCCTTCTGTAAGACCATAAGCTCCATGAGACCAGAAGACCCTTATCCAAACTTGGTATCTCTCCAAAACACAGTACAATTCTCTATAAAGAATATACACCTCATAACTATTTAATGAATACAGCTATTCTTCATTTAACAGATCTCCTCCTTGACCATATAATTCTAGCATTGCCCCTGCTCTACCATGTTCCGTCTGTCATAGATATAGAGATATACACACACATATATAATGCATGTACATATATATATGTATGTATGTGTGTATGCATATGTAAACATATACACACATTAAATGTGTGTACATATGTATGTGTATGTGTATGTGTGCATATGTAAACATACACATACATATACATGTGTATGTATATATGTGTGTGTGTGCATGCATATATATATATATAAAAACCTTGATCCTGTGTGTCTCTTTTATGTGCCTGCTTTGCATACAGCTCCCTGCTGATGTCTCAGCTTTGCCCTTAAGGTTCCCTTACAACACTTAGCGTAATTCAGTCACCTCATGTCAGTCTTCTACTGAGTCACATTATCTTCCCCCCTCATTTCCACGAAGATGATTCAGGTTCTAAGTATTTCTGTTGGATTTGTAAATTACATCGGCACATGCAGCTTGTGAGTGCCTAAGGATAACTTCGCAGCATTCTGATTCCATTTCTCCCAGTTGTCAAACAAACCTAAAATACCACCGATATTGAATATCTTTTGACAAGTGGAGGCAATAATAGGGGGGTCATGAAGGCTGTTCCCAAGCTGCTCGGGAGGGCAGTGGCTGATCTTTTTGAATACAGCATGCCTTCTTAGCTAACCTGATACGCTAGCTCAACTGCTCTTTCAATCACGCCCCCAGGATCCTAACCCCCTTCCCCACCAGGGGACTTCTTGTTGAACTTAATTTGAGGCACTTGGGAACACGCTGGTGGAACTGGGATTATGTGTAATCTGATCAAAACAAGTCCAAGCTAGATGCAGACATAAACATTAGTTCCTTGGAAAATGTTCACGAACCCTAATTTCACAGAAGTCAGACCTTAGAAGAAAGAGGGGTTTATAGGACACTTTAAAAAGGAGACAGATAATCTGGTCAGAAGCACTCCAAAGCCGGCCATCTGTATAACATTACCGGGAAGGCTTTGAAAACCAGTCAAACAAAACGTGGATGAAAAGGCACAGCATACAATTTCATTTTCTCAAGAGTTTTTGACAAAGGTTAAAATGAAAGGTTAAAATAAAAAATAAAAGGTGCCTGATGGCTCTTCAGCAAAAGCACCCATATCTATGAAAATTGAGACACTGTGTCCCTTCATTTCCTACAGGACTCTTGCCAAATTCCCACCTCACTGGTAAAATGACAAAATTTGTGGTGTTTTCTTTGCCATCCTGATATATATCACATCATCATAAACAAATGCAGCTTTCTTTGCAACTAATAATCACAACGTGTGGGTAAGAAACATCTCCTCTGTAAATCCTTGGAGACAAGGCTGCATTGTGAGTATTAAATAGTTATAAGGATCTGACATGAGTCAGAGGATTGTTTTTGCAATGGCCCTGTTGCACTTCAGACTTAAAAGTCAACTAAAACCTTCTTTGGGGGCCCTTTACCCATGATCCCCTGGCTGATTCTGAAAAAATTCTCATTCTTTAGAGTTTGGTTCTTCTGCAAAGAAAATGGTGGCAATGTGGCCATTATGAAATAGCAACATGTAATACTGATTTTTTTTTAATAAAAAACATGTAACTAACAGTAGACCAATTATGTTATTATGAAAAACTTTTCAAATTTCAATTAGGAAGGTATGGTGATCTAATTTTTTAATAACTCACAATCATACATTAAAAAAACTATCATTTTAAGCAGAAAAAACCCATAAACAAGAAAATATTATACATTTACAAAGAAAGAAAAAATACATGTTTTATTCAAGAAAGACATGATAGAAAAAATACTGGCATTTTCCGGATACACTTCTTTCCGTCCTACACAGGCCCCTCTTCCTATTGAAATCCTTAAAGATTAATTTTCCCTAAAAAGAGATAAAGTCACCCCCAGGATCTGATTGGCCCCAGTTTCCTGGTAACCAAAAGACATAAAAAGTCCCAGCTACATGGAGTCCAGGCTTCTGAGACATGAACAGTACTCGAGAAGGACTTACTACATCCTTTGCATTCTGAGCAGGTATGTTTTCATATGGAGACATGGGGAGGCTGTGTTCAGAAAAGCTATAAAAACCTTGCTGTATTGGAGCAGAGTGAAACTGTTTTGTTAAATGGTCAGTGAGTTACGTGGGAGAGCCTCATCTCATCTCAACATTTAACCTGAACTAACAGGTGCTGGTATTATAGTGGCTCCTGAGAAAGGGGAGAGGAACTAGATCTGTGATTCCCTGATCTAGGGAACTCCTGGTGAGGAAATTTCCTCCACAAATACAGGCTGTCACTTTCTCTGCAACATATAGTCTCAAAGAGTTGTCTATAAGTCAAACATGGGACTGGTAGGCTGCAACACCACCAAACTCAAATCAAACTGGGTTAAAATGAAATTGAGTTATATATTTAACAAAATAAAAATGCCCAAAAATGTGGATAAAATTATTTTAAAATTAAGTCAATATGTGACCTTCCTTACATGAACCCCTCTTTCTACTTGAGCTTAATATCACTGATCTAAGAGAGTAAGGGGCAGCCAGGTGGTGCAATAGATAGAAGAGTAAGCCTGGAGTCAGGAAGATCCAAGTTCAAATGCATCCCAGGACATTGAGTAGCTGTGTAATCCTGGACAAGTCACTTAACCCTGTTTGCCTCAGTTTCCTCATCTGTAAAATGAACTGGAGAAAGAAATGTCAAACTACTCCGGTATGTTTGGCAAGAAACCCCCAATGGGGTCACAACAAAAGAGAATAACTGACTTGTCCAGGGTCACATAGTCAATAGGTATCAGAGGCTAAATTTCAATCCAATTCTTCCTCATTTTCAGCTCTACATTTACTATGCCATACTGCCTCTCATGACAAGGTAGGTAAAAAGAACACACTTACAGGGAGGAAATATATCTGTGTCTAATCTATAATTTTCTTTTTCATGCAAGGAGAAAAAAATATCTTGGCAAAGTAATTTCTATGTTATTATCTACCAAACAGGCTGGAAATTAAGTACACTCCTCATAAATGAAATAAAGATATACTCCTCTTGGTAATTCTCTTATTTATTGTCTATTTAGCCCCCATTCTTCCTGCCAACAATTTTTAAATTTTCCAATCGATGGGATACAGGCTACAATCAGATTAGTAAATGGATCCCTTTCATCAAGTAGGAGACAATGTCTAGAAAGAATGGTGTCATTGGTGGTTGTCCCTGACCTGGATCATGAAGCAATTCAAGGATATGATTTCTTGTATAGTTATTATGGTTCTAATTGGGCAGGCACCAAGAAATAACAGGGTCACCAGTGATACTACAATCCAAATCCTACTAAGTTCCACAGTTGCATGGTTACAACGGACCTAAGGTATAGCTAAGACCTACTCACTATGGCACAAAGCTATTTCTTTTGTGCACCAAACTAGGGTCTGGAACCTCAAGCTCATACACACAGCTCTACTGTAAACTACCACGAACTGGTAAGATTAGGCGGATGGATGGATGAACAGCCAGATAGATAGATATAGAGCATACAAAGGCAGAGGTATGTGATCTTAGCTTCAAGAGAACTAAAGCCCCAAGATCTCTTACTAAGGAGAGAGCTAAAAATTTAGAGATGAATGGCACTTAAAATCTGTGACATCCCAATGAAATGTTTTTTCCTCCCTAAGTGCCTAGAGATCTTTTAGCCAGTTAAAATCCCCCTGCTTCCTGACCTACTCCATAATCACCAAAACAAATCTCCATGATGATAACCCAATGAATGAATTAATAGCACTTATTAAATACCTACTGTGGGTGAGACACTGTGGTGGTGAGGACCCCAAACTCAAAACTGAAATGGTCTTTCCACATGAGGAGCTTTTGTTTGGAAATAACATGTACATAAGTATACGTAAAACATATTTTAAAAAATCAAGGTCCCACACCTGTAATTTCATGGACTTAAGGACCTCCTGATGAAGAATCTCTTGCTCTGCTAATTAGACTTAAAGAGCTGGTCAGAGTGAAAGGGTTAAAACTGTATAAGGGGAGGTACTTGAACAAATTCCTTCCAGCCTCTGAGGTCAGTGGACTCTTTACTCTATCATGCTGCTTCTCCTTCAAATCACATACAAAATAACCATAGGGAGGAGACTGGCAGCTGGTAGAAATGGCAGAAGGTCACAGGAACACACACATGGGGTTGGCACTTGAGCTGAGCTTTGAAGGAAATTCTAAGAATTCCCTACGTAGTCTTCATGCATTACAGGAGCTGTGTTCACTCCATTTCAGTGTCCACCAAGAAATCATCCAAAATCCAAAAACCCTCAAAAAAAAATCTAGTCTGACTGTGGATTGAAAAAAATAAAAGTTTTTAGTTATTTTCTATCAAGATCTATTAAGGTATCTTGGGTATCAAGCAAAAAAACCCATGGGTCCCACCACTGAAGCCAGAAATTGTCTGAAAGAATAAATGCATTTTGGTAACGAGTAACACATCTCTTAGAATAAAACTAGGATGACCTAGAAAGAAAACACAAAGAGCACCCAAAATTCTGGGGATGAAGGAGCCATTAGGAACTTACAATTCCAGCAACGCTGATAATTTAAATTCACGAAAGGAAACTGGTTGGACTAAGAAAATGTTCTGAAGTCCCCCAAAAAAGAGAGGGAACTCAGGCAAACAAGTATTTCGAGAGAGATAGAATAAAGGGAGTTGTTTTGTTTTGTTTTTTTATTAAGTAGCTAACAAAAGAAGAAAAAGCAAGAAAAAGCTGACAACATTTTAACACTTCAGGTAAGCAAGCCTGCTGAATCAAAGAAAGGAAGAACAGATTTTAGCATCCCACCTTTATCCTACTACATTCCCTCACCTGAAGCTTTGATGACTACTCCAATCAGACAAGTGTATTTAAGCCTCAGGAAGCCAATTGTGATATTGTGATTTATCCTTTTATCTTGGGACTTTCCCTTACCCTCCCCCCATTTTATCACTGTCAAAGTATATACAATGGAGACTAGATAGAATGGAGATAACTTAATCCTAAAGACATGATGGGTCAAAGAACAAGTCAGAAAAGAACAAATTCACCAAAAAAAAAAAAAAAAAAGAAAGAAAGAGAGAGATAACTTTTGGGATACAACTAAAATAGTCCTTAAAGTCTAAATTTTTATCTCAATGTCTTTATCAAGATAGAAAAAATAGATAGATTACTTGGTCAAGCAACTAAAAATCTAGAAAGACAACAAATAAAAAATCTAACTAACACTAAAAAAGAAATTCTGAAAATTGAAGCAAAGAGGAATATTGAAAGTAAAACTATTAAATTAATAAATAAAACCTGGACCTGGGATGTGTTCTTTTTTTGAAAAAAAAAAAAATGGATGAACCATTAGCTAAAAAAAAAAAAAATGGATGAACCATTAGCTAGTCTGCTTTTAACAGAAAAACCAAACTGACACCATCAAATGTGAAAAAAGAAGTCACACCAAATGAAGGAATACAGGAAATTATTAGAAAAATATTTTGCTCAATTGTATAATAATAAAACTATTTAAATTAAATGAATATTTACAATATGAACTCCCCCATTAATACAATAAGAAAGAATTTAAGCAACCTAATCTCAAATAAAAGAAATAAAGAAAACCAAGATCAGACTAATTTGAAACTGAATTTTATTAAACACTGAAATAGTTGCAATTTTTTATGTTTTTAAAATTTATGCACATAAATCATCTATAAGTATAGAAAAAGGGATGCTACCAAATTCATTTTATGATAGAAACACCTCACATTTTGATACCTAAACTAGGAAGAGACAAAATGGTGGAAGAAAATAGTAAACTAATAAATCTCTACTCAATACACTTGCAAAAATTTAAAATAAAATACTAGCAAAGAGGCTATAATAATATAGCAAAAAGACTGTATATTATGTACATTGGATTTATACCAGAAATGCAAGGTTTGTTCAATATTAGTAAAATTATGCCTATAATAGGGTTAATAACAAATTACATGATTATCACAACACTTACAGAAAAGGCTTTTGGATAAAATACAATATGCATTATTTTTTAAAAACATTAAGAAGAGATATAAATGGCTTTTAGTTAACATAGTTACTAGAACCTATTTAAAGCCAAAAAACAACATAATATGTAATGAAGAAACACTAGAGAGCTTTCTGGTAAAATCAGGGGAAAAAAATCAAACATGTTCAGTATGACCATTACTATAAGCATTCCCTGAGTACCTACTATGGGCCAGGTAATGGGCTGAGCAGAATACAGGTATTATCTCAGTTGATCCCCCTCTGTGAGGTGGATGTTACTATGATTCCCAATTCCTATAGTTGAGGAAAACAAGTTACTTGCCTAGGGTCACACAGCTACTAGGTATCAGAGGTCATATTTGAACACAGGTCCTTCTAACTCCAGGCTCAAGAATCTATCCAGAGCACCTAGATGCTTCAATAGATATAGTTAACTTATGTGACCATGAAATCAACTAAAAAAAATTAATTGAAACAAGAATGCAGCAAAGTAGGATATAAAATATACCCAACACAAATCATAAGTCTTTGAGAAAACTGCCAACCCCAGAAAGACAAAGACATTTCATTAGAAATAAATACAGAATGTATAAAATATTTCAAAGACCACAAACCATAGCACACACAGGAGTTATATGAATACAGTTAAATAATAATGGTACAGAAATGCAGACAGATCTAAATAATGGAAGAAAGACTAGTTGCTCATTGGTTGACCATGCCAATAAAGACAGTAAAAATGACCACCTCAATGGACAGTGTATGGAGTGATAGCCTTAGGAGCCAGGAAGGCATGAATTCAAATTTGGCCTCAGATACTGATTAGCTGCAACTCAATTGCTGTTTACCTCAGTATCTCCACCTGTAAAGTGGGGTAATAACGTTCCATGATTGTTATAGGGGAAAATGAGATAGCATATTTAAAGCACTTGGCAAGCCTTAAAACGTGGTTGCTCACTCATTTTCCAGTTGTGTCCAACTCTCCGTGACCCCATTTGGGATTTTCTTGGCAAAGATACTGGAGTAGTTTGTCATTTCCTTCTCCAGCTCATTTTACAGATGAGGAAACTGATGTTAGCAATTATTATTATACAGTGTAGGAATGATACATTATAAAATCTTTCCAATCATCGCTTAAGCAATCAAACCAACAAAGAAGTGACCAGGTACTTATTCCACAGCCTGATACATGAGTATAAGAGGTCTATTTTCCTTAAGACCACTTAGTTGAAAAATAAGAAGGAATGAAGATTGGTCATTTCAAGTGTTAGAGTTCTAAAATTGGAAGTCATGTCAAAAGAGCACTAGAAAAACATGTTTCCAATCATTTTTAAAGATTCTAACTCATTTTGCTTTCCTTGTTCGAAGAATGAAAATTTGTTTCCTCTGAGCCTGCTAGCTCAGTCAAGAAAGTATTGCTGTTGGAGAACATATAACTCTTGTTATCTGTTGTACGTGGTTGTTTATCCTCCTGAGAATACCACGGATCTTATAGCTCATTAAAACACTGTCCCTTCAAGAGAGCATCCCCTAAAATTGATCTGACCTAAGTAACACCTAGCTTCAATTCAATTGAATCAATATTTATTAACTGTCCATTATTATACCAAGCAATATGCTGGCCATTAGGATTACAAAGATAAAAATGAGATGAGCCAATCAAAAAGCTTACATCCCACTGCGCAGACAGATACAACTTGTAAATAGACATATAAATAAATTGGGACTTATTTCAACCATCAGTCAATGTTTGACTGCACAGGTACCTTTTGTGGAATATGTCACAAATCAAATTATGCAAAGTAGGAATGTATATAGCATGTATATTTCATGCAATTTCATTCTCCATGTATACTTCATGCACTTATCTGCACAATTTCATTCTCTACTTTTCAGCTAGGACACAGTATCTTCAGGTTATTTTCTCTCCAGATTTCTTTACTTAATGTTTATGTTATTTGAATTGTTTTTAAAAGTCTTATGACAGATTACAGATTCAAGATTTTTCAGTAATGAAATCTCAATGTAGAGATACCTGAAGTGAAATGGGGAAGGTTTTATCCAAAAACATCTGGGCAGACCTCTCTAGTAGGGCTGCAGCTGCTCAGCAGAAGAGACAAGGAGAAAAGAAACCCTTTCCAAACCCTGAGGGCACTGCTCATTCTCTGAATAAGAACAGTACTCAGCTTTGATAAGCTTTTCTAGGAGTGCATTTTACTGTTTAGTCTTTGTATTTCTGGAATTCTACACCAGATCTTGAAGAGGATTTCATTTAGACCAGCAGTTTCATTAGCATAGTGAACTTCAGGTAAATTAAATTTAATTAATTAATATAATAAAACAAAAAAATCCCCTTTCCAAAGCAGATAAGGCTCTACAACCAATAATTTTAGAGCTATATAGAGTACTACATACTGAGAAGTTAAATGACCTAATCAGGATCTCAAAGACAGCATGTGTTATTAAAGGCAGGATTTGAATTTTCAAGTCTTTCTGGTTCCCTGGTTTTGAGGTTGACTTTCTATTCATTATACCATACTAAATTGCACTAGTAAGCATTTAGCAAATGCTTTTTGAATTTAAACTCAAGATGAATATTAAAGAAGGAAACTACATATTGGTTAAGTAAGAAAACATGGAATCTGATGAATAAAATCAGCTTTGAAGTGACCTTTTTGCCTCTCTCTCCTCAAATTTCACTTATTATTATAATTTACTTAGGGCATAATGAGTAGTATGTATAGACACAACACACACATTCCATTCAGGAATATCTCAGGTCCTCCACAACTTCCCACCTTCACCCCAGGGTTTTGAAGATGCCCCTACTTTATAAAAACTTTTTTTAAAAAAGTAAAACCAATCCACACACTGTTAATAAAAAAAAAATCTGATGTTGTATGCCATGTTCCACACCCCTAACATTTGTACTGTGATGATTTGCTTATTATATCATGTTAAAGATCATTCTCCACTAATGTACTTTTTGTGGGAGGGTGGTAACCCTAGGTTTTTAAAGGCACAAAATATGGCAAATCTGGAAAGTCTTACAGGCTCAACTTATCAAGACTAATCCAACTCTACTCATGGAGACTCATGATGAGGTTAGTGATAGCTTCTCTAAAAGAGCTGACAATTTAAATAAATAAAGATTTTTAAAATTACCAAAATGTCATATGAAAAGGCATCCTTTCTGTTTTACATATTTTGTCCTAGACAGCTGCTTAACTACACTCCTTCCCCCACCAGAACAGACATAATTTATCTTATTGTGCTTTGTTTTATTGAGTTTTGCAAATAATGCATTTTCGGTTTTTTATAAATAGAAGGTTTGTGGCAACCATGCTTTGCGCAAGTTTATCAGTGCCTTTTTCCAACAGTATACGCTCGTATCATGTCTCTGTGTCACATTTTAGTAATTCTCACAACATTTCAAACTTTTTCATCATCATTATCTTATCTGTTAGGATGATCGATGATCAGTAATCTTTGATGTTACTGTAGTGATTTGTCTGCGGCACATGAACCACATCCACACCAATAAAAACCAGGGAACATAATCGAAAAATGTGTGTGTTTGGACTACTCCACCAACCCACTATTTCCAATCTCCCTCCCTCCCTATTCCCTGAGCACAACAATATTTAAACTAAACCAAATAATAACCCTACAATGGAATATAAGTTTTCAAAATTAAAAGAGTCCATCCAATTGGGCAAATTTCATCATCTCATCTTGAGAAATTGTCACAGCCACCCACCCCAGCCTTCAAAAATCACTCTTATCAGTCAGAAGCCATCAAATAGAAGTAAGACCCTTCACCAGTAAAAGATTACAACTCTCTGAAGGCTCAGGTGGTGATTACTTTTTTTTTTTTTTAGCAATAAAGTATTTGAATTAAACACTGTTTTTTAAAACATTACTATTGCACACTTAAGACACTACCATATAAGGTAAACGTAATTTTTATATGCACTGGGAAATCAAAAAATTCATGTGACTTGTTTTTTTGTGGTGGTCTGGAATCAAACCCCAAAACATCTCCAAGGTATGCTTGTATGTGCTCTCTAAATATCTTCTCTAGAAATTACAAGAAGCAAATGACAAGTAGGCAACAGCTAAGTCAGCCACCCCTGTGGGACCTCCATCCCTCCCCCTCAGGGTTTACAGCCCCTCTACAGCTATCACTGAGTAAGTGGTGATGAGGGGCTGCCTCCATAACCTTCCCCTCCCCTTCATTCCAACAGATGATTTACTCAGGCCACAGCCACAAGCTCTAAACCACAAACACCAGAGCCTGTACATAATGTCAATATTTTATTTATAGGCTTCTGAACCCCTGCTGTGCAGCTGGCTCTCTGCATAGGAGACTTCTGTCTGGTCGTCCATTCTGTACTAGCTATCAGCACTGGCTGCTGGGGGCGAGTGCTTTAGAGGGTGGCCCCATATCTGCTGAATTTGCTTTAGTGTCCAGAATAGCAACATGCCAAACCAACACTGATTTCTGATGGACATCTCGGGATGTTTCTGATAAAATATCTTCTGAAAGACACACACACACACACACATTCTTCCACAAAGAAACAAAATTCTCCCTCAGCAATTGAAGACTTGATTATCTTATTCTATCAGCAGGACCCTGAGGTCTTAGCAATCTAATAGGATAGTCTTGTTTTCTTGAAAGTGTAATATTTTCTTACTCACTTCTAATACTCTACGGGACCACCCCCAATCCTATTAACATGCAACCTACCTTGTAGATCTAAGTATAGTTTGCAACACCTTCCAATTCTCTTGCCTTGTCTTCTCCCCTTCCACTGTCCATCACCCTAGTACACAGGGGCAGCTCGGTGATGCAGTGGATAGAGCACCAGTGCAGAAGTCAGGAAGACCTGAGTTTAAATCTCGCCTCAGACACTTGATACTCACTAGCTGTGTGACTTTGGGCAAGTCACTTAACCCCAATTTACCTCTTCCTGGGTCATCTCCAGTCATCCTGATGAATATCTGGTCACTGGACTCAGATGACTCTGGAGGAGAAGTGAGGCTGGTGACCTGCACAACCCTCCCTCACTCAAAACAAAGTCAGATGCAAGTCATGTCATTATTTCTGATGGCATGATCTTCTTCAGCAAAAGAACAAACACACACACCCTAGCACACACCCTCATTATCATTTTCCCTATACAAAGACAATAGGCCAAAATACTTTCCTCTCTGCCCTGCACCACAGCGCACATTTACATATATTACCGTGTTCTTCTTTCTGCCTCTCAACATGTTGAATTCCACCCCATGTTTTAAAATGTGCAAGTGAAATACCACCTCCTCTAAGAAGCTTTCCTAGAACTCTCATGGCTGGAAAAGACCCAATCATGTAGAAATACCCAGAAACAAAGTTATTTTGCCATCCTTCCCATTACAGGACAATTTAGACCTTCAATAATCTTAAGAACTGTTGTTAAGTGCTTACTATGTGCCCCACCCTCAGAACTTACAGACTCTGGGTGAGTAGGAAACCAATAAAATAGACGAATATAATACAAATTAGACTGTAAAGTCAAAAAAAGGAATAGAAGATGCTATGAGATCAGATGAAGGAGAAATTGCCTTCCCGTCTTAAGCAGAAAGACAATGCAATTAAACTCATTATTTAACAAAATGATAGTAATGATAACTATTGATATGTATAGGACACTTTAGTGTATACACATATATATAATATAGACATACACACACTATTATTTTAATCAGTTAACAAACTTGTATTAATCACTGGAGATACAAAGAGACAAAAGACCGTTCTTGCCCTCAAGAAGCTCCCAATCTCATGGTGAAGGCAACACACAAATACTGATACACACAGAGCAGATGAGTCAGGAAATAAATATCCATAACCGAATATCTAAAAGGCAGGTGAAGATGCCATAATACAGATTTGTGCATGGCTGGTGACATAGATCTGGGAATTAAGTTATCCACATGAAGTTTGACTTTATGAGATGACCTAGTGTCAAGAAAGAAGGAGGTCCAAAGACAGAGTTTGAGGGGATGTCAACTTCAAGGGGGAAAAGAAAAGGAACTAAGGAATGAGAAAGAAAAGGAACTATAAGAGATAGGAGAGACAGGAGTAAATGGCATCAAAGAACCAAAGGAGAGAATTGGAGGTGAGAGAGTAGTCCTCAATGTGCAATGCTCTTGAAAAGCTAAGGAAGATATTGTTATTGTAGTTGAGTCATGTCTGACTCTTTACAGTCCCATGGGCCATAGCATGCCAAGCTCATCTATTCTCCACTACCTCCCAATGTCTGTCCAAGTTCATATTCATTTCTGTGATGCTATCTAGCCATCTCATCCTCTGCCATCCCCTTTTCCTTTTGCCTTCAATCTTTGCTAACATAAGTGTTTTTTTCCCAGTGAATCCCATCTTCTCATTATGTGACCAAAGTATTTAAACTTCGGTTTCAGTATTTGTCCTTCCAATGAATAGCATGAATTAATTTCTTTAAGTACTGACTCATCTTATCTCCTTGCTGTTCAAGGGACTCTCAAAAGTCTTCTCTACCACAATGCAAAAGCATGGATCCTGCAGCATTCACTTTTCCTTCCAATCTAGTTTTCATAGCCATACATTACTACTGGAAAAACCATAGTTGTGACTATTTAGATCTTTGCTGGCAAGATGATGTCTCTGCTTTTTAGTATGCAAATTTACAATAGCTTTCCTTCCAGGAAGCAAGTGACTTTCAGTTTCATAACTGCAGTTGAGGTCTGCAGTGATCTTTGAGTCCAAGAATATAAAGTCTGACACTACTTCCATTTCTTCTCCTCTATATACCAGAAAGTAAAGGGACCACTTGCCATAGATGAGGCAGGTCAAAACACTATGAGATTTGGTAATAAGCAGGTCATCAGCCTCTGAAAAAAAGTTCAATATTGAGAGAGAGTGAAGGAAGATAATTTGCCAAGATTGGATGCCTGAGTGCTAGATGAAGGAAAGAAAAGGAGCATTGGAATAAGACTATTTCTCCAAGAAGATTGTCAGAGAAGGGGAAAGAGGAGAGGGGAGGACAGATTGAATGAATGAACCAGAAGAGGTTTTTTTTGGTTTGTTTTCTTTTGGTTTGTTTTCAAATTAAAGACTAGGAAAACGCAGGTAAGCTTTGTAAGGCAGAATAGAAGGAATCGAAAGAAAGGGACAAATTAAATTTAGAGAAAGGCATGGAGAAGATGGAATGGGGTAGGCAGATCAAGAATACAAAGTGAGCTTTGTCCAGAAGCAGACTTAATGTCTTCCTTCCAAACACGATGTAACTAGAAATTGTAAGCAAAAAGAAGGAAACTGAGGGAACTTCTTGAAGAATTCTCTCCAGAAAATATGTAGGTATAAGCAGGTTGTGCATTCATTCATTTTTTAAAGAACAGAACCCCTCCTCCCAACAACCCCTTTTCTCCACTATCCTCCAAGCTTCAGAGAACACAGTCATCACCTCTTTGGGAAAGGATGAGCCAGCTGAAAATAAGGGCACACATCTCAATCCCTCAGAACTTTTAAAAACATTCACCACTTGATCTTCACAGGCAAATTCAAGATGATGGCCAGGTAGCCAGACCAACAACAATGGAATTTTCCTTGCAACCTTCTGCACAGTTTTTAAGTCTCGTGGAAGTAGCCATCCATTTTCAAGAACTCTGCCCTACTACATGCCTGGGTACACAGCTTTCAACCCCATAAAGCAGCTCACCTTCCTCCCAGTTTTCTTTTAAAGCAAAGAAGGCTAACGTTCACCTGTCACATAATTTCATTTCTCCTTCTTGTCAGGAACCAGGTTTTATGAAGCCTTTGTTTGAAAAGGTTGTAGGAATAAGAGGAAAGGTGGAAAGACAACACCCCAGGCCCTGGGCCAAGAAAACGCTCCAGGTCAAAGACAATCTGCACTCTCCCTGTATAGCCTCAGGATCCAGAAGGCAGGAATGAATATTTATTGTTAACTAAGTGCCCAGTAGGGTGCTAAGTGGGCAAAGCAAGAGACAATTCCTACCCTCAAGGAACTTAGATACTACTGCCTGGAAATAACTCCAGAAGCCAGTAGCAGTAGCCAGGTCAAATCCAGTTGAATGTGAAGAAATCCAATTCTTTGACAGCTTATGGGGGCAGGGAACATGGTTTTTATTTTGTTTTGTTCCATTTTCAAAAGAGGAAAGAAATCATTTTTCCAAAGTCCAAGTTTTCATGTGGAAACTGGTATAAGATTTTTTTCTGTCCAGTCAATTTTACTTAGCATTCTTTAAAACAACCGGCAAGACAATTTTCTTCCTAGAAAACGATAATTAGAATTTATTAGTTTCTTAGTTCGACCCACTTGTGTTTGGTTATGTTTAGCATTTTTATCTAAACACGGTTGGAATTCTGCCTTTGGGAGCCAACCCACCAATTCATCCAATTGCCAAAGACAACCTGCAATTCTCATAGGCAATTTCACAATTGCAAGATATTTTGTACTTCATGTTCCCAGGTCTACCAAAAGAGTTGAGAACTCAAAGCTAACCTGAATAGTTAAGTCTCTTTCTACAACTAAATCTTCTTTCTACAACTCTGATCACAATTATAAGTGAATCTTGGGTATAAACAACAAACACTTTTTCTAGTTAACCTACTTAGCCCTGATAAAGCGGGTGGGAGCGGGGGAAGAGAAATGGGGAGGGGAGTGGAGATTTCCAGTTCAATGGAAAGAGCACAAAACTTAAACTTGGAGGACTCCAGTTCAAATCCCAGTCATGCCATTTACTAACCATGTGACATTAGGCAAGTAATTGAACTTTTCAATTAACTGATGAAAAATAAGAGACACTAAATGGCATCTGAGGTCCTCCCAGCTCTAAAACTACAAAATCTATGAGATCCTGTTAGCATGGAAATTGCCTGCATTTATTTCCTCCTCCTATTGTTTGGCCTCATGCACCCAATTCCCATACAACTCCAAGACAAATAATTTAGCAATGGTAAATTTCAAGAAAAAAAATCTATCAACACTCTTCATAAAAAAAGTTAACCTTAACATGCCATAAACATCCCTTAAAAAAACTTCTCCACAACTGCTAATGACTTACAATAGATGTTTTGCTCCTGAAGACAAAATAAAGCAATGAGGGGAAAGTCCAACTGTACTTACTCTTCAAGTCTAAGCAGACCCAACCATACGCAACACCTAATAGTATAAAACAAACCTCACAATACAAATTCCTAGTGATAGATATTAAAAAATTTATCAGCACTGGATCCATTTGGAAACCAAGCCCCTGAATCTCATTTATAAACATTTATAAAGTACTTTATGTAAAGTACTGATACATATATATGTATATATATTATATTTATTTATAAATATATAAAGTTCTTATAAGGTACTTTCTAAAGTGTTGCACCATGTTTACTGCCCAAAACGTGACCTCAGAGAATCCATTAGAAACCAAGTTCTTTTGGGGTAGGAAAGGACTTTCTCATTCTTTTCTTTGGATGTTCAGGCCACAGCTACATAACACCTGACATACAGTAAGCATCCAATAAATGCTCATGGATTGATTACAGTTCATTTTAGGAGTGAGGGTGTTTATGACGTGCAGTGATAGGATCAGGGAGATAACAGATGAAAAATCTTTTTTTAGTTAAGTAATCAGTATTGTTATATTGACCAGACTTAAATGTATTAATTCTTTTGAATGAATCAGTTCTTGAAAAATAAATGTTAAATTCTGCCAGTCTTCCTTTACCTACTACATGCTCCTGAGAGTGAGCCCCAGTCCCCAAAACTCGATGAGAAGCTACATTGTCATAACTCCAGGAATAGAGACTGCTATTGCCTTCACTTTAAATGGTCCTGCCTGTCTGCCTACTCTAGGAATCAAGCATCCTGAAAACTAGGAGAAGTGAGAAGGCAACAGGGCTTAACGTGAGATCCAAGCTACAAGGGCTCTACATTAAAGGTCATTTTTATAACAACTGAATGCACTGAAAGCATTTAATGTGGTTGGGATATGTGACATGAACTTTGTTTCTTGGTTTAAAAAGGAATTAAACACACACAATCTGTAATTACTACAGAACTACTCAAATCCACCCTGGCTACATGCTGTGTTTCTGAGGAAAAAGAATTTCCTTCTATCAAAACAGCACATTTCACAAGCCCCAAACTACAAATACTCCCAAGCCCCCAGACCAACTGAATTCACTGGACAAAAAAGTAAATTGATGCCTAGTATCAACCGCAAGAGGAGGGGGTCTTCCTTCACCACCAATACTTTGGAATGTCTTCCAAATAATTAATATATGAATTATCAGTTATTTTGTGATTGTCATTTTAAAAAATGAGATGTGACTATAAAGAAATGAGGACTTTTTAAAAAAAGACATTTATAGACAAGTAAATGAATGTCCTCATTCCAAGGAAAACATCAGCACCACCCCAACACCCACCACCAAGAGACAGACACTCTGTGTACACTGCTACTCTGTCATTCATATGTGGTCAGAGCACCTTTTTATGACTCTCCTTCCCAAGTTAACCAAGAATTAGGAACATGAATAAGTCTCATAATGTCAGTGCCACATCATTCCTCTCCCAGGCTTTATCTCTTGCTTTACCCAACAGATTCTGACTTTTATCTATTTCTAAAAAACAAAAAAATTTCCTCTCCAAACAATAAATTTTGGTACCCCAGAAGGAAATGGAAATACCCCTGGTTCTAGAAAAAAAGGACTGGGATTTGGATAACATCTCTGATACTTACTATCCTGCCTGCGTGACCATGTGCAAGTCAACTTGCCTCTCCGGGTCTCAGTTTCCTTATACATAAAATAAGGGGATTCGATTCTGAGGTCCCTTCTAGCTCTAAATCTGTGCTCCTATGATCCAAAAGAAAAAAAAAATCGAGTCTGGCAACAGTGCATTGGTGAATTAAATGTGTCTGCTGCCCACCCAAATAGCTGACTTGAAGTATACAGCAATTATTTCAATGCCTAAATTCTGTATTTTTTTAATTAGTCACCTCACATTGTGTTTGCACTTTAGAAGAAAAACAAAAGCAAAACCACTTAAAGAATATTCACAATTCTTCCTGTTTCCTTGAAAAAATTTTTAGGACATGAAGTTAGGGAGCACAGGCTCTGATTAAATCCCTATTCAAGTATAACTATGTAAAAATAATAAGAAAACAGAATAGCTAAATCAAGTGCTGCTTTTTGTAAAGTAACATTTACATACCTAGGAGAGCTCCACTAAGTTTGATATTTTTCCATTCTTTGTTAAAATGGGGTAAGAGAAGGAATGCACAACAGAATTAACACAAATGACAAGTATTTTAAAAAGGAAGGAGTGAGGAGGAGCCATAGCCATGTAATGAGCCTACAACAGTGAGAGCAAAACAACTGTGTCTATAGGCAAAGATTAGTCAAAATCTCTACTCCCACCTTCTCCACAATCAAACCTAAGAGTGCACTGGCACTGGCGCTCTACACATAAACACCTCAACAGAGACTGAATAGATGTGTTGCAATTAAAAAGTATGGTTGCTCCCTGTAGGGCATCATTCTTACATTTGCGATCCATTTTTCCTATTAACTCCCATCATAAAATGAGAAATAGAGACAGAGTAGGGGAGGGGCTGAAGAGGAAGGGAAGTAGCAACTACTGCATAATGTCCAGAGAGAACTAAGCCAAGAAGTGATGAAAGAAAGTAGAAAATCTGTATCTTTTAGAACTGATACAGCAAAAAGACTTGGTCCCCTCTACATTAAGACTCTTGAAAGGTGAACCTTTAAAACTCTGCCACTTCGGTACCAAATAATCCATCAAAATACATTTAATAAAAACATACTATAATTATCCCAGGCAGTTGCCACAGATACAAACACAAAATCAAAACATCTCCTACCCTCGAGAAGGCTGAATTCCAGGGGAGCAAAGAGCATGGATGTGTACAAAGAAGTAAACCCAACACAGAGGCATGATAATGATGCTATAGGGAAAGTGATTTTACTGGCTTGGGGAAGTTCTGGGTGATGAAGCGTCCTTTACTCAGTCAATACATGTGGTCTTAGAGGATGGAACAGAGGTCAGAGAAATGACTTACCTGGGATCACAAAGTCGGTTTGTGTCAGAAGCAAGAGTTGAACCCAGGTCTTCCTGGCCCAACAACAATAACCTAACATTCAGGTAGTTTGCAAAGTCCTTTCTACAGAGAATTGCATTTGATTTCCTCCTCACAACAACCCTGTTCAGTTAGGTAATGTTGTTATCCCTATTTAATAAAAAAAAGAAACTTAAGACTGTCATCTATCGTGGGCTACACAGCTAGTAAATGGGTGAAGGGTAGCTAGATGGCTTAGTGGATACAGCACCAAGCCTGGAGTCAGGAGGACTCTTCCAGAATTCAAATTCAGCTTCAGACACCTACTAGCTATGTGAACCTGTTGGTCTCAGTTTCCTCATCTGTAAAATGAGCTAGAGAAACAAATGGCAAACCAGTCCAGTACCTTTGCCATGAAAACCCCAAATGGGGTCATGAAAAGTCAGACACAACTGAAATACAACTGAGCAACAAACGTGTGAAGCAGGACTCAAACTCAGGTCTTCCTGAATTTCTAAGTATGCCAACCATGAATACAAAATAATGTACAAAGTGAAGAGCACCTGTTTAGTTGATACCATAAAATCAAAGAGAGATTACATAGCTTACAACGGATAGAAAGAAGTCATGAAATCAGGAAAACATGGGTTTAAGTACTGCCTTCCTACATATATACTAGCTATTTGACTCCAGGCAAGTTACTTCCAATTCCACGAACAACTCTAACACTTTCAAAGTTATAGATGAATTGAAGACCTGTTGCGGGAAGAAATCACCAAACAGAGGGTCTTCAGGTAGATAACATCATAGGTCTAAAGAAATGTTTTGTTTTGTTTTTTTTAAAACCAACAACAGCAATATGTAATTATTCAGAAGAATTCTTCTATTTTTACATCCATTCTACAAGCTTAAGAAAGATTTTTAAGTAGACCATCTTGGCTTCCTAATAAGTAGACTTCTTATTCCTCCCCCAGAGATTAACTTATCCCCACAGGTACAGAATGGAATACCTGCCTAATTATGATAAAGCAAAGCTTCTCAATAGAGGAGATGACCCAGTTAAGTCTTTTCTGTCTTCCATCCAAGTCCCTTTAGCAATGTACAAACCCTCAGGGAAAAAGTGAAACTTCCTAGAATGTAAGGCCCTGTGATTTTAAATGCCCCTGGGTTTAGAGTTGACAAATAGTAAGAATGAACTGGAACCAAAGTGCCTCAGCAGTCTCTCGAAAAACAAGCCCTCCCCATTCCTGGTATACTGGACAGAGTTGCAGCTAGCTGGCGGCTTGCTGTGAGTACAGGGTAGAAATTTCACACTCTCGCAACTTTGGCATTTCCCGAATTCTGAGAGCCCCTTCCTGGTTGGATAGGACACTCTTTGGCATCTTGCTACCATGGTGTTTTTCTATCTTGACAATTCACTTTCCCAACAGGCATGCAGCCAACTCAAATGAGACTAAGCAGTGAAAAGCCCTTCAGGTAAACAGTGTGATAAGCTAAACAGCAAAAACTAGACAATGTTTTTGGACTATGAGGTAGTTGCTATGGAGACAGTTGCTAATTAACTGCTTTCAGGCAGGAGAACAAAGGGTTTGAGGGCAGACAGGACTCTGTATCTAAGAGTGAGCAATGCACAGCATCTTATGCAGTCCACACATCCTCATATCTGGAATACCTGAGACTTTGCTTACTTTGCTAAATACCTCAAGAAATCACAACAGGATATTTTATTCTTTTTGACTTGGGCTAACGACTATTATACCCTAGTGCTTTGGGGGGAAACCAGTACACAAGGCAAGGGACTATGAAAGGATCCACAACTGAGGTTAGACACTGTGGAATCATTTTAAAGAACATAAAAGAACTCTGAACTGCATTAAATAATACACCTCTCAAGCTACTTTAGAGACCAATAAAATAACTCCAAAGGGTTTAGCTCTACCACAATTCATGATTAGACTTAACTGTGTATTATCAGTGATGAAGTGACTAAGTGATGTGTAAAGAAAAAAAAATCGCTAGATTGCAGCCTGCACACCATGAGCAGCCAATAAGTATTTGATTGATTAATCAATATCCTGCTCTGATATCACCACACAGCAATATGCAGGAGGGAAGGGTGGTCTCTTTTCTTTGGTACACTGGCACTAGTACTCAACGAATGAATTACTGTGTGAAGAAATGTAGACCAAGCAATCACTCTTGGTTAAAATCAAAGGCCCCATTACCTCTGGGGCCACGCAAATAGAGGTCAACATTTGCACAGGCCTGGAACTGAGGCTCACAAGCAAATCAAGGAAGAGTTACTTGATATTCTGACTTCATGAAAATCCTCAAAACTTTAAGAAAATAAACTCAGGACTCCCATAGCCCTTTAAAATGGCTTTCCAGAGACCCAATTTGGCATGTTAATGAATACTGAGAGACAACATTTCTTAGGTAATGGCTTAATGTAATGAACAATGTATTCTGTTCATTACTCACCACCAAGTTAGAATTATTTACATGGCATTCAAATCCCTTCAACAATTTGGGAGGCTCCCATCTTTTCAGAGTTACTTCGTAAGACTTAGTTTTCTTTTCCTCCTGGCCAAATCGAACTCCTTGACTTACCTCCTCTCCCTCAACCCTGGCTGCCTCCAAGACTGTGCCCACACTATTCTCTACATCTACAAGATGAAGAAATATCTTCTTCATCTTGATCTCTTTAAAGCCTGCCTTCAAGGAAGGAATCAAATGCCCCTACCTCCCTGGATGTTTGCCTCTCTTCCTCTTCCCCCATTAACTACTGAGGACTTCCTGAGGACTCCTATCGTCTTCATTCCCCTATCACCACCAAAACTTGGATTCCTCCTCCCTTGATAGGTGAACTTTTATCTCATCCTGCCAGAACTAAACCTCCACACACAGCAAGCACTTAATAAAGGCTCTTTCTATCTAGCAATTTGTATCCCCTAGTTATTCAATAATAGCTAACATTGATAAAATGCTTTAAGGCTTCCAAAGTGTTTTACAAATAATATCTTTATGGATGCTCATAATAGTATTATCCCCATTTTATAAATGAGGAAACTGTAAAGTAAGTGTCTGAGGCTGGACCCTGACTGAATTGGAACTCAGGACTTTCTGTCTCCATTTACAGTCTTCTAAGTGATAAAGCTACCCAACTCTTCCCTACTAGACTTTTAAGTCCAATAAGGATCACATCTCATTTTCTCCCCTTTTAAGTAGCACAATGCTATGAAATCAGTGGTTGTTTACCAAATGTTGGCTGAACTGGCCAAATGAATACATGGGGAGGGCAGGATGGTATAGTGAAGGTTCCCCACCCCCGGTGCACTGAAAAGAATTTTGGTCAGATTTTTGTTTCTTCCGAGTCACTGTTTAAAAAATCATCTTCAACTGAGTAATCCTATTTACTTACTGTGACCTCCATGTACTCTATTCCCTATCCCCCCAACTTGAAACAATTAAACTTCCTCTTTGAAATCCCTATTGGACATGTATCAGGTTCACACCTCCTACCTGCCATCACTGGCCCATCATGAAGTCAGCCCTCCAAAGTCCATCTTTCCATTTAAAAAATCCCTAAATCAAGGTACACACCGAGACAGAAATTATCACCTGACAAGAGGGTCATGTTTCATCCTACATTTAATTTTTTTTTTAGGCAGACATCACATTAAGTTACGTTGGAATTAAGAAGACTTGAGAATTTCTAGCTAATCCTTTAGATAATGAGATATGCTACTAGCAAAAAGTCACCCTTGAAAACCTGTAACCTGAGTCCTCTGGCAATGCTGGTAGAAATGACAGGAAAACCAGAGAGCCTGGCCTTTCATCACCCAACATGGTAAGGAAGGCTTCCAAGGTAACAACCCAGAAACTCAGGACCCCATAGATTTCTTAGAGAATGCAAGTTTGCTTCTAAAGTCTAGGGAAATGAACGATTTCCAATTTGATACATTCTAGAGAGGACTCTCACTGAATTCAATGTACATCTGGCAATAATACTATCAAAGGTCTGAATTCTCACCAGATGGTTAGTGCCCAAAGAACCATGGCAGGGCTCTCAGCTTTGAGCTATCAGATCAGAGCTATTTGACCTACAGATTCTGCAAAAAAGTGATTCAAACCTCTCTAGAGGATTTTAACACGGTATTTCTCTCCCTGCTCCTGCCCCCTCCCCACATGTTAAAGGTCTAGGGACATTGGTGAATGCAGCATGTTAATACAGATCCATGAAGCCCAAGAACTAACAAAACGGTAGGTTTCTACCCAGTTAGTTTGAAACTCAGAAAACTCAAAAAACCTAAGAAATACTTTCTGAAATATAATTACAAGTATAAAATTGGAAGAGAATATTAAAGATTGATTGGTTTGGGGGGAAACCTGTAACAACGGAAGTTTGACTAGAGGCCTATACGTTTAATCAGCTAAGTTCTATAAACAGTAGAGTCTGAGTAAGCTAAGTAAAAATAAGATGATTCATGACTCAACTAATATGGAAATGTTTTGTATAACTGCACACGTATAATCTATATCCTATTGCTTCTCTTCTCAATGAGGAAGGAGGAGAAAGAGGAAGGGAGAGAATTTAGAATTCGAAATTGTAAGAAAAGAATGTAAAAGTTTTTACATGTAATTGGAAAAAATAAAATATTAAAAGAATGAGAAAATAAAGATAATTCATGATTATTTAAAAACAAACCTACCCAAAAAGCCATATCCTCTATTAATGACATTAAATCTTTTTTTAAAATAAAATCTACTCCTGAATTACATTTGAAGGTGTGCTAAACGTTTCTAGTATTTTCCTTATCCCTATCCAAAGCTAATGTCCACTGGTGAGCAATCCATGACTCATAACGAAAAGCTTTATTCAATGAGAGATCTTGGGGAAAAAAATGTTTCAATTAACCAAGTAACAACTATTTCAGTCCACTTATTTATATACTGCAATAAAAGGTGAACAATTAGACTGAAGAAAGGAGAAAAAGGTAACCTATGGTCAGAAGAATGGAAATGCACCTTGATTTAGAGTCAGCAGCTCTGGTATTAAGTCTGATTCTGCTACTTCCTGGTAACCTCACCTTAGACAGGGAAATTCCTTCCTCATTGTGGGCTTCTGTTTCCTCTCCTATAAAATAAAAGGGTTACACTAGATGTCTTCTAAAGTCTTTCTAGCTTATAGGCTGAGTAGAGTAAATACAGGGTAATACAAGGGTAAATACTTCAAAATCCACAAAATGAGACTAAATTTGCACAGTTAAGGAAACTGAGGCAGAGTGTAAATGACTTGCTCAGTCTGAGGCTGTATTTAAACTCATGATATTCTGACACCATGTAAAACAGTCTCTCCACTGTGTCATTGAGCTACAGTTAGGCAAAGGAAAAGGTTTACTCAAAATGCTACAAGGAATTTTGAGAAAGGACAAGTCACATACAGCTATGAAAGAGAGAAGGAAAGGCTTAGCGGAGGATGCAGCACATAAGTCTTGAAGGAAGGGCTATCTAGGGAAGGACTCTGTAATACTGAAATCTAATCTCATAACAAACAAAAATTTCTTCAGTACCCCTTTAGAAATCACAGTTACTCTGTGTTCAATAGGTAGATTTCACCCATTCAATGACCAGAAGTATACTTGACTTCCTTTTCCTTTCTTTTCTTTGCCCAACAAATCCCTGCTCTTTTATTGCACATTTGAAATTTACTTCTGTGTCTACAATAACTCAATTAATCAATATTCACATTTAGCCCTGTAATCTGACCAGATCCAAACAAATTACTATTAATGGCTCATTAATAGAATGTCAGAGCTGGAAAAGACCTTAGAGATCATTTAGTTGAACTAACATACTTACAAAGGAGAAAACTGGGACCTATCAAGGCTATGAGATTTGCCCAGGATGACGTATCTCATAGTGGCAGGTCCAGATCTAGAATCTAGATCTTCTACTTCCTAGTTCAATTTCATTGCCACTCTTAATCTGCCAATATCATCAACAGAAGAAACAGAAAAGTATCAATAATGGAGAACCAATTTAAAAGTGTATCACTTTGATAATGGATATTCTGGATCTGGAGTAATGATGAAAACTGAAAGGCACTTTTTTCTTCATCACTTTAAGAGCTTTGGCACAATCAAAATCAATGCAGCTAGAACTTGGAGGAAACATACAGTTTGGGGAAAATATTTGCACTAAATATCTTTGATAAAAGTATGATACTCAAAATTTAGAGGGAACTGACACATAAAATTTTTCTCTTTTTTCTCCAATTGATAAATGGTCAAAGGATATGAACAGGGAATTTTCAGAGGAAGAAATCAAGTTATCTATAATCACACGAAAAAATGCTCTAAATCACTATTGATTAGAGAGACGCAAATCAAAACAACTCTGAGGTACCACATCACACCTATCAGATTGGCTAACATGACAAAACAGGAAGATGATAAACGTTGGAGAAGATGTGAGAGAGTTGGAACACTAATTCATTGTTGGTGGAGCTGTGAGCTGATCCAATCATTCTGGAGAGCAATTTGGAACTATGTCCAAAGGGTTACAAAAATGTGCATACCCTTTGACCCAGCAATATTGCTTCTGGGACTCTATTCCAAAGAGATCATAGAAATGGGAAAGGTTCCCACACGTGCAAAAATATTTATAGCATCTCTCTTTGTGGTGGCCAAAAACTGGAACTCAAGGGGATGCCCATCAATTGGGGAACGGCTGAACAAATTGTAGTATGTGAACATAATGGAATATTATTGTGCTATGAGAAATGAACAGGAAGACTTCAGAGAAGCCTGGAAAGACTTATATGAACTGATTCTGAGTGAAAGGAGCAGAATCAGGAGAACTTGGTACACAGCAACAACCACAGTGTGCAAGGAATTTTTCTGGTACACTTAGTAATCCATTGAAATGCATGGACTTAAAAAATTTCCAATGGACTCCTGAGGCAAAATGCCTTCCATATCCACAGAAAGAACTATGGAATTGGATCGCAGAGAGAAACAGACCATTTTCTTTTGAATTGTTTTGTTTTGCATTATTTTATGGCTTCTCCCATTCATTTTAATTCTTCTATGAAACATATTTAATAGGAAAGTACATGTAGAACCTATATAAAATTGTATGCTGTCTCAGGGGAAGGAGGGGAGAATAAAGGGGAGGGAGAAAAAATATCTAAGATATATGGAAGCGATTGTTGAATACTGAAAACAAAAGTTTAAAAGAACTTGAAAAAAAGATTTGTCTCATTTTAAATCTTTATTGGCATCATTTGCTTTTTATGTTATCTATATTTTCCCGACATATCCTTTCTCTTCTTCCCAGAGTCATGTGTTATAACAAATAATAAAAGGGAAAAAATGAAAATAAAGTTAAGCAAAACAATCAACTCAACCAATGCCAACATTTTACTTAATATTCTCTACCCATAGTCTCCTATCCCTGCAAAGGGAGAGAAGTGTATTTTCTTAACTCTTTTTTGGGGAGAAAGCATGGTCATTACAATTTTACATCATTGAGTTTCAATTGTTTTGCTATTGTTATTACCATTTACACGACTGTAATAAGTGTAACATATATACATAATACATGTAGATATAATATATATGTGCATACACATATATATTTCTATTTACTTTGTATCAGTTCACAAGTTTTCCTGGGTTTATTGCTTCCAACACTACAGTAACATTTCATTACATTAACATACTACTTTCTTTTTCTTTTTTGGCCATTCCCCTTTCAATGGACCTCTGCTTTGTTTCCAGTTGCTTACTAAAATAAGAAGGGTTGATAAGAATATTTGGGGGTAATGTGGAGACTTGATTTTAAACACTGACCTCCTAGAAGCATATACTTAACAACAGAATCTCCAGGTCAAAGCCCATGTTAATTTATTTTAGCCCCTTTCTTTATTTAATTCCAAATTACTTTCCAGAATGGCTGAACCAGTTCTCAGTTCCATGATGTGCTAGTATTCAGTCTTTCCATACTCTCTCCAACACTCTTCACAAATGTAAAAGCTTAAGGACTATCCCTCAGTAATAAATGGTCAATGGACAAGAACTGTTTTCCGAAAAAGTAAAATCAACAGCTCACTGTAAAATAATTCAAATTACTAATGGAGAGAAATGCAAATTTAATTCTCAAGTACTAACTTACAGCCATTAAGTCAGCTAAGATGCTAACATATTGGGATAGGGCGGTGAATTCAGTAGGAAGGCCTTTAAGAAGTCATTTACAATAATTGACTGCCAAAATAATTTGGAATTATTTGAGAAGGCCTACTAAATTACCTTTACCCTATACCCAAAGATGCCACTGTAAGAACAATGTAATGAAGTGTTGTTGACAGCAAGAAAAGAGATACATGTATGTGAGTCAAGAAGAACTGATTATGAGCTTACTGGTGCCAGGTACTATGTTAAACACCAAAAGGACAAAGGCAAAATCAATCCCAGCCCTCAAAAAAGCTTGAATTCTAATGGAGGAGAAGATGTGTAAATAACCAAGTTCTTACAAGGCAGCATGTAGATGAAAGGTAATCTCATAGGGAAAAGGAAAGAAAAGAAAAGTCCTCCTGCCCCTGAGATCTGAGTTTCATCCTGAGGGAAGCCAGGAGCATAAGGTGAAAAGGAAGACACTTCCAGGCACAAGGGACAGCCAATGAAAAGGGAAATTCAGGAGACAGTGTGAGGGGGGAGAACGTATAACAAAATAAGTATGCAACAATTGAGGAATGTCTGAACAAATTACAGTAGATGAATGTGACATAATTCTGAGAAACACGGGAATCCTTTGTTAAAGGATACAAAGCAAGGAAAGTCAAGCCAAGAGAACAATAGATGAAAATGCTGCAACAATGCAAATAAATCACAATCGTTTATGTTGCTAGCACCATAATACCAAGGTTAAAGAAAAGATACATTCCTTTTTTCTGTTAATAATAGATAATCAAACTATTTTTCTCAGAAAATATACTTTGTAAAAGGTTTTGTTTGGGTGTTTGTTAGGAAGTCTCAAAGTGTATCAGTAAAGTTGTTAAGGAAAAAAGATATATAAACACTAAAGAGCCTGAAGGATGAATGAAAAGAACATGGGACTTGGACTGGAGAGATGGATTGAAATCCCACCTTAACCACACACTAGCTAAGAGGTGGAACAAATCATTGAAACTTTCCAAATCTCAGTTTCTTCCTCTCTAAAAGGGGCCTGATGTGGGGGACAAGTAAGAATTGTGAAACATTTTTTACACCTTAAAGAGCAATTTGTGATGCAGCAATGCTTATGGAATACAGAGCTGGTCTCAGGAAAAACTGAGTTGAACTCCTTCTTCTGACACACTGGCTCAGTAACCCTGGCATGTGACTTAACCTTCAAGTGCCACAGGGAATTAACTCACCAAAAGGCTGCGGAACACTGGCGAAATCACAAGTTCAGTTAGCTTGGTTTTTAAAATCACTACCTAATTGTCAGTTATTATCATCACAAAGATAATGGGCTATCCAAGTGGAAACATCAATTAGCGAGAAATGCCCATATATAGCTCAAGTTCAAGAGTGACCTTAGAAGTCCGGATATGAGTAGAATCGACACAGAGATCATAAAAATCTCAAAGGGATAAAAATCTCTAAGTGTTCTATATCAAAAGGGACAGAGGACAGAAGGGCTGGGGGCGGGGTGGGCATGCTACAATAAGGAAGAGGCATAGAAGAAAACCTAACTCGTTTGTTAAGAAAGTCTAAGGAGAAAAGGGGTGGGAGCTGGGTTAAGGGACTATCTGAAATGCTGCAGAAAAATCAATGAAAAAAGTGAAAGAAGAAATAACAGGGAATCTCTTGAGTGACTTTTGCCACAAAAAAGTACAATTTGGCAATACAGATAGACAGGGCAATAAACAGGTGGACTCATCACCTCTTACAAGACAGTCAGCATGACAGAAACCAGGATGCTAGACTCCAAGGGACTAAATGGTAAATAAGGTAGCTGCATTTAAAAAGTTTTCCAGGAAATATATTAAAAAGAATAGAAGGTGGCTTGAGGACACAACAGGGTTAAGCCAAATGTGTTGTTTTTAGGACAGAAAGATCACATGTTTGAAGACAGAGAAATAATGACCCAAACAAAGTAAATATCACGGTCTTAGCCAAGGAAGGAACAGGCTCTCCTGTTCTAGGGAAAGGTCTCATTTCTCATCACATGGGAATCATTTCTAATTTTGTCACCTGGCCATGTACTCCAATATCCCTCCTCACTCTAACTCCCAGCCGTTAGCTTGGTGTCACAAGGAAGAATTTCCATGAAGGAACTCCCAAGGCTTTCCTGTGCTCTTATCATTGACATGTTGTCTAGGAAGAGGTATCTTAAGTAGCAACCTCTCCCACTCTCCTCCCCCAACCTTCGCCACTGCACACATGCCCAACAAACTAACAAATTCTAGATTTTCAAGAATGGGGGTAAAAAAGGGGGAAAGCAGCCAGAGCAGGGAGGTCTATTGCAAGAACTAGCCCTCCGTCTCATCCTTTTCTCCCTTCTAACTCCCTCTCAATCGATAAATCAAGTTACTCCTATCCTATGTTTCTTTGATTTTTCTACAAAATTCACTCAAGAAATTCTACTTTCCCATTCACTCAAGGACATTATCATTACATACAAAACACCAGCACATCTTCCTCTATCCTCAGTAGCATTTATAGGGTTGGGAGAGGGGAAGAGGGAGAAAGAGGGATAGGGGAGGATGGAGGGAGAGGGAGGGAGGAAGGGGGAGGAAGGAAGGGGGGAGAAAGAGAGAGAAAGGAAGAGGGAGAGAGAGAATATATACAATGCAAGTACTGCCCCCAAACTCAGGCTTGGCACAAACTTCTCCCCATCCCTGAATGTTTGGGGGCTGCCTTCTGCCTGAGATATACCCCAAAGAAGTTGTTCCTGTGCTAAAGCTTCCTATCAGGAAAAGCATCAGACTAGTAAGGTGGGGGGAAGGCAACCAGCCAAGAGACCTTCTCTGGCAGGCTGCCACAACATTCAGTAAGCATCCAGGCTACCCAGGTTGATGCGCCCACACTCCCTCACAGGGTTCTCTCACAGTGGGTCAGATGAACAGCTATGCCCAGTCATGAGAGGGAGCAATTAAAGGCTGTGAATCAGTCCCAGTTTCCCATTCACACACACTGGGCTCTGACAGATGGCCCAGGTTATTTGCCCAGGAAAAACACCTGCACACAGACCCTGCTAGGGAGCACATTTGACAATCATTTCTGCAAAATTTTCAACTTTTAAAGATACTCCCATATAGAAAGTCAGCCCACACTTGGCAGGGGGGAAGCACTGATTGTGACCTCTCCTCCTAAGAAATAATGCCAGCTCTCCAGTGTTTCCTTGACAGTGATCAGTGTTTGATTTATGGGCCAAAGCTCTCCTCCTTGCTCTGTTCAGAGACCCATGCTGGCTCTTCTCTAAGGACTGGTTTGAGGGTTTAGGAAAAACAGTCAGTTTGCCGATCATAGATTTCTGACTGGAAGAGATCTTAAACCTTATATAGTCTAACTTCTGTATTTTATAAGATGAAGGAAGTGAAACTAGAAAGGGAAAGTGATTTTTTTTTCCACTCCCAACTATCTATCTAACACTAACAGCCAACCTATGACACTATGATTCTATTTGGGGGAAATCCCATTGCCCAGAGCCCTAGGACAGTATTATGGGGTAGCTCTAGAGTATATTTCATTGAAAGGGATATCAATGGATTACTATCAAAGAAAGTGAAAGGAAATGCAAAGTTTTAGAAGGATCTTTATTTTTCTGTCTGGACTAAGAATGTTCATTCAGTGTGCTGACAACAAAGTCTTTAATCCTCCTCCGTAAATCCCCAGCAAGGAGGAAAACCATTAATCACCTTCTCTTTTAAGATGTAAGGTGTGGTAAATGGAGATAATAGGAAGCTCGACTCACTCTTTCAACCCTAAATAGTGTTAGGAACAAAACTCCTGCCCTCCCGAATAGTGTCCTATCCGGTGCCAATAGGGTCGGAGCCTAGGAGGCGGTAGTGACCTTCCCAAAGCTCACTGGGAGGAAGGGGCATGTCCTGTTCAGACCCTCAGAAAACTTACTGAATATCAGCTATGGACAAGGCACTGGAGATACAAAGACAAAAATGCCAACGATCCCTCTGCTCCAGAGATTGGTCTTCTACGGGAACTTAATAGCATCAGCAGCTTTTCTTGGTGTTCTATAGTCTGACTGTAACAATTCTCCATTAACAATGATACGCAGCATTAAACAGAGCAAAGATAACTGCAGCAGAATAGAAACTCCTTGAAGGCAGCAAGTGCTGCATTTCTGTCCTCACTGCCTCAGGGGAAATGAATTCATGAACTGTAACAAGACGCAGATAAATTTTCATTCTTCTTCCAATGAGGCAGAATTCCCAAAGCAATTTCAAAGTTTTCTCAATCAATTAATACAATTGCAGCAGCCTTGTCATAGGAACCCAGGTCCCCCAATCCTAAAACAAAACCAAGAACACGTTTTCTTCATTTCCTACACTACTCCTTTAAATTACTGCCCCCCTTTCCCTAATTTCACAACAAAACTTCTTTAAAGTTCACTCCCTTCTTAACACTTTACATTCCATCCCCTTTTCTTCAATGGAGAATGAGGGCGGGAAGGGAGGAAAAGAAGCATTTATATAGCACTTCCTATGTTCCAGGAGCTGTGCTAAGTAAGCACTTTTCATAAATATTATCTCATTTGATCCACATGACAACCTGCACAGTGGGTATTATTAACCCTATTTTACATTAGAGGAAACTGAGGCAGACAGATTAAGGTTTTGCACAGAATCACACAGCTGGCCAAGCGTCTGAGGCACTAAAGGAGGTTGGCCCAGTAGCTCACCTCCTCCCTCTTCCATAGCCACAGACACAGACTCCTGACCCTTTCCGGAAGCCCTTTCCAAACCAGAAGCAAACACACTGATTATATCTGTCAGAAGAGAGTTCCCCAAAGCAAGAGGAACTGCCCCCAAATGACAAAAGTTTCATCAATCCATTTCTGAAAGGGATATAAAACATCACACCAGGAAGAGGAAAACCAAGAGGGTTGCAGGGGTCGGGAACCTGTGGCCTTAGGAGCTTTACTGTTAACTTCTGAGGAGGGAAGAGGGAGAGATTTTTTTATACTAAACAGGAGGCAGCAGAGGAAGAGTAGAGCTTCAGGCCTGCAAAATATCTAAAATACCCTCAATTTACATATGTGAATTTGTTGAAGTCTTGGTCAGTGCTCTGGAGCACCAGAGGGTAAGGGGAGGTGTTCCGAAAATAATTGTAGATGCAGAGGTAAAGACTCCCAGAGTGATCCCAGAACAGGTCTCCCCTTGACTGTACCAGAACTCGACCACGAGCTTATTTCCTGGAGAATAAAATACAAACTGCTTGACATTTGTCCTTCCAATGGAACTTCCGTCTATACCATCGCAGGCTCTCCTCCCACGCTTGACACTCCAGTCAAACTGAACTACTTACCTTCCTACTCAACTCCCCTGCCTTTACAAAGAATATCCCCCATTCCTGGAATGCTCTTCATTTTTGACCTCTGCCTCGTGGAACCCCTCATTCCCTTAAAGGATCCCCACACTTTGGATGGAGCAATCCTGGAGTGATCTGTAATCATACTGCGCTCCTCCAACAAAAAGTCAAAAAACTTCTCCAGGGCAAGGATTGTCTCCCTCCAATCAATCAATAAATGCTGAGCACAATGCCTGCCTGCTTACACAGTAGGGGATTAATAAATGCTCACTGCCTGGGAGAGATTGGCAAGTTACCACAGTCAATAGAAATTGGGCCTTTTGATAGATTTTTGTAGGAAAAGTTCTTTTTCTATTGAAAGAAACTTAACAAGACAATGGTCCTGAAAATTGTGCCTCCAGTCTTTCTCACCCTCCAATTCAACTCATAGAGATCACTGTGCACAATTCCTGGGTCCTTGACAAAGACCTTCAATCATCCTCTGGAGTTTTGGATCTCCAAGCAGGGTTCACCTCCTTGGCTAAGAGTAACCTAAAAATCTCTAATAAAAGGGAAAGTGCCACTCCCTGAGGCAAAACATTCCCTTTTTCCATATGTAAGTGATTCCTTATAGACAACCTAAGCCTGCCTCAATAGCTTCGGGTGATCCTCCATCTCTCTCAATATTCCCTTCATACTCTCTAGCTTACTTAACAGATAACAGATTCTGAGCAGTAAGGTACCTAGTTACAGAGGAGAAAACTATGCCTGTAAATGGTTAGGAGACTTACTCAAGGTAGTAAGAGATAGAGTTAGATTGGAACTCAATTCTTTTGCCTCCAAAAGCCAACTCCTCTTTTCACTATACTATGCTTCCTCCTGGATGTCTTGCCTTAGCTGTGATGTTGATAGAACTGAATTTCACGGAGTGGTGTGATGGCTGCAGTCAGAGGATCTGAGCCACAAATCACATCTCTGTGATCATGAGAAAATCACAACTTCTGAGACCCAGTTCCCTTCTCTAAAACAAGGGCATTGTAAAAGACAACCTCCAAGTTTCTTCTCCACTCTAAACCTATGATACTATGAAATCCAATAGCCATAAGAGACGATGAAAGGATCTAGTTACTGGGGACATTTATCAGGGGTACCAACCCGTTCACAACACCCACGGCCATCAGATTCAAATTAAGTACAGTCCCTAGAGAATTTATTTGGTTCCCAAGGAACAGGATTGACGCGTTGAAAGAAACTAAAAAATAGGATCTCTGATAAATAAGCAGTCACACACATCAGCCAGAATGTAAAAGCTTATTATGCCACTATGACTGGATATTTTTCTATCTGCTTGCCCCTGAAATATTCTAGTCCTGGGGGCACTTCAAAAGACAATCCCTAGACAGTGCAGAAACCTGTAGCACCAACATCTGTTCAGGCAGGAATCAGGAAGCTGCACAGGAGAGGGCTGAATTGAAATAGCTGAGCAGCCGGCTGGGCAGCAGCACCAGGTTTGAAAAGCAGCAGGACAGAGCTGCCCCCCTGCAAGGCCAGGTCTGCTCTCCTAAATGTCCAGAGAGAAGAAAATGTGCTGGGAGAGCTCCGGAGGGGAAGCATGCCAGATGCCACAGAGGTCTCCTTTCAGTCCTTCGAACCTACAAGAGCAGACCCAGAACTCACGATCTGCCTCCCTGCCTTCAAAGGGTTCTCCTGTACGTACCTCTTACTCCAACGTCTAAATAACCACACATAAGAAAAATAGTTCCCCGGGAGACATCTCTAGTTTCATTTGTTGATTGTAATTACCAAGCCGCCATCTGGAGGGAGGTTTTGTGAATAACGTCACAATTGCCAGGATCAAACTCCATGCTTCTCTAATGCCTGGGTACACTCGCTACTTTCACCCAGTGTTTTTGTCTTTTAAATAAAGGGTAGACCCCCTACACCTCCAGCTTTGGAAAGGGAAAATGAAAAAGATGACATTATGAAATGTGTGTGATTGACCTCATGACTTTAAAAACACCTTACTTAAGCTATCATCACATCATCCTTCTAGACAGACCACTTAAGCTCAGTGTGGATTCAATTTAAATCAAATCTATTTACATCAAGACTCAAATCACTGATGAGGAATACTCTATTGAAAATACCAGCACCAATGACTAAGTCATTAGTGTTATCCAAATAATACTAGTTGTATAATGGTAAATTATCCAAAATTTGGATACCAAAAATAAATATTCTTGTTTTAGTATTAGCACACAATAGAAGATGTATATATATATATATATATATATATATATATATATATATATATGTGTGTGTGTGTGTGTGTGTGTGTGTGTATACACACACACACACACACACACACACACACACATATTTTATGTGCTGGCTCTTTGAAGGTTTTCTTAAATTTGAGTCCTTAATGTCCATGATCCAGCCCTGAATCTACAGTCAGAAAGACTTCAGTTGAAACTCCACAGACACTATCTTTCTACCTAATCCTGAATCAGTCCCAAATCTCTCTTAATCTCAGTTTCCTATGTGTCAAATGGAAATAAGCCTAGCAGTTACTAGTACGGTTGTTGCAAGACTCAAATGAGAATGCACAGAAATAGCTTGGCAAACTTTAAAGAAAATATGTAAGTGCTTATTTTTGCAACTCAAACAAAAGACAAATATAGCTTTCATTCTTTCAGAAGACATACTAGACACAATAAAGAAAAGTTTTGTTTTTGCTTTTGTTTTCTGTGATTGCATCCAAAAAGTAAATGATGGTTCAGCTTATTTAACAAAGCTGAGTTCTGGTAGCATCCTCCCTCCCACCCAACCATATGGGTGACCCTGGACTTTCAAAGCCTATATATGTAGACCCTATTTTTCAGTAGTTCTATCAGAGCTGTATATTTTTGAGGACCAACACCATAGCTGACCCTTCATGACCAGAGGAAGATTCAGATTATCAGGGACTGGAAAGAGGCAACATAGAGGGAAATGTTGTATTGTTACTGTTCAGTCTTTTCAGCTGGGTCCAACTCTTTGTGACCCCATTTGGAGGTTTCTTGGCAAAGATGCTGTAATGTTTTGTCATTTCCTTCTCCAGTTCATTTTACAGATAAGGAAATTGAGGCAAACAGAGTTAAGTGACTTGCCCAGGGTCACATAGTTGGAAGTGTGTGCCGCCAGATTTAAACTCACAGAGATGAGTCTTCCTGAATTCAGGCCCAACACTCAGTGCACCATGGCACCACCCAGCTGCCCCTAGTGTAACGGAAATTTTGCCACAGCCATAGAATCTGAGGACTTGGGTTCAAAATTTGCAACAAAACTACCTGTGTGACCTTAGACAAATTACCTAATGTCTTCAATGACACAATAATGAGGATGTTAGAAAGCCGCTAAAAATCCTTCTCCATCCAAATCTATGAGTCAATGAGATCAACCAGTCAATAGATCCCTATGAGATTATCTAGTTTTGCCTTATGAGTAGGGAAAATGAGACCAGGATCAGGGAAATGGCTGGTCCATGGTCATTCAGCTAATTTGGTCTGACTCTTAAGACCAAAACTCTTTCCATTGCATCCAGTAAGCCAAACTCTTAGGTTGGTCACCGGATGAATTCTTTCAGTCACAGTCACTCATTAAACTGTGTCAATGGAGGAAGCATCTACCCTAATGTTTGCATTGTAAGGAAGCAAACAGAGTACCTGTTAAGTCACCAGTAAAGAAACCATATCCAATTTAACAAGTCAAATATACACCATGGGAATATTATTCCCGAATTAGAAAAGAAACCATGCAAAACCACAAGACGAACAACTTTTTTCAAATGATTGTCCTTCATATAAAATAATTTTCTAAAATGAGAAAATATTTTCAAATTTAAGTATTATATTGGTAACTGTGAAATATAGTTTTCTTTCTATTTCAAATTAAAACTCTTTTCTTTGTCAATGGCAACATGAGAAATTTGAAATACTGGACAATAATGCAGCAACCTCACCCTTCTCTTTTGTTCCTCTGGTGATTCATAAATTTTAAAAGAATGAGGCATGCTTTCCTTCATCTTCAATTCTCAAACAATTTCTCAATTTAGAATGATTTAATTCAGAGAAGAAAACATTCATTCTGCAACAGTTATTACTGTTTATAATTGAATGATCATTTTAATAGTTCCTGATTAATCCAAGGACTTAAGTGAGCTGACATCTACCAGGTCACTGATAGGACCTTCTTTATAACTTAATTAAAAAAATAAAATTCTTGTGATACACCCAGGCCTAAAGTGTGTTGTTATACTGTAGTTGGAATCATGCTATGTTCCTGTCAAAGACAGCTTTCTTTTTCTGATAGTTAATATTTGACCTGGGTAATCATCTCTGAGGATAATAGCAAGAAGAGACTACATATAGCCCGTGATCAAACCAAAATCTTCCAAAGGAAATGTCAATCAGAAGACCCCCTCACCCTCACCCCCACCCCCAACTCACCAGTGAGCTAAAAGTTTAATTGGATTTTAGACATGCCAATGGGCTTGCCATTGTTGTTAGGAGAAAAGATAAAAAAGGCTGAAAACTCGGGGGAAGGGGGGTGGGCAGTGAAGCCAAAGCAACATGTAGGGACCCAGGGGACAGAGTAGTCAGCCATAAAAACACAGAAAGACAGAGCTCCTTCCTGCTCCTCCCCCTGGTTCACCTAAGCTCCACGAGGCAGGAACTAGTGCACTGACCTGTATCCTCCAAACCGAGCATACTGCACTGCACATATTTGGTGCTGCTCAGTCCTTACAGTTATGCCTGACACTCTGTGACTTACTTGGGGTTTTCTTGATTTACTATTTCCTTCTCCAGCCCATGTACAAATGAGGAAACTAAGGCAAATAGGGTTAAGTGACATCCTCAGGGTCATACAGCTAGTAAGTGTCTGAAGCTGGATTTTAATGCATGAAGATGAGTACTCCATCCACTGTGTCACATAGCTGTCTAGCTGCACTGCACATAGTAGGTGCTTTAAAAGTTCTTGGCATGCAATCTGATACTGGCTCTCTATATATACATTCATATTAAACCCGGGCTATATGTAGAAAAACTTCTAAAATAGGAAGAAATGACTTGATCAAGGAAAACTCAATGCCTAAAAACCCCCTCAACTCTGCTTGGGAAAAAGAGAGTCAGGCAAGGGTCCAGCAGCCATCACTATCATCAGGTTTAACTTAGTTAGCTGATTTGGAAAGCAACTTATTCTTCACAACTCCAAAAGACTCATGATGGAAAATGCTATTGACATCCAGAGAAAGAACTTTGGAGTCTGAATACAGATGGAAGCAGATTATTCCCTCTCCTTTTCTTTTGCTGTTTTGTTTCTTCTTTCTTGTGGTTCCTCCTATTGGTTCTAATTGTTCTTTACAACGTGACTCATGTGAAAATGTTTAATATGAATGTATATATAGAGAGCCAGTATCAGATTGCATGCCATCTTGGGGAGGGGGGAGTAGAGGGAAGGGGAGAAAATTTAAAACTCAAAATCTTATGGAAGTGAATGCTGAAAATTAAAAATAAATCATTTAAAACTTTAATAAAACATATCAATAAAAATTTTAGAGTAAAATCATCTTCTTCAATCTCCTTATTTATAGATAGGAAAATTTAGGCCCAAAGAATTCAGTTGACTTGGAATTAAATGCCCCCTCATATTCTTCTATCACATCCTTCCCTACTGTGATATCAATAAAGAATTTTGTTTAATTGATAAATTAACAAGTTGAAGAGAAACTGACTTTGAAATCCTGTAAAATCAAGAATCTTTCACTGAAATCCTCCTCTGACTCCCAGTTATGGAGTAGAGATGACTGTGATAGCAGAATATAACTCTCATGCAATTAGGTGGTAGAATGCAAAAGCTCTAAAGCTCGAATTGGGAAGCCCTCGAATTTAAGCTTGACCTCAGATACTTACTAGCTGTGAAAAGTCACTATACCTTTTTTTGGCCTCCATTTATTCATCTATAAAATGTAGAAAATAATAGCACCTGTCTCTCATAGTTCTTGTGAGGATAAAATGAAATAATATTTATAAAGCATTTTGCAAACCTTCAAGAACTACAGAAATGTTCATCATCATCGTCAATTAAAACTTTAAGCCCAGGTCTAAGTAAAGTCTATAATAGTAGGACCACCCCTTAGCTAAGTATGAGGTGCCTCACCAGCCAGGCCAGTGAGTGAAGTCCAAGACTTGGAGGAATGGTCTTCAGTGGCAATTATGGATGTGGTTGAGTATTGGTAGCAAAAAGAGGAATCAAGAAAAACTTCTAAAATAGGAAGAAATGACTTGATCAAGGAAAACTCAATGCCTAAAAACCCCCTCAACTCTGCTTGGGGAAAAAGAGAGTCAGGCAAGGGTCCAGCAGCCATCACTATCATCAGGTTTAACTTAGCCCCTGGGGGTAGAATTTGAACTCCTCATGGGAAGTTTTCACTTCAGAAAGCTGAACAGAAACAAAGATGATACCCAGTTCCTCTAAACAGCATCTATCTCTGACTCATCTGAAGTTCAGTAACTGGAAGGACGGAGTCACCAGGTAAAAAAAGCTGACCAAAATCTTTCTGCAGGGTCTCTGCTTACAAAGGGATGACTCTTCCCTCTTTTCTTCGGAGATGGTGACTACATAGGCTCACTAGTGGGAGTAGGAATATCCAGAAAAGCCTGTAATATGGAAGTCCCTTCTCCTCTCCCCTCCCCCCCCAAATCAATAAAAGTACTTTTTCTTTCTTTCTGATTAAATTCCCCTGGTAGAGCTGACTCTTTAAAAACAACAACAGAAAATGACTTTAAGGGGGAAAAGCTATTCCTTAATAAAATTATATTTTTCCCCATAGATGCCTCTTGCAACATGGTCCTGGACCTTGATACAGAGAGTATTCCTTTATTGCTGTGTATATGTATGTGTTTTGTGTGTTCATGCATTTCTTTTTCTTTTTTTCTTTGAAATTTTTATTGTTCTCCGCTGTTTTTATGTCTCTCATTTCCAAATGGATCAAGAATGAATGAAGACTTCTCAGCTGGGAATTACGGAAGCTCAAAAACAGAAGTAACACTAATTAGGGGAGCCAGTTATTCCAACCCTGCCTTCAATGAAAGAAGACAAGGAAACTCCATTCATTTATCAAGCCTGCTTCATTTTGGGAGTGAAGGTGATCTGGGAGCATATGGAAAGGAGAGGTTCTAGACACTGAGAGGCTTCTTGATCAGCTGTTCTTTCTCACCTGTAAAAGAGGGAGGTTTGGACTCTCAGTGCATAGAAGATTCCGGAATATCGCTGATCTGGGAAGCTTTTGGTAACTTTCAGCCTTTGTCTTGCACCCCTGAACCTCACCCCACATCTAACTCTCACAGCACAGGTAGGCAACCATGATCTTCTTCCATCTGGCTCTTTCTCCATCGTACCTCTAGCTTGAAAACGTTACCACAGACAGAACAATAACTGATATACTGATATATACTGTAGAGATAAGGGAAATAGGGTGGACAGGGGGAGGCATTTGAAGAAAATGCCCCTTGCTCTCTTTCAATTCAACAAACATTTATCCTGGGTGCTCATTATGGACAAAGTACCACTCCATATTCAGCATAAGAGTAGAAACAGAGGTGGGGGATCCAGGGTAGGAAGCTAACAAAACAGACAAGCCAGACATCCTTCTTGCTGCTTGGACCTTTCTCCTGGTTCTGACACCAGCACCTTCCTTTCCAGTTTGGGCCACCTTGGTCTTTCCAGAAGGCCTAGCAGTCACCTGTTCTCTTTCAGTTTCCAGAAAGATTCCTGACCCAAAACAGATTTCCAAAGTATGGCAGCAGAATGAAGGCCCTAATAAAATGGTCTCCAGAGAGTCCACTTTCAAGAGGGCCTTGGGAATCCTGCAGCATCCTTGTGGTAGAAAATATTTTTGCTCTAAACGTCTGGTCTAGAGAAACTCTCTTATTATAAAGTCTCCTTTGCTGCGTCCTCATCCAGAACATGCCATCTAACCATGGGTGGTCCTTAGGTTGGTCCTGGGTCCTCTTCTCTTCTCCCTCTATGCTACTTCACCTGGTGATCGTATCAGCTTCCATGGATTTAATTATCATCTCTATGCAGCTGATTCTCAAAACTTTTCCTGCCCCAATCTCACATCTCCAAATGCCTCTAAGACATTTTCAACTGGATATCTGGTAGACATTTTAAACTCAGTCTGTCCAAAATAGGACGAATTATCTTTGCCCCAAACCCTTCCGCACTCCTACCTGAGAGCAACACCATCCAGCCCAGTCCCCAGACTTGCAACCTAGGAGTCTGTCTTGGATTCCTCACTGTCTCTCACCTCCTCCCATCCCATACCCAAGCTGTCCACAAGGCTGTTGATTTCACCTTTGCATCATCTCTTGCATATGTCCTCTGCTCTTCTCTGACACTGCCCCTACCCTAGAGTGGGCCCTTATCACCTCACACCTGGAGGTCTGTCTGTCTGCTTCAAGCCTCTCCCCACTCCAATCCCTCCTCCACTCAGCCACTAAAGTGATCCAGCTAAAGCACACATCCTCCTCCTACTTAATGAGCTCAAGTGACTTCCTACAACCTCCAGAACGAAATATAAAGTCCTCTGCTCAATGTTCATAGTCCTCTATAACCTATTCCCCTCCTATCTTTCCAGTCTTCTTTTACCTTACTCCCCAATACATACTTTTCAATTCAATAACATGGGCCTCTAGCTGTTTTACAAACAAGACCCTCCATCTATCATCTCTGGGCTTTTTCTCTGGCTGTCCCCCATGCAGGGAACACTCTCCCTCCTCATTTTTACCTACTGACCTCCTTGGCTTTCTTTAAGTTCCAAATAAAATCTCATCTTTTACAGGGAGCCTTCGTCAACCCCTCTTAAAATTCCACTTCCTTCTCTCTGTTAACTTTTTCCCATTTTCCTGTATAGTGTTTATTTATACATGTTTTGCTGCTGTCTCCCCCATTAGCTTCTTGAGGGAAGGGATTGTCTTCTTCCTCTTTTTATATCCTCAAAATTTAGCATCATAGCTAGCACACAGTAGACATCCAGTTTTATTCCGTGATGATCGCCAGAGAAGGAGAACTTAACTCCAGCAACAAAAATGAGGCTTCTGCCATAGAGGAAATCTAAAATGACTAGTAACATCTGAAGTCTACGAGAAAAGCTCAAATGTACCCAAAGAACAAGTCAGAAAGGCAGTAGGAGACGGCGAAGTTTTCAGCACCCAGCCTGGCAGCAGTCACAGATTTGGTCAGATCTAGATCCTTCTGGAACAACAGAGATCTGGGACATGTCTACTAAGATCTTAAGATTCTTTTTCCCATGACTCTTTCCTCATGCTAGTATTCCAGGTAATACTACCAACTACAAAACTTTTTGGGGACAAAACACCAAAATGGCATTGTGTCCGTTCATCTCTTAGGATGATTGGCAGCTTGCAAAGTCCTAAGAACAATCTGGTTGGTAAGGATGATGGAATAGTATAAACTTCTCACAAAGATCATGCTTCTCAGATAAGATAACCTGACCTTTAGACTATAAGGGCCATGTTAGGTTCAACACTTCCCAACCACCATCACCAGGGCTCCTCTCTTGACTTTCAGGGCAGATGGCAAAAATGTCCTGATTCCCTGAGAAGACGACAGAATCGGCTTTCAACAAGTATACGAAACAATAATAAACATCAGAAAGGGCATAAGAAATGCCCTTCCCTCCATTCTTGGCAGAACTGGGGGACTATGGGGAGCTGTCAGACACATGCAGTCACAAAACATAGAACACAGACTGTCAGTGTTAGCTGATATGTTGGTCAGTTTCACAGAACCAATTTCCTTCCTCACATCACTTTTATTTATTCTTTGTTACAAAGGATCACTCCTCTGGGAAGGGAAGGAGAAAGGGTACATTTAGAATTAAAAGAGACATAAAAACAACGGATAGCAATAAAAATTTCAAAGAAAAATAGATCCATAAAGATACACAAAACATATACATATACACACCAATAAATTAATACTCTCTCAATCAAAGTCTAGAACCATACTGCAGGAGGTATCTATTGGGAGAAACATAATTTTCTAAGGAATAACTTTTTTATCCTCAAAGTCATTTTCTGCTGTTGTTTTTAAAGAGTCAAATTTACCAGCGAAATCCCGATCAGTTTTGCCAATTAAATCAAGCCCAACAACACAACACTGGGTGTTCCAGTATGACTCGCTGCAGTATTGATATAAAGAAGGAAGCCAAAAAAATAATTACCTTTCATTCACAAGATCTGGGTCACTGAGGTCATTCTAACCTTGGACTAAAACTTAAGTTAGCACATTTCATTGATCAGAAACCTTGATATGACACACCAGGTGTGTGACTGAGGGATGTCACTTACCTGTTATATGTGGTGGGTTCTCTCTCTGTAAAATAACACCTCTTTGTAGGTTCCTCTCCTCTAACCCCTCACTTCATTTAAAGCTCAGTTCACCTCCTACATGAGGCCTTTCTTGATCTGCCCCATTTCTAGCATCCCCCTCCAAAATCATCTTGTATTATTTTGCATTCATTTTGAAATTATATATATATATATATATATAGTTATAGTTATAGTTATAGTTTCTGTCAATAAATTGTAAGTTTCCTGAAAAGCAGGGGATAATTTCATTTTTGTCAACATATCCCATGAATCTGACATATAGTAGAGGTTTAATAAATGTCTGAGAAGTGAGCCATTGAAAATAAGGCAACATGTGAGTCTTAGAGTGGACTCATATAAACATGATCTCTCAAACACTTCTGGGATTATCCACAATGACATTCTTAAAAATCCCTTTGGGTCCTGTGTCAGAGATTTTCTCTTGTGGGGCTCCTATGGACCGGATCTCATCTTCCACACCACGCAGGCACCACAGTAGCAATGACTGTCTGTTTGGACCACCTCCCTTTCTGCTGGTTGCCAGTGACTTTAATATGTGTCAGAACCTGGTGTGGTGTGTTCAACCTACCTGAAAATTCTATTCAATTAACATTTATATGCCCTGTGGCTAAGGCCATATGGGGACTGTGAGGACATTTCTCCAAAAACATTGCCTACAATCTGAGTAACTGAAATTGTAACCTTCATCAGGATACTGTGTGTTTGCCTGTTTGCTTGCTCCCATCCCCGCCTCTCTCTCCCTCCCTCCCTCTCTCTCTCTCTCTCTCTCTCTCTCTCTCTCTCTCCCTCTCCCTCTTCAGACGTTGCCAAGAGACGGGAAATACAAAAGCATATCTTAGCACAGTCATTCCAACAACAGTTGAATAAACATGCAACCTGATACCTCACATCTGGTATTTCATCACTCCAAGTACCTTATTCACGTTCAAATATATTTAATACCAGGGAAACTTTAGAGAGACCAATGTCTTGATCAAGGCATTGCTTACTCCCAACCTGTCTGGATAAAAGCAGTCATAAACAGTAATCTCTAATCTTCAACCAGTTGGAAATAACTGGTTTTTTTTTTTAAAGAACTGGTCATCTAACTCTTGTCAAAACCCAGCTCAACAATATAGTAAACCTACCACCATCCACTCCACGTAAAAGAGACCTGTGGAAGGGGGCTGGATTTGAGGAATTAAGTAAAACTTTTGTGAATGGTTAATAAGCTTATTAACATATGTAAAATATTATAGCAGATGTTAAGTCTTCAGATTGTCAATTTTTTTCCTTGAATGTTTTTGGTTAAGGAGGAGAATTGTGGATTTTTCAGTTATTTCATTTCTTTTTTTCTTTTTGGTAAGTTTGCCTGCCTGGAAGGTTCTTGGTTGATGCAAAAATAACTATCCATAATTAAATTCTATTAATAAACTATTTCACTTTCTTGGAAAAGTGCTGTTTTAAGAGTTATAAAATTAAAAACCAATTAGAAATGTAATACAGATATAGTTTCTTTTATGACACCCTCCAGATAGTAGTAAAAGCAAGAGAAATATGTTTGGATGTTGGGGAATTTTCATAGTATTCTAGATGAATCACCTTTGTATTTGTGGAACTGAAGGGAGGACAATGGCTTGTAACATATTGTACCCTCTCTATAGGTTAGCTATGAGTGCCAACAGAATTCCCAAAGCCCTCATTCCTTGACTCTTTCAGAACTCCACTCTTGCCCAGAGGACAGGACAAGCACAGGCAAGCAAAGCCTTCTGCCAAGAAGAAAATTCACAGAAATCACTAGGAAAAAAAACAACGTGTGGAAACAAACAACTGATACAGAAGATCATGATGCTCTCTGAGGGTCATTACTTTCCATCCTCTGAATTAAAACTCTAAAATACCCCCAGTGTAGGCTTTGGAGAACAAGGGTCAGAGAAATGTAGGTGGTTTGTATAACAGTCATTATGGCAGAGACCTCAACCACAACCACAGACCACTCAGGTCTTCCTGTCCTCCCTCTACCATCACTTCCCAGGAGCAAGTACACATCATACTAATGATTCTCTTTATATCTAGAGCTCAAATCATTTCATCCATTTTTCAAAATCACTGAGAAGGAAGTCAAATGATTCTCAGGGTCATAGATGAGGAAACTGCCATAAAATAGGTGAGAAAAGGCCAGGAATAGGTCTTCTCTCTCTTAACTCCCCAGACTCATTCCATTTTCACAGAAATAGGAACTGGGGAGAAAACATAGTGCTAAGAGGGAAATACAGAAACATAGAAGGTCAGAGTGAAAGGGCCATTTAGAAATCATCCATTCCAATCATCTCCTTTTAAAGAGTAGGAAATCGAGAACCAAAGAGGAGGAAAGGGTCCCTAACACATATCTCTGAGCCTAGCACCTTTTCCATTTCTACCCTATAGTCCTGGCTTCTGCCTCTGTCTGCCCCACTCTCTCAATACTTAGACAACAGAATTCTAAGCAGCCTTCTTTTTACCTGAATATTAATCCCTGAGAAGGTTATGCCTCATTGGGTATGCAGAAATACACAAGAATGCACACACCAAGCCCAATTAGAAAAAGTTGAAAATAGTTATAGGAGATTCTGCCATGACTGACTTCTTTCAAAATTCTTCACTACTTGATGTTCCCATCTACTCAACAGGCTCCGTAAGTAAAATGTTGGATGGATCATGAGGTCCAGGATAAGTTCAACACTGTTTTCCAAAACGAAAAAGTTTAATGTATCTTTCAAGGTGCATGAATGAAAACAAACTTAGAGGCTTCATAATATGAACTACTTATATGAAAGGATAATTGGTTACATTTATTCTCTCCAGTTCTGAAAAGAAACCAGAAATGGAGATTTCCTCCCAAAATACAATTTGTGTCAAAAAGTACAAATCAAAGTCTAAGTATCTCCAGTTGACTAAGACTGGAAAGCCTGGGGGTGGGGGGTGTGTCTTCATTCTATTTAGCCTTTTCTAAGCACAGATCTTTACATTTCTTTCTCCTATGCCAAGGCCTGAGTTCAGTGTGATACCATGTGATACTAAGTTCAAAATTACTAACCATTACCTGTCACCTACATGCCAGGTAATGGTGAGGATGAAATTACATAGTATTTGTAAAGTGCTTTGTATGAATATTAGGGGAATTTTTATTGGAATGGCAACAAACCATTTTCTGGATCAAAAGAGCCATAAAAAGATATCTATTAATATTGTTATTCTTATCTGTGAACTTGTTTTTTTAATATTTTGATTTATTTCCATAGATATTTCTTTATACATATCTCACAACATTGATTACATAAAATTTAAAAGAAAAACAATGCAGCTAAAATTAAAAGAGAAATAGGAAACTGGAGGGGGTTGAATCTTTGCAGCAAGTTCCTCTAATAACGGTCTCATTTCTAAAGTATACAGGCAACTGAGCCAAATTTGTAAGAATAAGAACCATCCTGGCAACTGGTAAATGGTCAAAATATATGAATAAACAGTTTTCAGAGGAAGAAATCCAAGCTATCAAACGCCATACGAAAAAAGTGCTCTAAATCACTAACAATTAGAGAAATACAAATAAAAACAACTTTTGATGTTTCTTGATGATATCCTCATATCCATCAGATTTGCTAAAATAACAAAGAAAAATATCAAATGTTGGAGGGGCTATGTATAAACTAGATCAAACATTCTGGAAAGCAATTTGAAACTATGCTTAAAAGACTATTAAACTGTAGATGTATTTTGACCCAGTAATACCACTACTAAGTCTACATACCAAAGAGATCAAGGAAAAAGGGAAAGAACTCATATGCAAAAATAACATTTATAACAGCTCTTTTTATGTTGAACAAGTTGTGGCAGATGATCACAATGGAATATTATTGTGCTATGTAAGAAATTAAGAAGGAGATGGTCTTAGGAAAACCTGGGAAGATTTACATGAACAGATGCAAACTGAAGTGTGTAAAACTAAGAGCATAATTTATGTAATAAAAATATTGTAAACATAATCAACTTTGATAAACATAATGACCAACCATAATTCCAAAAACGACTCATGACAAAACATGCTATCTACCTCCAAATAGTGAGCTGAGGGCCTCAAGAGTGCAGAATAAAGCATATTTTCTTTCTTTTATTTTTTTTTTAGATAAAGCTAATGTGAGAATTTGTTTTGCATGATATAATAGTTTTTATTTTACTTACCTTATCAGTGGGTAGAGAAAGACAAGGAAGGAGGGAAAGAAAATTTAAAAGAATTTTAAAAAAAATATCTATGCATCTTACTTTATGCACTCAAAAACACTGTTCAAAGAAGGAACTCATGGACTTCATGAAGCTACAGAGTCAATGACAAGTAACAAAGATTAAGAACGCCTGCCTTTGTGAGTCTTGTAGGATTTATACCCAAATTTAAAAATCACCCATAAGGAAAAATTATGAAATAGAAGGGCTAGTCAAGGGATCAGTCCCATCAGATGATGTACAAAAGGCACGTTGTCCACACAGACTGAGAAAGCAAGGGAAAAGCATTACACAGCTCAGATTGAAACTCTCATGTGAAGCCTGCCAGATTCCCTGCACAACTGGGAGGGTCCTTTGAGGCTGTCCATCTCTTCCAACACATCAACAACTCCACGACAACACTCAGAACACATGGCCATTGACCTTCTTATGGAAGTCTTCCAGTGACAAGAACCCACTCTTTCTCAACATATTCCACTCCACTTTAGGATACAAAAGAACTTTTTGCCAAAAAGCAAGCCAAAAACAGCCTACCTCTGTGCAATCTCCCTTTGTCATTCCTAGTTTTGCTTGTCTGGGGCCTAATAAAACAAGTTTAATCCCTCATTGACATGACAGCCTTTCAAGTGTTTCAAGGTACCAATTGTGCCTTTGGGAACCTTTCCCTTTAGGACAGAGGGAGTAATTCAAATAGCTGCCTCACTTCTCCTACCACTCACTTTGAGACCAAAGGGCAGAACCCAAGGTCCAGTGATCAAAGAATCCTAGGACCCAGAAGAAATTGAAAAGGGAAGTATTCATAAGAAGAATCCATTTCCTAGACCTTCACAAACAGAAATAGAATCAAGGTGAACCTCTGAAGGACCCCAGGAGAGCCCTAGAGTATCCCACCTGGGCTCTCCATAACCTTGGACTCGGGGCCCCCCGATGCAGTGCTTGTGATGGCTCACTGGTTCACCCAGTATGAGAAGAGCACTCCTTTCAATCTCGCCAGTTCCTTTGCCTCCTAACCACTCATTTCTCCTTGGAAGGTGGCAAGTTACAGAAAGCATTGAATTTGGGGTCAAAGCACTTAAGCCTAAGATCCAGCTCTACCATTAACTGAACTTTGTAACTTCAGAAAATTCTCTTTACCTTTGTGATACTCAGCTAAAAAAATAATAATAAAATATTTTTTTTAATTAAAAAACAAAAAAAAAACAAAGAATCAAAACTATTACTTACCTCAAAGGGTTATAGAAATCAAGAAAATTGTATGTGAAAAGACTTCTTCAACCATCCTGGGCTACAAAAATGAAAGTTATTACTGCTACCCAAGAAGAGGCAGAGAGAGAAGAGAGAAGAAGGAATGGTTATCTCTGTTCATTCTCTTATAACTTGGTGATGGGGGAAGGTTAGGTATAAGTCTCATCAGTCTTCAACTGATTAAAAAAAAAACAACTAGATACTCTGCTCCCCACAAGAAGACTTTCTGCTTTGCCAGGGGGGCTCCGCAGCATGGCCAGGACTTGTTATCTAGGTCTACATTAAGAGCATGCTCAATAATTTCAACCAAGATGGTGGTTGTCCTTGCAGCTGTCCTCAGGGAGCACCTGGGGGATTTAGCAGTCATCAACTGCAGCTATCCATCTGTTCTGAATTGCTGGGGAGCTAGAATTCCAGGGTGCCACCAGACATTCCCAGACATGGAATATATTTTTGCTGGCTCATTATCTCAGAACCACCCCCTAAAGGTTCTTAATGCTGTCCTGTCCTCCGCCATTAATGACAGGGCATTTTGACTCAGGGCAAAGTGAAAGGTAACCACTCTTCAAACTGCTTCACCCTCCTCAATCACCTGTGATCTCATGCCTACCCCAGAGCAACAGGAGAGAATCTCAGGATTTGGGGGTTTGCTTTATTTCCATTGGAAATGGGGTTTGAATATGGATCAGTTCGGATTTAAAAATGGGTCATATTATCAAACATACAAACTTTTAGCTACAACTGGTAAGGGGAGGAAAATTTTTTTCATGGACCTATGAAAGACTAAGGATGGGGAATACAACATATTGTTAGAAGAGGTTTGTCAACTGATTTTATTTAACTGGGTTTTGTTGTTGTTGCTGATAAAAACAAAGAAGGGATAGTGGGGAAAGGAGAGTAAAATGAAAGAAATCCAAGAAAGCTGCTTGCTCTGGCTACACTCTTTCTACAGAACAGTTCATGAGATAAGCCATGTCTCTCTTTCCCTTGGTTAACAAAGTGTTGATGAGTGCTCCCAGAGACACCTAGGAAATAGCAGCCCCCCTTGGAGGAATTGGTGCTGGGAATATTTCCTACTTGATTTAACCCTTGTCTTTTTAAACCCCTTTTTGCCTTCTCCAAAAAGAAATCAAAACAATAAAGAGTTGAGTCATAAATAATATATAGGTTTCTGCACATGCATGTGCAGACACACATGGATGAAGAGAAAGGAAAGGAAAAGGGTCAATGAGCTTCAAAAATCTTTGCTCTTGGTAATACGAGAGAAGACTTCTAGATCAAGGAATAACAAGGGAGGGGCAATCTACCAAAACAGAAATAGCATAGGCTAAATTTCCTATTTGAAGGAGGACTGGGAAGGATTAAAGAGAAGATCTTGCCATCTCCTTCTAATAGGCTTAAACCTCAAGAGATTTTTTTGAAAATTCTCTTCTTTCCTGACATTGCACCTCTTCTGCAGTTTAGCTTTAAGGAAACCTCATCACCCAGAGGAAATAGCACTGTACTCGACCTTGCCTCTTGTGTGACTTGGGATTGCTGACATCACAGTGTACTTAAAGCTCTAGGAATACTTGGAAATACTATAACATCTCGCAAGCAAAAAAAAAAACTTGGTATTTCACTAAAAGGTATCACATCATTCTGAATATGCTGCACAAGACACAAAACACTTAGAATGATTTTATTTTGAAATCCTCTGAGAAAAAGTATGCTCTTAGGGAAAGACTCTCTCCAGAACCCCACCTCATCTTGTTTCCAGTTATCTGCATTTGCACCAAGATGAGGAGGAGGAAAAGGGCCATAGAGAGGGCTGGCTCTGGAGCAAGAAGATCTGAGTTCAAATTCTGCATTGAACCCTCCTTACCTACATGTATGTGATAAAAGGGACTACGGCTCTCTCATCTACATAATATGATGTGGGGAGTCAGAGAAGGGGTACTAAAACTAAATGGCCCTTTGAAGTCTCTTTCAGTTCTATAGATATCAATGATCCATTAAAGTCTATGAACCTCTGAACCTGGTCTAATAATATTCTCATGATTGGGTTTCCCTTAGTCATTCCTTTATTCTCAAAACCATAAAACCTCATGGAACCTGGGGTGAGTACTTGGTACTCAGGAGCCTTGCCCATGCCTTCAAGAATCCTACTGACCATCACTTTTAAGCCTGACACCCATATCTCAGGACACAGGCTAGGGGTAGGAAGACAAGGGGACTCCCCATGGTGAGTGAGAACAGCAGGATGAGAGCCCACTGTGAGACTTCACCCCATGCCACAGTCAATGTCTTCCTACAAGCATCAGCTGGAGGAACACTCCCTCTGAAGAGCCCAGGTGTCAACCCCAATCAACTTCTCCTTCAAAAGCTTGGCTCTCCACTTTAAAGTGGGCTTTCCACAGATGCAGTCAATAAATCTACATGTAACAAACTGCAAGTGTCCACAGGAAACCACAAGGATTCAGTTCGTCATGAAATGTCTTGAATAACACAGACACACACAGACACACAGACACAGACACACGCACGCGCGCGCGGGGCTCTACCCAGCCCAGTGCTGAGTACCAAGCAGATACAGCTGCTCTATAAATACTGAGTAACTGAGTGATGATGACTGTTCATTAGCAATTCAATGATATCTTAGGCAGTGTTGCCACAATTAAGACTCCAATAAGCACACAGTAGTGATCAGCTTGCAATTTAGTGGGAAATTTCCTGTTAAAGCTGAGGTGGAGATTGGCGAGAATTTAAATCCCCAGAGAGGAGGGAGACTTCTACAAGCTTTGGGTAGGTAGGGGTGGAGAGAAGGTTGCTTTTTAAAAAACTGTAATAAAATACACAGCTCTAAGGTAAAGAAACCTGGAAGGAAATTGTCATGTTCCCACTTTTCTGTAAGAAATACCTTGGACACTCAGTTTCTAGACCAATTATGATATTTAAACATTTTGATTTTTTAATTTCTGGATAAGCAAAAGCTAGCACACCAACCACCATCTCCCATGTTCCCCATCTAACAATATACACATCAGCTCAAAGAGTTATGTTTTAAAGGGGAGAGACAGAGAAGAGAAAGAGAAGACTGTGAGGGAAGTTCAAGACAGTGATGGACAAACCAGAAAGACATTCAGGGAGAAAGAGTCAGGGATAGCAAGAGAGTGAAAGAGATGGTGAGGGAGAAAAAGAGAAGACAGTGAAGAAAGAACAAAATAGTGAGGAGAGAAAGAACAAAATAGTGAGGACAAGTCAGAGAGAGACAATGAGACAAAGAGAAGCAGAGAGAGTGTGTAAGAGAGGACGAGGAAAGTGCAAGAGCCAGAGAGACAGAGGTTGGAGAGACTTCCAGTTAAGGTAGTCACCTGAGAGATTTCAAATGATCCTAGCTCTCCCAGTTTTACTCCAGCAACCTAGGAAGGGTTCTGGATAAAACAATCAACAAGAAATCCCATTAGAAACATCAGAAAGCTTCATAGAGGCCAGAATTCAACAGAAGACAGCCAGAAACTGTGGAGACTGAAATCTTGCCAGAGAAGCCAGAATAAGTGAAATAAAGCAAGATAGAAGCCTTCAATAATACCCTATTGAGGGAAGCCCTAGGATGGATGGAAGACACAATTAGTCAGCGTAACTGTGAACATAAATGGGATGAATTTACCCATTAAAAGAAAGAGGCTAGAAGAAGAGAGAGTAAAGCAGAATTCAGCAATGTGCTCTTTACAAGAAACACCTTTAAAACAAAGACCCACATAAAATTGAAATGAGAGGATGGAGAAGACTCTAATTCAAATCAATCCTAAAAGCAGGTGAAGTAATATGATATTGAATGACACTAAAAACAAACATGTTTAAAAACTATAAAGAAAAATCCACTATATCTTTAAAGGTATCAAGGGGGAAAGGAATATCAATCCCATCTTACACAAACAAGCTATATGATTTGAGGCAAAGTCATAATGCTCTGGTATACTTCTTGCTACTATAAGTTAGAGAAAGTGCTGATTTGCACTGGTAGATGCTTCCTCAATAAGGAGCTCCATGTACCAGTGAAATGACAGGCTCAATTAATATTCCCCTTAATAAAAGCAAAAAAAGGTAACAAACTTATAATAGTTAAGGAGTATGCAATCTTCTCAGGACTAGACAGATCTAACAAAAAAGATAAGAAAGAAAGAAATTAAGAACCCATAAACATCTTTACATGAGTGAAACAGGATAGATCTCTAGCTATTACTTAATGAGATCAGATAGAAATGTACCTATTACTCAGGAGCACATGCCATCTCTACAAAAAACTGATCATTTATTAGACTAGCAGTCCTCAAATTTTTTGCTTTCATAACCACTTAATATTATTACAAATTATTGGGGCTCACCCTCAAAAGCTTTGGCTAGGGAATTATAGCTATTGATGTTTGTCATTTTAGAAATTAAAACATCTTATTATTATGGACAGTTTTTACCTTGGGGATATTCAGGGGAACCCAAAGCACATTTTGAAAATGACTGTGTTAGGTTATAAAACCTCAGAAAGGCTAAAAAGCATAAATATTAAATAGAGCCTTTACAGAAAATAAAATAAAAATTATAATCAATAAAGTGCCTTAAAAGGACCATGCAAAAATGAAGACTAAATAATTTAAAGAATTAATATTTCAAAGAACAAATCACAAACATAACTTCATTAAAGAAAGTGATAACCATAAATTTTGAAATAAGACCAAAATAGTCTTTGTGCAAAGGTTTGTGGGGAGAGAGAGAGAGAGAGAGCGAGCGAGCAAACATCAATAAATTGGACACAATTTTAAAAACTAAAAAAGTAACAAATAAACCAATTTAACAAAAATATAAATTTTCCCAAGAAATATTAAAAAAATTAAAAGCAAAAAATAAACCACCTGAAAAACAAAACTAAGAGCTTTTTTTGTGGGGGGGGGAAGAAAAATAAAAGAAACCATCAGCTAATCTAGTGGCCTTTCTAATAGGCTCAGGAAAAAGCAAGGATGGCCACTGTCAATAATATGTTATATAGTTCTAAAAAATGTTACCTTTCATAACAACAAAAAACTTTAGAGAATAAGAAAAGGCAAAAGAGAAACAAAAATAGTTTTTTTCAAAGAGAATATGAAGATTTACTTAGAGAATCCTAGAGATTTAGCTTTCCAGTAGTAAAAACCTTCAAAAATTATCAGTCTTCATATATACATTACCAAAAAAAAAAAAAACCCCAGAATCAGGAGATAGAGAAATTCCTTTCATCACAACTCAGAATACATAAACTATTCGGAAACCTACACAGAAACATATAAATACAACCACAAAACATTCTTTACAGAAATAAAGAGCTAAATATTAACTATTGATGCTTGTCTATGCCAATATAATAAAAATGGCAATGACATCTCAATAAATTAATTATTCAATGCCCTAAAATCTATCCCCCCAAAAGATTACTTTAGAGAGTTGGAAAAAAATGAAATTCATCTGAATGTGGAAAAAAAGATTAAAATCTCATTATTTTAAAATAATGTGGAAAAAATGGGAAGGAAGTAGTGGGAGGAGCCTAGCAGTATCAGATCTCAAAACTATATTACAAAGCCGTTATCATCAAAAATATTTAATAGTAATTTAAAATAGAAATGATAATCAACGGGACAGATTGGGCATATAATATCAAGAAATAAATGAAAAGAGCAACATGCTATTCAATAAAACTAAAGGTATACCAATTACTGGGTTAAAGACTCAAAATACCTGAGAAAATAGGAAAGATATCTGGCAAAAATAAATGTGGACCAGTATCTCACTCCACACACCACAATAGGCAGCATAGCAGATTGGAGAATTGGGCCTGGAGTCAGAAAGACTCGTCTTCCTGAGTTCAAAGTCGGCCTCAGACACTTATTAGCTGGATGATCCTGGGCAAGTCACTTACCCCTGTTTACTTCAGTTCCCTCATCTGTAAAATGAGTTGGAACAGGAAATGGCAAACCCCTCCAGTGTCTTTGCCAAGAAAACCCCAAATGGGGTGAAAAGGAGCCAGACCCACTGAACCACAAAAATCTCAATGTAAAAGGTAACATTGTAAATATGTCAGATAAACAAGGGAGATACTTTTTGCAACTGACTAAGTGAAGACTTTGTAACTGACTAGAAGATTCATTCCTGGATGTGCTCTCTCAGAACAGACTTTTATTTCTTATTTCGTTCATATCCTTATGTGTAGAGCCTGGAACACAGTAGGTGCCTAATAAATTCTTATCGACTTAACTTGATCAAAAAATATGAAATGGGCAATTTTTGTACTTAAATTTTTTTTTTTAATTTTGCACAAATCACTGCAACTAAAGGTTGAAGGGAAATAATTAACGGAGAAATCGTTGCACCACGTTTCTCTTACAAAAGTCTAACTTCTCTTACAAAGGTCTATTTTCACAAACAGAGAACTGATACAAATATATAAGAACAAGAACTATTCCGTGTAGGTGAGGGTTCCAAGAATATAAACAGTAATGAGAGAAGGGAGGAAAGGGAAGGAAATAATCTTTTATTAAACATCTACTGTTGTGCCAGGCACTGTGCTAAATAAGCACTTTACAAACATCATCTCATTTGATCCTCATGATATTCCTGGGAGGTAAGTGCTATTATCATTCGCATTTTCCAGATAAGGAAACCAAGACAAACAGGTGAAGTGATTTGCCCAGGGTCACACAACCAGGAAACATCTGAGGTGGAATTTGAACTCAGGACTTCCTGTCTCCAAGCTCAGCACTCTATTTTTGTACAAGTCAATGAATGGATTTGCTTTGCTATCTGTGATTATTTGTTATAAGATTTTTAAGGGACAGGAGGGGGATGCAAATACAAGACAGCACTGGATCTCTTGTTTATTATAATATAAACATACATTATATGTATGTACAAATATATAATTGTATATAATTTATTATATACTTTAAAAACATACACACACACACAAACATACCACCAAGCTGTACATAAATTCAGATTCCCAGTTTTCTGTTCTTTGCCTATGAAAATACTCATACTGGTGTTTGTCAAGTTCAGAATAACAAAAAGTTTAAAAAATGCACACTATTAAAAAGAGAAAGAAAGAAACAATGAGCCTGGAAAGGGGGAGTCCTCTCTTCCCTGTGCACAGAAACAATAACATGTGAGGAGTGGGAAGCTAAGGCCTTGAAAGTTTCCACCCCCAGCAGCTGAGCGGCTTCAGCCCAAGTCTATTTTTCCAGACATGATGTTTCTTTTGGCTGCAAGGGTCACATGACAGCTGCGAGCTAAAGCCTTAAGGTTTGTTTCTGCCTCTCAGTGACACTGACAGGCTGTGAGAGACTCCAACAGTAGAGAAAGAAAAAAAATTTTTTTTCCCTTGTTTCCATTACATCATCCAAGTCATACTAGGAGGGTGGGGGGAGGGGAAAGAAGGGGGCACAGCTGGTGGCAGCTGCAGAGCCATCTGCTTTCTCCTTAACAGTATGGGCTAGTTTATCCTGCAGACTCCTACGGCTCCTGATGGAGAAGAAACAGGATTAAAGGCACAACACCCCATTATGGAAAACCTTTCAAATTATTTAGAAATAAATTACTCTGGTGCTAAGTTAACTGTCTCAGGTAGGCTGCTGTGTCTGCACCCGGTCTTCTCCAAGCTTGGGGGTGTGTTTGTTTGTGTCTCGTTAGTTTCAAGTCACAGAACAAATTCTGTCAGCTTCATGTTCACAATTAGAGGGGCAAGATGTACAGCCCTCCCCCCTACCACCTGCCATCTGCCTCTCACAAGGTAAGTAGCCAAAAGTAAAACTCCACAGTGAAAAATATTTATTTAAGGGCAGGGGAAAGAGGACCCAACTAATCCCAGCACAAAATCTGTGCACACATCCATGCATACTCTGAGGAAGCTTCTCGAGATGAACCACCAGCTGGAGGAAGCAAGACATGTAACTAACTTATGGCCCAACTACAAATGCATTACAGAGTGGAGATTCTCCAGTAACTGCAACCACTTCATAGCATGAAGAATGGGACAAGATGCATCTTGACAATGAAAGTGGTAAAAAATAAAACTCTTCTGTGAAGGGAGACCCAAATTCAGGATGAGGAGCTGTGGCCGCTATGCATTTGTTAGTACCATCACTTATGGAAAAATTACTTTCTATTCACTTCTAGTTATTAGGCACTAGTGGCTACTACACCACAGATGGGTCCACTAAGCAATAATTCCTTGATTAATCTAGTACCAGATTAAGGTATCCTCGGGAGCACAACAGCTCTATCTACCAAACACAACTGTAAAGGCACCTGGCTTCTCTCCACCACCGAAAACAACACAAGCTTGTAAAATATAGCCATCAGACCTCCGAGCATCAATCACATGAATGTTCCTGTCCAATTACTACAAAAATAAATTCCATGCGACTTACCATACATTTTGCCTTCATCTGATAGGATGATTTTTCTCCTCCCACAAGGTGGATAAATGGCCAGGGCCTCCTGAAAGCTCTGTTCAATATCTGGGCTCCAGACTCCCTCAGCATCATTGTCAATGGGCTTATCTGCAGAGTCACTCATTCTCTCAATGTTTTCGGCAGGACTTTCGCTGCCGCTCCAGCTGCTCGGCTCAATGGTGACGGTTGGGGTCTCCAAGTCAAAGCTTGGAGTCTTTTAAAGAAAAGAAACCTAAAAAGGGAAAGGATCACAGCAGAGTAAGGACAAAACCCTGGTAAACATTCATTCATTTAAACATTTATTAAGTCCTCTTGGTAGATATATTAACACCATGCCTCTTAGTCCCCCAGCACCTAATATAAAGTTTCAGTAAAACAGCTCCCGCCCTCCTCAATATCATCCTACAGCATCTCACTGATCCTCAAAACAACCATGTGAGGTTATTCTAATACTTATTGTACACAGCAAGCAATCATGGATCACCGAAGTTAAGGGACTTGCTCAGGTTCACATAGTATCAGAGGAAGAGCCCAAACCCAGGTTTATCTTGATTCCAAGATTAGCATCCATTTCATACTGCCCATTATGTAGCTGACAGCAGAGTTAGGGTAGAAGGTATCAATCAGCTCAGAAAATAAATACATTCATGTATGTGAATCCGAATCTCACACATACACACATGTATATGTGGATTACATATGAGGAAGACTTCATATAAAAAAGACACTATGATGCATGACTCTCATAATCACTACAGCAATAAAAACCCAAAGGGAAGGATAAAATTCATCTTAGAAAGTGGGCATTAGAGAAATCTTAGGCACACACACACACACACACACACACACACACACACACACATACACACACACACAAACTAGTGACGTGCAAATAAATACTATACCAGATCTAAAAAAGTCTAGAACTGGGGTGGCCACTCTAAGCTTCACATTCATGTAAGAGGAAACATTTGAAGTGAGCTTTAAAAGACCGCTAAGGAAGTCAGGCAAAGGGGGCAGAGGCATTGAGATGGGAAAGCAGAGTCATGTTTAGGGGTCACAGTGTTGTCCATTTTGGCTGAAGTCTACAAGAAGGGAGTCATGTGAGACAAGGCTGGAAAGGTCAGTCTGTAACAGACTGTAGACAGCAATAAATGTTAGCCAGAGAAGTTCAAAGGAACTTTGGTAAATTGTGATGGAGGAAGAAAGAAGAATGGGTAACAAGACTAGATCTAGGCACAGAAAAGACTGATCTGGGGCAGGCAGAATAAAGACCCATTTGAACATTATTACAGTGCTCTAGGTCTAAGATAATTAATTGGGGTGGGCACTAAAGTGCTGAGTAGAAGAGGAAAAGCCAGATGTGGGTCATATTACAGAGGGGCGAAAGCCAGAAATTGGGTGGGTGTTTGGATATGTGAGGGGAGGAAGACAAAGAAATAAAATACGACCCTAAGGTTTCTATTACAACACCTAGTGTAAATGCTTGAGACACTGATAGAAATAAGGAAGTCCAACAGAGAAACAAGTTTAAGGGAAAAGATGACAGACTCAGAGAATGCCCTGTTGAATCTGAGGAGAAAAATGATCAATACAGGTAAAGGTTTCTTCTAGGCAATCAGGAGCAGAGGCTCTAGGGATCAAAAGAGGGATATGACCTGGAGAGGGAGATGTGGGAGTTGTCTGCATAGGTGGGACAGGTGGATCTGTGAAAAGAGGGCTGGAGGAAGAACTAAGGAAAAGAGATGGGAGAAAGAAGAGAAGCGAGTCAAGAACAGCAGAAGAGAAGAGGGTAGAGAAGCAAGAGGTGATCCAAAAGAGAGACAGCTCTGAAACCAAAGAACCAAAACGATCCAATAGGAGGGTGTAGGGAATAATGTCAAATGTTATATGAGAATTAAAGAGGATGATTGGAAAAAAAAAAGAAGGGCACAAGAATTAAGATTTTTTTTTTGTCCCTTTCTAATTCTAGGGCAATTTTAAATATAATTTTTAACACAATTACCAAGCAATTTGTATGCTACAGAGTGTGTACCATTCTCAAAGTGGAATGTCGAATCATCTTTTGTTTTCCCTGTGGCATCTCATATAGAAAAACATGACACCAAACCAAAGTTCAACAATTACCACCGCAATAAAAATCCAATGTAAAGAGGGATTTCTATAATTGAATGATACCACAAAAGGCAGCTGAATCATTCAGCTTTGGAAAGAACATACAAAAAAGGACCTGAGTTAACTTTACTATGGTGTGACCTCAGCTGAGTCTCTTCCCTAGTTTAACCCTTTCAAAAACACACACCCATTCCCCCTCCCCCCAAAAAAGGTCCTAAAAAAAGAGCATCTTCCTGTGGGGTCCTTTCAATAAATTGTTTCAAGTTCCAATATTTAGCCTCCAAAAGAGTTTTTACTCCTCTATATGATACACATATTCACATAACCTGTGTTCTTAAAGGACTGCCATACAACTCAGTAGAGGCATTGTGGGATAGCAGATAGAGTAAATGGCTTGAAGTCAGGAACACCTGGGTTTCATTCCCATCTCCAACACTTGCCATATAACCCTCAACCAGTCATTTAATCTCTCTAGGCCTTGGTTTCCTCATCTGTAACATGAAAGGTCCCTTCCAAGTTGATCCCTTGAAATGCCACATTGTTACCACATCCTCAGTAAGAAAACAATCATTCACTGCTATTTTGAGGTCAGGGGAAGTCTTGCTTATATGCATATCAGAATTCTGAGTTTTGACAAAGCACTAAATTTTTCACTCATGACTGAGGAACATGATGCACCTCTTATTTCTAGTGCATATCTCAGATGTAAAGAGTTTGGGCATAACTCTTATCCATTTAAAGGTTCTGCCATATTCCCAAACGGAATGGAGAGCACCCAGACAAGAACACAGATATATGGCACTCCTAGGCATCTGAAGTCTCTCAGGCAGCTTCCTGACCCTATGACTCATCAAGAAACCCTAGACAAAGATTCCCAGAGGTAGCCCACAGTTTGTGCTTATTCAATAGAAAATAACCAATTAGAACTTTCCCTTCATTGTTGAGGATTCTTTGCCTTTCTATCACAACATTCCTAATCTGGAGCCCCTAGGGAAAGGAGCCTTCTGAGTTGACTGCATTTCATATGCAACCATTCTTTTGTTACCAGAAGTACTTTTCCAACCTCAGAAAACCTCGGTGAGAAAAAACCAAGTTACAAATCGAACCACAAAAAGATCTTCTTTATTAACTCCCCAAATAAACCTCAAGTTGTCTACATTTATGGACTTTTGGGGTTCCCAAAACATGGCACCTTCTTTCTGGGATCTTAAGGAAGACATTGGACTTTTCCTTGACCTACAGATCTACTTCATTTAAACTTTGGTTTGTTCAGAAAGCCTAGAGGATGAGAGGATTCTGCTAGGCTGAAGGAAATCCCTCACCATTATTGTTTGCAGACTTGGGAAGGGGCTGCAGATGGAAGCAGCAAGACTCTTATCAGACTTTTGCCACTGCCACTATCTTGGGTAATTTTGCTCAACCATTTCCTTTCTCTCTCTCTCTCTCTCTCTCTCTCTCTCTCTCTCTTTTGGTTTTAAGAAATGGCTCTCATGAAGGGTTGAGTGGAAGGATACCCTGGGAAATGCAGGCCATATGAACATGAAAGATACCAATGAAAACGTATTAATAAAATACAATAGAATGTAATCTTGCATAAATGTAAGTGGAGCATCCATATTCCAGGTATCACAGATTCTTCTTCTCTAGGTATTAGACCCCATCCTCATGTTCAGTTCTGTATAGCACCTTTTAAAAGGGAAAATGACAAGAGAGAATATGTCTAGGAGGGCAACTAGGATGGGGCAAGAATCTAATATAAGAAGAACTGTCCCAAGAATAGTAATAAACCCTGCCCAAATAGTAAACATTCTAGGGAAGATGAGTTTTTGGTGGAGCAAGATAAAGATGGCTAGATTTGGATGTAGTACTGTTTTAATTGGGAGGCTGGAATAAGCATTAAGATTTCCACAGCCAAGCTACATGAAAGCAGGGTAAAAATCAATTACACACTTTAATATAGACCCAAATTCTCAGTCTTCTATACCTTCTCAGCTTGCCTATACTCAAGCCTTAGGAAGTGGGAGCTGGGGAGCCTGGGAGGAAATGAGTGAGGCACAGGGTATAAAAGCAGAACCAAGAATTAGTTTATATTATTTTAGTCAAGATATTTGTCAGTAAAGGTTCATTAACTGGTCAAGATGAACTCTGGATCACCACTAGATCAATGCTCCCTCTTAAGTTTCTATAGTATTCAAAGGTTTTAAACACACAAAGAGAATTCAGTGTCCAGTCTAATATAGCACAGCCAATGGAGGCTCAGCAGGCTGGAATTACCTACATTGGACAGGGACCAGGACAACTCTAGGTCACTGAGCTACACTAGCAACATAGATAAAAAGACTCACGGACCCCTGCAAGGGCAGATTTCCTTCCTGCAATCCTGGGATATCAGAAGTGGAGAACTATCTCTCTCCTGAACACCTGCACAAATTCCTGGCCATGTTCAGAACTGCTGGTCCATCAACTCCTCTTAACCCATCTCAAAATCCAAAAGTTAGGCACAAGGAAGAGCTCAATTAAAAATTCTTAAGTTGGATTAACTGACACATATCCATTATTACACCACACCTGACCAGTCCTCACTTCTCAGATAGATATCTCCATCCCTTAGAGATGTTGTCTACCCAAACACTGCCCAGGTACAATTTATGCAGATTTTTTTCATTTTACCTCCCCACTAAGTTAAAAACTCTTTCACAGCCCAAGCCAAGTGTTACCAAACCTAAGACCCATAATTCCAAGGACACCCAGTAAGTACTCAAATTTCTAGTAACAGGATGATGCAGTCACAAAAATACAATGGACAATCTTCTGTTAGTATTCCCAGAAGAGAAAATGAGTTCACAGTTTAGATGTGATCTTCTCATTTGAGGATTTAAAGCCTGAGGATGATCACATGAAAAATTTAAATTAGTGGATAAAATATGTTGGAATTCCTTACTCCGCAACACAGACTTGAGATGTGTTTCATCTCAAGAAGAATTTTTTAAAACTCTCCTATACTGAGGATTGGTTTTTATTAGAGGGGGTGTATTAATAATAATAGTGGCTGGCATTTACATAGCACTTTAATGGCCACCAAGAACTTTATAAACATCATCTGTTTTGTGCTTCACAACAACCCATTTAAGCTCTAATAGGTCTTAAATCCTCATTTTACACAGTATTGTACTAGAAGCCTGGCATCAGGAATGCGTGAGTTCAAAACCAGCTGTTGTTACTAGCTTTGTGACCCTGTAATAGATCATATAACTTATATTATTAAACAGTTTCTGAAATTTAGCCAGGTGGTATAGTGGGTAGAGTACCAAGTGTGGAACCAGAAAGAGCTGAGTTCAAATCCAGCCTCATATACTTACAAGCTATGTCACTTTGGCTAAGTCATTTGATCCCTATCTGTCTCAGTCTCCTCAACTTTAAAATGGGGATAATCACCACGCCTTCATTAATATTTAATAGTAATAAAGGTAATATTTATAAACCACTTAAGCATGGTGCCTGGGACCCAGGAGGGGCTACATAAATGATAGCTATATTACTACTATTAGATGATTTGCAATCTACTTTGGTGAAAAGAATTCTCACAACTAGTCCATAGAATAATAATTTTAGAGCCTGAGAGGACTATCTCCAACCCTAACCCTCTCATTTTACAGATATGGGAACCGAGGAAGCCCAGAGATATCACATGACTTGCCCAAGGGCACACAGTCATTAGTGACAGAGCTAAGATTTGAACCTAGGTCCAGCACTTCCTAACACTGATGAAATCACAAATCCTCTGCAAAGTCACATAACGAAAAAATTGAGAAAGAGGTAAATGAGGTGCCCATGATAACTACAACAAAATCTGAGACCAGGCTTCTTGTGGCACCAATTTGAATACACTTCAAATTAAGCCTGCCTCTCTCTCTCTCTCTCTCTCTCTCTCTCTCTCTCTCTCTCTCTCTCTCCAAATATATATATATATATATATATATATATATATATATATATATATATGTATGTATGTATGTATATACACACGCATAGACATATATACACACACACACATACATATACATATATATATATATATGAGCACAGCTTCCTCTTCACCCACTGGCCAGGCCACAATTTCCATTTTCTTTAGTTTTCCTATCAGTTAATGGATCCTACTAAGCTTACCTTCTTCCAGAAACCCTTAACGGTACACTCCAAAAATAGACACTCGTCACCAATTCCAAGGGCTGAAATCCTTCTTTGGCTTTTTCCTCCTGCTAATCACACTCCCTGAAAGGCAACTGCACACAGGGCCCAATCACATGGCCAAATGGATCTCACAGTGAAACCTACTGGACTTGTTTTAGCTGCAAACTGAGCCCCAGCCCTCCTCACAGGAGGTTCACTGACACTAACCTGTGACTTCCTTCCTTTTGTATTTGTGGTCCTGGTCCTGGCAGAGGTGCTAAGTAACAATGAGAAGAACAGTGAAGAACCTGGACCAGTCCTTTCTATCTCAATACTTTTCTGTGGTACTATCACTACAGATACTCACAGTACCATACCTGGAGAGCCTTCAGAAGGTGTTGTGGGACTTAAAAGGCCAAAGGTGATCAGCTTCTCAACCCTTGGCTAGACTGCTGCTCAGTTAGCAGAGTCAACCAGCAGGCTTATACTCTAATACTTTCCAGTTTGGTATAGTCTGAGGGAGACATTTGATAATCCCTTGGCATAAACTATGAGAACCCAGGTTCACCTCTATGCAAGAATGGGGAATTTATCAGTCACACATTTATACTCAACAATTTCATCCTGCCAGGAATAGAGCCTAACTTGAATCTGGAGTCATAGGATATGAGTTTGAATCTTGGACCTGGGCAAGTCATCTTTCCCTTTCTCAGAAAATGGAATCAGACTTGCTAAACTCCCTTGCACCTCTGAGTACTATCACTAGATAATAGGGAGATTGTAGGAAAGGGGGGAAAAGTTTGAAGAATGGAAGCCTTTTAAGATTAGAAAGGAGTGAAAAATCTAAACAAATGAAGACCTCAGGAAAATTATCTGAGCCAAATTTCAGTTAATCCAGAAACTGTAAAAAATCTACCTAGTAAAAAATGAAAATCCATTCCTGGTCTTACTGTTTTAATTTTTTTCCTTCTGCATGGGGAGTCCAAAAGTATAACAGCTAGAAATAGTATTTGAACTACCAAACAGTTTCCTTGTTTGTTTCAAGTGTAATAACTTCTCTTTCTCAGATAATCATTTCCCATTCATCAATATGCATACTATGCTTCAATAACAGTCATCATTATCATCATTAACAGGCATTTATTAAATGCTCACTATGTTTGAGGTACCACATTACAGCCTAGATGGTCTAATCACCATGGTGAGAAAGGAGTGCAGCTGATATTTAACAACTCAATCCAGTCAGCAGCATGGGAATTTCCCAATATCAGGATCACCCTACAGCATACAAATAAATTACACCCACCTTACTCCACCCTTCCATTCCTTCAAGGACAAAATAGTCCTTTGTCTCTTTGGTACACGGTGGCTTCAAGTTCTAAGTCAGAATCTCCAACATGAGAGATTTGGGGGAAAATCACCATAACTGAATCCCTACTTTCCTACCCCCTCCAAAAAAGAAACAAAACTCTGCCATCTTTCAGGAGATTGAACTAGGAAAACAAGTAGGAAGAAAAGGAAATTCTCTATTTTTCTATTGTTAAAAAAAAGTCTAAAAAGCTTATGGTCATATTTGTCAACTTATTATTCCAGTGCAAGGATGAAACCATTCATAATAATGTCAACAACTGACATTTACATAGCACTTAAAAGTTGGCCAAAGATTTTCCATACACTATCTCATCCCACCATGTCTATACCCAAATAACTGATCTCTCACTCCAATACCTGTGTTCCAGGTAAGCTCCTTGAGAGCACGAACTGTTTAATTTTTATATTTGTATCCCTAGAACATAGCACAGTGCCTAGAATATACAGTAGGTACTTAATGCTTGTTGAGCGATTATCCTCATTTTTCAATTGAGTAAACCGGGACACAAACAGGTTAAGTGACTTGCCCAAGATCACAACATTAATAAGTGTTTGAGACCAAATTTGAACTCAGACCTTTCTCATTCAGCGGCAGAATTGACTTTAGAGATGCTGATATATAAACATTGATTGCAAAATAATCTAAATGGCTATTTGACCCTACTTAAAATATCTGGCTCTTCCCCTTTCATGTAACAACCAAATAAAAGCTCTAACCAATTCAGGAAGATTCTGCTATGTACTATGATTCTAAATTCTCAAATGCTTTCAGAAACTTAGAGCAGGCAGTAAGTCCTCTTACAGGAAAGTCAGTAAAGAAAACAGCATGGGTCCTTCAAAATACATCATGCTTTTCTCCTCAATTGCTACCAAAATTTAGCCTTAAGTGATTTCTCTGCAATTTTCTGCTCATTGCTCCTGATTCTATCCTAGAACAAATATAATCCCTCCACATAACAGACAGTCCTTCAAACCCTTCAACATGGATAACACAGAAAAAAAAATGTCACCTCCCCCTCAATAAGCTAACACTGTATATGAATTGAATGTAACTGTCATTCAACTTTGGAAATATATCAGCAATGCAGAGAAACCCATCAAGGCACAACCAGGAGATAAATGAACTCAGACCCAAAGAGATAAAGTGAATTGTCTAAGGTCACCTACAGTGAGTTAATGATGAAGTGCCAAATATGGCTCCCAGCTTAGTGATCTAGGAATTTTAGTGGAGCAAGGTCAGCAAGAATCAAACATGAAATGCCCCCATAGAAAGGTAATTTGGCTGCATCCAGAGATTTAGTGGACAGCACTAGAAAGGCAGCAGGCCCACTGAACTCTGCCCTCCTGGGACTGGAAGAACATCTATTACTTTTGGTTTGGGGCAAGATGTTTTGGGTAAGAAATTGAGAGGAAGTCAGTCAGGATGGTGAAAGTGATGGTAATCCCAAGGACCACAGATGCTCAGATTGGAGAAGAAGAGGAAAGAGTGCATGACAGGTTATCATTTTAAACAACATTAGATTTTTCTAGTCACAGTTAGGTAGCATGGTGGAGAGAGAGGTTGACCTGAGGTCAGGAAGTCCCCAGTTCAAATCCAGTCTCAGATACTTATGAGCTACAGGATCCTAAGAAAGCCACTTAACTGCTGTCTGCCTCAGTTTCCTCATTTGTGAAATAAGGAGAATAATTACACTTACTTTCCAGGGTTTTTGTAAGGACAAAATGAGGTCCTATTTGTAAAGTGCTTTGCAAACCTTAAAGCGCTTATGTAAATACTAGGTGTTGTTAACTACTCTTATCTACTTGCTCTCCCCTCCCCCTCCAAGATGGCAGCACAAGGAATAACGGGTAGAAACTGCAAAGGGATTAATGTTAGTACGCTCTTCCTTACTTCAAGACTAATCATTAAGAGCTGTCAAAAAAATCAAATCAATTACTTCAAGGTGTAGCGTATTCCATCTCATGGGAGGTCTCTGAGCAAAGGCTAGACCACTGCTTGTTAGCACACTGAAGACGGTACTTGTATTTAGGTATAGGATGAATGGGATCATGGGGTTCTTAACCATTTTACCGTTACGGATTGTTCTCAGAATAATCTTAAATGTATAAACTATTTAAGACTACAAAGGAAATCAATTATTTTGAACTACAGTTATCAAAACACTTTTCAAAAGGAATTCCTTTCAAATCAAGTTAAAAATCCCTGAACTCTGAGACCCATTTCAGCAATGATATTCTATGATAGTTTAAATATATACAATAACACTAGATCTGTGATTTTACTGGTATGAGGAATTCCCAGTGAGGAAAACTCATCTAACAATGTAGATCAGCCACTTGCAGTATTGAAAAGTTGTGTAGGATACTGAAACTTTAAGTCACTTCGACTGTCTTTTATCTTTCTTCATATCTCCAGTGCCTAGATCCAGCACCAGGCACAAACTTTTAAGAAATGTTTACTAACTGACTGACACATAGCATGTGCCAGGGGCCACACTTAAATTCAGCTCTCCACCCACTATTCTAGGCTGAATGGTTGAAATAACATAATTGAAATTAATACTAAAAGACAGCTGAATTCAAATCAAAGTTAATATCCAGCGTTGATTATAGAGAACCAAAGACGCCTATTCCCCTCAGTCTATTAGGGAAAGAGGAGTATGGTTATTGAATATTGCAAGTGTAGTCACCATATCAATTGATTTGGCTTAATTTAACAAGGGTAAGGTTTAAGATGGGATGGGGAGTCAGGAGGTATAACAGGAAATGACTGCAGTATTAAAAAAAACCTGAAGAAATCCCCCCAATTTTTTTATTACCTTGAATTAATTTGTACATGTTGCGTCTCCCACACAAGGTGACATAAGGGGAAAAAGAAGGAAACAGGTGCTATTATGTGCTAGGCACTGTGTTCAGTATCTTATAACTATCTCCTTTGCTCCTCACAGCAAATCTGTAGATACACAACACATGCTATTTGAGGGGAGGGGTAGCTTTGCTTTTTTTATCCCTAACACTTAGTTTGGTGTCTTGCATGTAAGCAGAGCTTGATACTCATTAAAATTATGGGTTCAACCAAACAGACATAAACACAGGACAGGGTTTAGTGTATTAACTCCCTTCTTCATAAAGAGATGGCAATGGGAACATTAGCCTGCTGATCAGGAGGAGGAAACATGCCTGGTTTTTGTGATCATACATAATACTACAACAGGTCCATCCAGGATTTCATCAGTATGGACACTGGCTGGTCCCTGCCCTCCCACATAACCTCCAAAGAGGATCCACCTACTGCCTTGCTCCAAGTATTTCAGCATTCCAAAGCATACCAATACCACCCTCAATCTACCCACCCTTGAGATAAAAGGTACCCATGAATCATGGAAAAGTACAGTGTCTCAAGAAATAGGACTGTGCATGGTCTAAAGGGAGAAATTTGTTGGGCATGGGTAAGTGAGATGCTGCAAAGCATGATATGCATAGGAAATGGTATGAGGAGGCAGGAAGAGATAGCACAGGTAGGCAGGAGAAGCTGGGATTTAACAGTCTAACAGAGCATCTTTTTAGTAGCCAGTATCTGTCTTTGAATATCCATTTGGTAAAAACATAAACATTCTCTAATTAACATTATATAACTAAATCCTCAGCTATAGGAGGCAGTTAGGAGATAAAGTTAGTGCTGGGAATAGCAAATATAGATTCCCATTTTTCAGAAGTTTAGTAGTCAGAGGGAGGAAAGAAATGACCTGTGGGTCAAGAAAAGACTGACCTTTGGGTTTTGTTCTTTAAGGTGGAGGTCTGGGCATGGTCTCAGGCAGAAAAGGAAAACTAAGGGAGTACTATTAGAAATTTAGGAGAAACAAGGTAAGAGACTCCCAATGTCCTAGAAAACACAGACAAGGATAACATGGAAGCCATGACCAACTGATGAGTATTTATTAAGCACCTAGCTACAAAGACAAAATACCCTCAAGGAATTTATACTCTTGTCAGAGGAAACAAGAGGCATACATAGTTACCAAATACAAGATACACTTTTTTCTTTTAGAAGGAGAGGTACTAGCAGCTGAGTTGATCAGGAAAGACCTCACATAGGGTGATGCTGAGCTTAGATGTTGAGGAAGAGGTCTATTTCAGGCATAGAAGAAAGCACGCATGGGTTGCCAGCAAGGAGGTCAGTTTGGTCAGACCACAAAGTGGATTTGGGGAATAATATAAAATAAATGTTCAAAAATAGGCTGAAGCCAGATTACCAACGCCAAGCAGGTGTTTGCATCTGAAGCAGCCAGGTGAAACTGGGTTAGAGCACCAGGCCTTGAATCAGGAAGACCTGACGTCAGCAAGCTGGATAACCTTGAGCAAGTAATTTAACTTCTGTTACCTAATCTGTAAAATGGGGAGCACCGATTTTCCCAAGGTTGTTGTGAGTATTAAATGAGATAAAAATGGTAAAGCACTTAGCACAGTGCCCAGCACACAGTAGGTACTATATAAAAATGTCTATTACTTATTATTGTGACCCTAGAGGCAATAAAGAGTTACTTGAGGAAGGGAGTACTTTAGAGAGAATCACTGGAGGGCAGATAAGAGAGAGAAAAGGCAGAAGGCAGGAAGAACCATTAGGAAGCTGATGTGCCCATCCTAGAAGTGCCTGAGGCCCCTGTGGTGAGCTTCTGACCCTCAACTCTACGTGCGAGACATCGTGGACCAGCCTCGACAACCACCTGGACTTAAAGGGTAAGAAAATGAGAAGAGTAGAGGCTGCCCTATTAGAATATAAGCCTGTACAGGGCAGGGGCTACTTCACATTGTCTTTCTATCTCTGGCACCCCAACTTGAACTTACTAGAAGTTCTCTTTAAATGCTTGCAGACTGGCTGAATATCAACTCCCTGAGGGCCCACGTGGGTGGCAGCAGCTTCATAAACCTTTGTGGATTGATGGCTTCGGAGTTGAGAACTCGGGTGACAGTTAGGAAGAGGAATAGGGATTTTTTAATATATAACTAATTCTAACACGTACAATGATTACCTGAGACTAGAGGGAAGGGAAATAGTGCTTTCTTTTACGCTGGTAAAAAGGGAAGTAAAAAAATCTTTATGGTCACTTTCAAAAACACTACCCCACACAATAACCTTGAAGAAAATGCCATGAACTTGTTCTTGCTCGAGACTCATTCTCTTCCCCTGGGGACTTGCTACTGGAGCAAATGCTTTGTGGGCTGCAAATGGAACCACCAGGACCAGAAGGCAAGTGCCCACTTTCTAAAATCAGGGAAGACAATACTTTTGTATGGGGGTGAGAAGCAGACCAGCTGCCCAACCAAAGTTTACAGCTTAGACAAAATATAGGAGATTCTTCTCTATTCACAGCTTGTTTGAGGTAGTAGGAGGTTTTTAAAATTTTTTATTATCATTTACAAAAAAAAAAGACAGTGAACCTAGTGCAGGCTAAAGCAGCTTCATTAGAAAGAGCACTGGATTTGGAGTTAATGGACCTGGGTTCAAGTCTTTGTCACTTAATTCCACCTTGGAGTTGGGCAAATTTTGACTCCCCAATCCCCAACCTCAGCTTCCTGAAATATAAGATGAGGGGGTCCCTCCCAGCTCTCCATCTAGGATTATATAATTTACTCAGGTGAAATTTTTAAATGGGCTTCTGTCACCTGAATCCCCACCTCCAACAACTACTAGCAGTGTGATGGTACACAAGCCACCGACCTCCTCGGAGTACCAGTTCCCTCATCTGTAAAATTAGGAGAACACTTTGTAACACCCAAAGCATGCAGTCAGTGCAAGAGAAGAGCTTTGCAAACCCAGCTGGGCCATTGCTAGATATTCAAGGGCACCTGCCATTCCAAGTTCGTGGTTCCACTATTAGACTCATTAAAGTCTCAGTACAACATGGGAACACACACTATAACTGGGCCCACTTCATTTATCACATGGGGGTTGGCTTAAGTCCAAATGCTGGTTAATGTTGACATATGCCAGTTTTTGGACTTTGGCCTTTAGCCATAAGTTGTGAAGCAAAGCTTACTCCCTAATTTTTATATAGGACCTCCCCCCCAACCCCCCC